>CM074945.1:4073892-4098547 GCA_037577455.1 Pangasius macronema | reverse complement strand
CTATCCACTGTCCACTGATGGAGTCCTGAGTACGAAGCTGCTCGTGGCAACCGCAGCCCCAAAGCCACCACAGCAATATTTATTTAAATACATTTCATACTATAATTAAATTATTTGCTATATAACTAAAAGCTATGATTAATTATTGTTTATTATTATCATTGTAATTATTTCTAACCATTAGAACTGCCACATGACTCAAACTGATTTCATCACCATGACCAGGATTCCAAACAGGAACCTGGATTCACTATTTTAAGGTTAATGCACTGATCCAGTCCAGTTTTATGCCACAAATGCGTGAGATGTTAAGACACGGATCTGGTCAATATGCAAACATAGAACATAAAGTGTCTTGAAGTCTGTTGCCATCATGCTTGTGACAATTTGCTTGCAAATTAAAACCATACCTCTTGTGATTTCACTTGATTTGTGAGTTCAGCTACTTTGGAGGAGGAGTGCTCCAGGGCATGGCCAGCCACTAGACGCTCTATTTCTCTTTGGTGTGCAGCTTTGAGCAAGGCCAGCTGTTCCAGGTTTTGCTCCTGAGCCCTAAAAAACAGCACAGCTTTACTAACGCACTAACAATATGACTGCGTTAACAAAATGAGTGGTTTATATACCTCTGGAGTTCAGCGTGTGCTTGCGTGGCAGCAGCCTGAAGTGAGACTCTTTCTTCTAACCACTGTTGTTCCAGCTGCTCCTGTCTGACCCTCAGCCTCTCATTCTCCTGCTGCACCTCAGAAATGTGGGAGCCTGAGAAAACTCCAGGCTGATAATCTTTTTCATCCTGAGTAGATGGGAAAGTCTCAGCCAGGACTAAAGAGGTATCTTTGCCTGTCTGTTTGGACAGAGTGCTGGATGTCTGGAATTTTGGGCTAAATAACATG
The DNA here is from genome assembly GCA_037577455.1 of Pangasius macronema. Classification (NCBI taxonomy): domain Eukaryota; kingdom Metazoa; phylum Chordata; class Actinopteri; order Siluriformes; family Pangasiidae; genus Pangasius; species Pangasius macronema. The sequence continues at coordinate 4,097,657 of CM074945.1, read as the reverse complement.
CTCTTCCTCTCTCGCTGCAGCCTCTCCACGGTGCGCTTCAGCTCCTGAATGGTGCGGCTTTTGGTGGCAAGCTCCTGGTTCAGCCGTTCCAGCCGGGTAACATGTGCTGCTTCTGCTTGCTTCTGGTGTCGTGAGGGCTTTTCTGGTTCTGCTGAGGAATGAGTCTGCTGGAGCTGCTCCTTCAAAGTGGCCACTTTGGCCTTCAGACGGCTTACTTCACTCTGGTGCAGTTCCTTTAGCTGTTCCAGCTCCTGCACTGCGTGGGACTGGGTCTCTGACTTCTTAGATGAACAGTCACGACACTCTGTGCCTTGCTCAGCTAACCGTTCCTCTAAATCAGAGATCTGCTGCTCATACTGGAGCTAGAAAGAAAATTAGTGATGTGTAACCAGCATGGTCTCAAGACTGCAAATATAAGTACATATAACATAAAACAGTAGAAAGTCAGTAAATGCTTATGCTATTCCAAATAATAAAGATAATTACAAAAAGAATATCGGGTATATTAGCCCTGTACCAAAGGTTCTAGGCAAGTGTTGCTGCTATTAAATTTATTATTTAAATATTTAATAATTATATAAAGAAATTCAGTACTAAGCCATGAAATGTAACCAGAAAGAAAGAATGAACGAACAAATGAATATTGCAAGGGTGGACAAATCCTAAATTCATTAGCTAATACCCTAGCTAATTTTACAATAATAAGATGAAAATCTTTCATTATAGCCACGCATTTTATCCTAATTTTCACATAATCTGGTCATTTGCCAATTCACACCCAGTAGTTAGAACAGGATCCATTAGTATGTGAACAGTGACACAATTTTCATAATTGAGAGTAGACTAAGAGTAGACTTTCAGCTTTAATTCAAGGAGTTTTAGCAAAAATATTGCTTAAACTTTTAGGAATAACAGCAATTTTTTTTCAGAGTACCTCCATTTTCACAGGCTCAAAAGTAATGGGACACTTGACTGATAAGCCGTTTCATAGGTGTGGCCTGATTCCTGGTTATTTAATGACCAATTAAGGAGATAAAAGGTCTGGAGTTGAATTTGTAGTTGAACTATCAGCTACTAACTTGGGAGTTAGCTACTAACTGTATGTGCTTTCTCTGAGGCATGTAAAGGTTTTCCTGAGAGCCCACGAGTGCCTGGGGCTACATATGTATGTCCTTCGAAAAGTGTTAAATACAAATCTCAGTAGGAACACAACACTATTGATTTCTGGATTGTGAGCTGGCTATACGATATTACCACAATTTTCACAAGAAATATTGTATGTTGATTGCATACAGTTTGTATTATGCAGCTTTAAAGATTATAAGCCACAAAATGATAACCAGAGCTGCAATATCAACAATAAATAATGTTTACAATCCCAAAACTCAAACAAAACAAAATAAAACAAGTAATTGATAGAAGCAAGCTACAAGCAAACAAGGTTAAAGTGCCCTGCGATTTACAGCTTTAAAAAGAAATGCAGTGTTTCCTGCATCTCGATCGGCTCTCAGTGATTTAATTTCAAGATGAGAGCACAGGAAATAGCTTGTGGTACATTTTCATTTTTTACATCCATTCTGGTTAGTTCAAATGAATCAGCCACTAAATTACTGCATGAGCTTTAAGCAGATTTATAATACTTCACAAAAGGGAGGAAAGCGGCACACATCTGTCTGTCAAACTGGTTAAATGACTATCAATAGATATAGTTTTCCAAACCTCACTCTCTGGTGGAAGAGCACATTATACCCCTGCATCTGTATTGAATCACCTAACCTAGTTCTTATTTAACACCTTTTGTGCCTTTGTTCATTATACAACATATATATTAGTCAGAGATTTGGCAGCACTGTGATCCTGATGTGCTGCTACTGTTCCTCTGTTGGGCAGTCATTTCTGCAAATGGTTCTGTAAGTGGTTACTGCACAGTTCCTGAGGAAATCACTACAATGAGGAACTATCATTACTGTCAGAATGGGAAGGAATGACTACACATAAGGACAGACAGCATACTTTCACAAAACACACCCCATGCAACAAGGTGCAACGTGCAACGTGCCAGACTCTGAATATAGGAGAACATGAACCAAGGAAAATGACTGAAAGGGGTCATTACGGAGAGTGGTTAGTTTTTCGATGTACTGAGCTATATGCTTGTGACTCTTTGTGCACGTTCTTTTGTGTGTTGTAGTATGTTAAAAACTGTTGGGGATGTGTATCCTCATTTCTACCCCTTAGGGGTATATAACTGAACTAAACCATTGCTTGCTTGGGCTGTCTGTGCAACACAATTTTGCCTCACAGTTTGGAGGTGTCCTTAACTCTGAAGAAAGGTACGTGCACAAAGCTGTAGAAGAGTTACAAAAGAAAGACTTAAAAAAAAAAATACAATCATCTAAACATATTGCAGGACTTTGTTTTGCATTACTTTCCCACCTTGATCCTGTGGAAGTGCTGCTCCATGGCTCGGAGTGAGCGTTTGGCTTCCTCGTCACGGTCCTCGAGCTCAGCCTCCAGTCTGTGGATCCGTCTCTCCAGCAGGGCGGCGGAATGCGAGGGCTGAGGAGCTGGATGACTTTCTCCTCCCCTTTCTCCACCTGCAGCTGCTGCAGCAAACATCAGCGCAGGCAGAGAGTTTGGGTGCCTACGGCGCAGAATCTCCTCCATTTCTTTCACCTGATAGACAGATTTGAGGACATATATGAAATGTGATAATTTGTATATTATGTATATTAAAATTCCATTTTTACTACATGATAATAACTATGCTAATGCTAAATAAAGTGCTGTAAAGTAAGACTGAAGTGGTTTGAAGGGAGTGAAATCTGCAGCTCAATTCTCGCAGTGCTTAGGAAAGTAACCCCAACGTGCAATGTGTCCTGAATAAACAAATAAACAGACGCTGCAGCGTGAAACAGTTGCCCCCACCCCACCCCCCCCACCCCGAGGAGCTCGGAGGACACAGGGTACACCTCTACTGAGTGCATGTATACCTGTCGCTCAAGATCCTGAATTCTCTTGGCCTCTGCAGCCCTCTCCTTCACTTTCTTCTGCTGCTGGTTAGCTTGCTTGGCTACCTCCATCTTCAGCTTCTCCACCTTAAAGAAACACATACATTGTGCATGCACTGCAATGACTCAACAGCATGACGGGCATAATGATCACAGTGACAGAACCACCATCTGACCCTGAGGAAATATTACACAAAATCCTTTTGTGTTTTGCTGGTAGCAGGGTGCCACTGTGCAATTTAACAATTTGAGTCATTTTGGTAGTGCACCTGCATACAAAGATGCCACTGAAAGAGCCCAGATGTCTCCTACGTTTCATTTCTACAAAGAAATGACTGACTTGCATTTTCTCCACACTGCTACCCCGAGAAAAACCAAAGCAGCGCCTTGCTGGTTCAAAGCAAGTTTTCTGTTTGTCTACAAAAAAGAAATAATTATGAAATATTTCCCTGACACGTTTTATATCAGTTATTTCCCCTAATAATTATACTTCACCAAACTACACATTGAGGACATCTGAAAGAATGCAATTTCTCATCCAGAGAGTGCAACCCCTGTCAAATATGATCACTCAATGAGCAACAAGATGACTACTTTTGAATCTTTTGAATATAGAAACTGATAATACAGTCAAGAATGTTGTATAGCCACATTCCCTTCTTAGAACTACTTGATTTGTTGAGCTCAGTGGTAGAATACAGTTTTAAAGCTTCAGTAGTGATGAAGCCAGCTGATAATCACGTCTCCCACACATGAACATCAAACAGCTTAAATCAGAACTTTCCAGTGTAAACAACTGTGAAGAGAGAAAGATGTCTGCTGAATAATGATTCATAAAGGCTCTGGGGTGCTGTGTGTTCAGCATGACCTGCCAGTGAAATGTAATTAAAATCAACCAAACGGGTTTGACTCATTTCAAAACACTACAGAATATATTTGTTTTCACTTGAATGTTGTTGGTTGTTATATTAAAAGGAGGGAAGAAAGAGCCGACATGCCATTTTAACAGTGGTGTTTAGACCTTTTATATCCATTTGTTTTTGTATGTTTTTGATATTTGAAAACAGATATGCAGAATCCATCACAGGGTCAAGCTTTATGACTATCGAGGATATTAGATGGAATGATGCACTAAGAAGGCAAACGGTATCAGGACAATTCCACACACACACACCCCTCACTCGGACTGTTTACTATCAACCCATCGGGAAAAAGGCTCCAAAGCATCCGGTCCAAATCCACAAGACTCAAACAGTTTTTTCCTGCAGGCAGTCACTGTTATGGCTCATCTTAAAAAGAATAATGAACAGTCACCAATATGACAATATGATTCCAGTGCTTACACCACACAGATCACACCAGTCACTTTAAATCATAATCCGTCTTTTACTGGACTGTAAACTGTACAATGGATGATGTACAAATTGTTTTTTTTTTTTTTACTATTGCAAGAAATATTGCACATTTTATACTAGGTTATTATTATTGTATTTAATGTTTGACTACTTGCTGTCTGTCGTTTATTTTGCTGTGTATTGTTGTTGTTTGGTGTCCTGTGTGAATGATAACTGTGTCACTAAACACACTGTGGTGAGAAGGAAATGACAAAGCTCACTTGGAATTTTGAGATATTGTATAATTAAAAAATAAATAAATAAATAAAAAAAGCTTTAATCACTATAATAAATAGTTATCACCTAGGCCTAAAAGTGCAAACAGTCAAATCGTTTCATTACTTCTTTTTTCCTAGAAATGTCCTATTCTTCTTTCAGAGTTAATTAGTTAATTTAGTTCAATTATGGTCTCAGAAAAATGCTAATGTGGATCAGGCAGAATTTGACTTTGGCACCTGTGGTATAAAGGGTAAGGGCAAAAGCCTACAGGATTAAGTATCATCAGCGGCCTAATTCTCTACATGGGTGGCATGGAAATAAAAGAGCAAGACTGTTACAGCTACATGATAACAGATAAATATTTGTTTAGAAGCAATTAAGGATGTCCTTTATTCTAACTACCACTGGTCAATTGCTACCTGAGGGTTAACACACACCTCAAGATTTTATTGAGCATCATGTGATTTCAACAACATTAAAAAAAGGTGTAATTCAGCAACAGCCATTTACACACCAGGAAAACTAATGAAGATGACTAGGAAAAGGTCAACATGATTATAGCTTAAGATTAAGATGACCATCTCACCTGCTCAGTCAGCCTCTGTATCTCTGCATTGGCTGATCTGAGTCTGGCTGCGTCTTTGTCCAGCAGCTCCTGATTCTCAGCATACCACTGCAGTCTCTTCTTCAGCGTGGCCACCTCTTCCTTATGCCTTTCCTCCAGCAGCTTCAACTCAAACCCTTTATCACCTAAAACACACGACCATAGACCTGTGATGGCTGTTCCACATAATTTAACAAGGATAAACGGCAGTATGAAACACCCACACCAGCCTGCTGTACCTGATGTAGAGACCACTTGTGCTTTTGCCAAGTCCCTTTCTTTTTTCATCATCTGCAAGTCCACCTGCAGAGCCTGCTTCTCTTGTTTCAACCTGCGGCTTTCTTCCTGCAGCTGCGACTCCCTTCTCTGTACAGACACAAACACATGCTCGAAGACAAGACCAGGCATTTTAACAGCTAACAAATACATCCAAGCAAATTACCTGTGTAGCCTGAACCTCAGCCAATAGTTCAGTAACACTGCATCCATGGAGAGCAGTGCCTACACTTTCCAGTGTCTTCTGCTTACTGCTCTTATTTAACTGTTCCCTATAAGATATAAGATATTCGATACTAGATGTTAAAGCGGATTATAATGAAAGATTCTAATGAATGAGAAAAGATTCAGTCTTGCATTCCAGAGTCGTGCATCACACTTACTACAGAATACTAAAACCACATAAATAAAAGTAATAAAACAATACTGACATGATTTACATTTCATGTGTCCTCATACACTGGCCTCTCTAGGGGTGTACTACTTATACATATTTCAGTCTCCTAGTTTTCAGTCTCCAAATCTAGTTTTAAATTCACACGCTCAGAAATAAGGGTCAGACTATAGTGTGTTTGTAGGCTTGCATCCTGTGACTGATGCTGTGGGACATAGCTTTAAAAGAAAGAATGCCCTGATGGCACGACTCACTTAGTGAAGGCTAATTCAGAGAGCAGTCTCTGATTCTCTGCAAACATGGCCTCTTCAGTTTGTTTGCTTTGTGCCTGGAGGGCCTTCATCTGCAGGTACAATTTTTCATTCTCCTGCAAAGTAAAATCATTTAAACCAGTCAAGAGTTTGCAATGTCACCAAAATGGATTGAACAATCAATCCAATACAAGAAAGAGACAAACTATTACGTGCTGAACCTAAACGTATAAAGTACATGAAAGAAAATGCATAAAGCACAAATTTACCCCATTAATGCCACAGGATCAAAGAAGAGGTACTGTATGCATTATAAGGACTAGTGTTAAAAAGTGTATTCGGTAGCATAGCTTTTTTGTTTTTTACTGAGCTTAAATTATCTTCAGCTGCATGATTTTCAGTCCAGAAGTAAAATTACTGTGTGTACTAAATCCACCCACACAACCCATTAAGCTGCACCTTAAACCAAATGTGCGCTAAGTGCTGAACTCTTAGAGCTCCAGCTGATAGACAAGCGTACCAGATGGTAGCCTTGAATTAGTGTCTCCTGCTCCTTCATCTCTTTCTCAATCAGTCTCAGTTTCTCATCTCTTCCTGGGTCTGAGGCTTCGCCGAAACTCCATCTCTGCTTCTTGCTTGCTTCTTCTGCACTGCGCAACTGAAAGTCAAGCATTTTATGACGTACACAATACTGAATCATATATGACAAGCTCTAAGAGCGAACCGCTTTCAGAATTCCACTCCACAAATGCATCATTTTACTAGAAAGAAAACTCACTTCTGATTCAGGTGCTACACATTAATCTTAACTTCTTTTATTGATGTAACTGTTATATCAAAACAATTCTGATGCAAAACTAACACTGTTGCATTCTTGAATCTGATTGGTTATAAGGTTTTGATTCATTTTCTACAAAAGCATGGCTGACAATAGCACTAGCTGCAATTCAGTTCACGGTTTATAATAATGTGCTTGTCCTGGTAGGTTATTGTTCGTATAGTAACACCTACTTCACAGGGACTTGTACGCCAGACACTCCACATAATCTCAGCTTATAATAAATGGATTAAAGAAGGTGTTATTTAACACAGAAAAATTTATCATCATCAATATGGTGATGCCTCCTGTGCGGTGACATTTACATAACATTTACGGAAAGCTGTTTTGTTTTATACCACATGGGACTCTCCAGGCAACCTGCAGTATCTCTGAAGCATTGACAAAGACGCTTTTTCAGTCTCATTAACTTCGAGAGAGAGAGAGAGAGAGAGAGAGAGAGAGAGAGAGAGAGAGAGAGAGTCCTGTGAGGGAACAAAAGTTTACAGCTGCTATAACATAAGTGATAACAGGAACTAACTTGTTTTCAAGATGTTCCTCAACATTAAACCTAACTATAACCAGATAAAAAAAAGTTACGTAAACGTCATTAATGGCAAATTGCTGTGAAAAGAAGAAGAAAGCACTTCGAGACACGCTGTTAAAAAAAGACTAATGAACTTGAGAGTGGTAATCATACCACTTCATCATTAATTATTCTGTTATAACAGCATGCTCTGTTGTGTCCTTACTTAGCACAGGTTAGCAGCCATGTATCAGCCTTAGTCTGTCGCACTACCTTTCAGCCTGCCAGACAAGCTCATGGAGACTGGAGATTAATAAATAATAATAAAAAAAAAAATCTTTAAGGCTTAGTCATCCAATCAGGGAGAGGCTGGAAGAGAGGCTGTGTGTAGAGATGTCACGATCTAGATGAACAGACCCACTAAAAGCTTTGTGTTGTCTCATCTTGGAAGTATATCTTAGAAAACACTCTCAGGAACACAAGACAATGACTTTCACAAATACAACTCCCAGTGGGTGAAATGAACACCATGGCAACCACTGAAACAAATCCAGCCCTTATTACGACCCTTCTTTTAAAACATAAATTCATCAGAGGAAAACGAAATTTCTGCTAAAATTGTATAACGACTGAGACAATATTAGATGGACTCCAAGCTGAGGCTATTCATAGACCGTTCTTTCTGCTTTTGCTAAACATAATTCCTACTGACTAAATATGAGACTGAAGAAGCACCTGAAGAATGCTAGTCCATCACACTGATGTTATAAAAAAAAACAAAAAAAAAAACAGACCTTGAAATTTTTTTTACAAGCCACATTCACAGAGTAATTTTTGTCCACAATAGCTAAAATGACCAAAATGGACATGGCCAGGAAAAGTAACCAGAGTTTAAGTGCCTCCCTGTGGTTATGAAAGTCAGTACACTGATATAACGTGCAAGATCAGTTATAATTCCATTAATACGGATTACAAAAATATATGCAGTTTATACTGTACAATCGAGACATGACTGTAAACAATTTACTGCCAAGTACCTGTAAAGAACGGATTCAAACTGAGAACTCATAATATCCATAAACGAATTATTAACCTTGCTCTGCAACATGTAATTCTCCTGTTTGAGAGCGCTGATCTCCTTGCTGTGCTCCTGCTGGAGCTGCTTCTCTCTGAGGACAAATTCTCTCTCTTCCTGAGCCAGCTGCAGACGTACACGCTCCAGTGAGGAGTACTCCAACATAAGGTCATGGCCTCTGGCTGCAGCTCCCTCTTTCTCTGTCTCCCTCTGTCACGTAAGTGACGCAGAGGAGAAAAAAAAACGCAGAGGAGAAAACGGATGAAATGAGCACATTATGGAACAAAGATTTAATAAAAGTCTACACAAGCAGCTGTTTACTCACTTTGCTCTGATCTGTCTGTTGTGTGTTGCTGGCTGACTGGTCAGGACTGCCAGTGTTTGGACCATCTGCTTCTATTCGGTGTTGTAAAAAAGCAGCAATGGACTGTATTGAAGCAACAAGTTCATTGCTTACCTTCAAACCGGAGTCTGGACATACACAGACACATGCAGCGTATGGTTAAAAAAAACAGAAAAGAAAATATACACCAAAACTGTAGTAAAAAAAATGTTGCTTTGTGATATTTTTGACATCTAGTGGTTTGACATCAGGTTTACAATCCACAAGACTTCTATCACATAAAATACCCTAAAACACTGGATGTAATAAAGGACCCAGAGATTTGCACTCCGTGCACAAGCTTTATCTGCAGCTTTATCTGATTTATATAACATTTAATCACAGTATGTTAAAGAGTCACAGGTTTCCGACTCAAGGCCTGCAGGCTAAATATGAGTCACTGCCTCAATTTTAATTTCACAAACTCTGAGAAAGTGATACACTACAATCCATCATTTTCACACTGGAGCCGTATTGCCTAAAATGTACAACAGCCGTGATAGAGTGTATAACATCACCCTGCCAATTCACATTGCACATGTTCAACGATCACCAAAACATACAGACAGTGTGTTGGAGATATGTGTAAAGTGTCGGGGAAGGAAGGGAGAGACCCAAAACAAACAACAGCTGAAAAGATGCTGCGGTACAAGCCTGGAAAAAAAAAAGAAAAAACGAATGCAACACTTTGCTGAAGTCATTCGGTCACCAGCTTGATGGACTTAATGCAAGCACAGGATATGCAACCAAATATTAAGTGTTCTTTACTTTACTTTACTATCTGTTCCTATACTTTTTCTCACATAAAAACTGGGTGGTCTGCCACCAAATGTGCCATGTTCCAAATTGTTTAACACATCTAGATCAGGAAATGAAAGCTGAAATACTATCGTCTCATATTCATCTTTTGATATCAAATCCAAATGTCTTCAGTGTACAGCAAAAACAAAAGCAATGGCCATGCCGTACCAGTTCTTTCCGAGGGGACTGTAAGTACAGTGTAAATACAGGAACCTATAAATAATTTGCATCTACTGTGAACATTGAGCAGAGGGGTTAATACCTTTGACAATATGTGTCTGACTAAGAGAAGACGTCCTTTTGGAGGTCTGGGTTCGACTCTTTTTTTGAGTCAGTGGAGATGGAGGTTTAGCTAAACTGTTGAGCCTGCTTGGCATGGAGGCTTTGGGTAACGGCTTGATGTCAGCTTTCTTATTCCTCACAGATGGGACTGAAGCTTTACCAGAGGCAACTGAATGAACCTGCATGAAAAGTTAATAACAAACCAGTCATAATTCTCATTACTGTGATTATTACTATCACAGGAATGCAGGAGCATATGAAGAGAAAAAGCAACAATCTTAATTGCATTAATGGTGATCACTGCTTTCAGGCCATGGCACTGAGACTATATTTATTATAATTTTTGATGTATGAGAGACAGCCTGTGTCCTCACCTGAGACTTCTTGCCTCTGCCAGAGGCAAAAGGAGGTACCTCAGAGAGGTTATCCTGCTCCTGCATGAGCCTTTTCACCTCTTCTGTGACGCTTCTGTGTCTGTGATGGGAAGGTGTTTGATATGACTCCATTGCTGCAGGGCCCTCATTAGCTGCTTCTCTGAGAGCCACAGGAGAGTGCCTTGCTTCAGTTCTCGTAGTGTGGCCCTCTGAATCCACCCTTTCAGCTTTCATGTCTATAGCCGCTTCCCTGAAACAGAAACTGAGTCAAGCTATCCATTCCTAAGAATCTCTGACACCACAGAGATGTGCGATGCTCCAGAGAGCTTACCTCAAGGCCTCAAGACACAAACCAAAGGTGATTCCTGAGTCTGGCCCAATAGCACGCATCAGTTCTTCAGCAGTGGGTAAATCTTCAACACAAACAAGACTATAAGTGATTGTGTTAGAGAAGCCTAGTGGTGGGTGGTGCACTGAGAGAAATGAGACACCAGAACAAATTTCCAACTGGTTCCAAATTTCAAATTTCTGCAAACCACTTAGCATATTTTTGCAGTGAGTGACAAACTGGGGCATGCTGAGATTGAAAACATGGATAGAGAAATGTAGTGTCTGGCCACAATTACCATGATTTTGAGAGCACATGCCCAAGTGTGAATTTGTCATAACCATAAATTATGCATCGAATTTATGCTACTACGTAAATTAAATAGATCAGCTGTGAATCTCTCAAATCCATATGACATACAAGATGCAGACAAACAGTGGGCCTGGGAACAATTGGTTTGGAGAGATTCAGACTCTGAGTTACTGATCAGAAGGTCCAGGATTCAAGCCCCACTGCCAAGCTGCCACTGTTGGGCTCTTGAGCAAGGCCCTTAACCCTGTCTGCTCCAGGGGTGCCGTATCATGGATGACCCTGTAATCTGACCCCAGCTTCTTAACAAGAAATGCGAAGAAAAGAATTTCACTGTGCTGTAATGCATACGTGACAAAAAGGCTTGTATGGATGACGTGACGTCTTGAATGACTCTCCACAAAATTTTGTACATTTTTTCTCTTGTTTTTATTTATTCTCTTGTTTTAATTGTACATGTCAGTTAAAAACATGTAAAAAAATGCATCCATCACCAAAGTACTACCAGTCAAAATTCAGCCTACGTCGCACACTCCTTAGGAAGCCAATTTCAAGCCAATTGCTCATTATAAGCAGATCCCTGCAGACATTCCCTCACTGACCTGATTCTGAAGTGGAGGCGTGCTGTGCGGTTCTTTTCAAACAGTCTGGAGTGGAGAAAGAAGAGGGACTCCTGCTATGCTCCTTCTCTCGCTCCTCACAGCCTTCCACTGAGTGAGTGATCTGCTGGTAGGCTTCCTGCAGAGCCTCCATTTCACTCGCCCCACTCTGACCATATGACACTCCTACAGAAAGTGACAGCGAATGAAACAGAAAAGAGAGAGAAAACATGAAAAGGACACAAAAGTAAAGCAAATTAGTAAAGCTCATTAAAATGATAATCATTAGCTTATCATAGTAAGAGAGGATATTTTCTACCCAGTAGTAATGTACACAGACCCGTGGTGCCTGTTCCTGCTGCCCGTACTGATCGGGGGTCAGGGTACTCCGTTTTCTCTTCCCCATCGCTCTGCAAAGTAGGCACTGGAGCTCCATCCGTGGAGTTCAAAGAGTCATGCAGTGACACTAGCAGAGGATAAGTGTTTCAAAGTGTGTAGCTAATACACACACAAGCACAGACACACACACAATGTAAATGACAATAACAATACATTTTAATGGCTTTTTCCTAATTTGTTCACGTCTGCAGTCCATCCTAGATTAACTGCTTGCGCACCAGAACTTAAGACTGAATGATGGAGAAAGCTATGACTTTTAAATAGACTACTGGATGTAGGAGAGTAACCTTAATTACCTCGAGGTTAAAGCCCATTATGCTGATGAAAACAGGAAGCTGTGTTCACATGCTCTGATCATAATGAAAACAGAAGCATCTCTATGCTGAAGCATGTTCTGACCATTTCATGGATTTTAGAATACATTGTGCAGATAACCCAATGAAATGACTGCAACTGCCAGACAGCTGCCTTTGACTACCTGCTTTTCAATATGTACAGCCTGTACTAGGACAGTGAATTCATAGAAACTGATGGGAATAACGAATGCCACAGAACCACCATGGCAGCAAGATGTGTCAAGAAAATGTAAAAAAATCTTTCTTTAGGCTCAAATTTGTGGGATGGATGGATGAATGGATGCATAGACAGAAAGACATACAGTATTTAGCTATATAAAATAATGTGTTTGGCCATTATGAATTTCACTCATCTGAAATCACCTTTAGCCAGCATGCCACACCTTCCTGGCTTCTGCAACAGAGGAAAACACCAGAGGTGTCTTATTTACAGTATCTCTAGCAAAATCTAGCAAAAAGATAAAGCGCTAGTTTCATGACAAAATGCAAAGATATGCACATGAAATTATTTACTCACCTTCTCTTCAGGTTCCTTATCGTTTGCCTCATCTTCGAAATCATCACTGTAAGCAGGGGATGCTGGTGTGGAAGCAGGCAGTTGATCATTTACATTTTAAAATATGCTTTTATCCTTTTAGAGTATTCTTTCACGACAGGCTGAAAGGGCCACTGCTCTCAACAAACAATCATTTGGTTTGCAATAAAAAGATGCTTAGTGTTTTCCTCAAGGTGTGACAACTCAACATGGCTATTCAAATAAAGGCAGAGTCAGGGTGCATGGACATAAGAAACTTCTCTGCTCCTAGAATGCTGCATGTACAATATGTTTGCATGTGATGGGGTAAAATTAATACAATGAAGACTGGATGCTTGGGGACAAAATCTACATGGTAGGAAACAACAACAACAACAACAACATCAACAACAACTCTCACCTGGGGTGTCTTTCACAGAACCCAAATCTCTTTCTCCATCTACACTTTGATTCTGCTTCGTCAAAGAGACCTCATCGTCCCTGAAACACACGTATGCACATACACAAAATACACACACACACAAATGCATGAATATTTGCATTTATATGAAGGAAGACACGACTAATTCATAGTCCTATCACGTCACTGGTTTTTCTCCACTGTCTCTGCAGCACCTTTGAGGAGACATAAGACCAGGGCTGAAGGATTCCTGGTCTTTGTTCAGTCTTGAGTCTTCAGTCACAGACTTTTTGGCAGAAAAACTTGCATGGTCCTCTTCCTCATTCAAAGCTTGCAAGTCCAAAGCAGCAGCACTCTGTGCAGATCTGAATACCGTTAGTGAATCTGTACACCATCCCTCCAAAGAGAGAGAGAAAAAAAAAAGAGGGTCTGGTTAATGCAAAAATCAGCAAATCATCCAATGTGTCAAACAGAACAATGAAAAAGAGTGAAAGACCAACCCTCTGGTTCTAGACTGTCTCTGCTGAACATGACTGCCTCTCCTCTGGACTCATCACGAGAGCATCGCTCCTTCGCCTGATCTTCATCAACCTCCTCGATGGTTTGGGACTTCCTTAAGGATTTGAGGAAGGTCTTCCCAAGAGCTATCATTTCCATCAGTAACATAAAGGAATATCAGGTAACACGTACCAAAAACGGAAAGACTTCTCTTAGAAAAACTAAGCCTGGAACATGAATAGGTGCATTAGCTGCACTCCAGCATTGCACTTTACATAAGAATTGAACAATCACATTCACATTTGAATTGTCATTCACAGCCTCCTCATACATGGTATTATTCAGCCACATTTCTTTATAGCTAGTGGTTACAGAACTGCTGGTGCATTACCAAGCAATTACTTGTTATAAAATCTTCACATACTAAAAAACATACTGCAATTACAGGCATTAGAAAAACTTGATGAAGCAGCGTTTTCACTTAGCCCCTTCATTCCATCATTTTCCCAACTCAAAGTGAGTATGAGAATTATTTTTAGGACAGCCAAATATCAAAAACTGTATTTTCTAAAAATCTTATAGAAAGGTTTATGAAAGGTTTTATTCTTGACCATAAATATGACCAATGGAGAGAGTCAAAACTTTAATCAGATGAGCATTTACCCCTATTTGCTCAAACATGATAAAACCATTAGCAAGAGTAATGAATGAAAAATATGAACGTACATGCCGCAGTTTCAGACCTCCTAGTCACTGAAAACAACTGGCATCTAGAAATTGCATGTTATCCACTGCTCAGAATTGCTCCTCTCTTGTACACATCATCCAAATGTGGTAACACGATATTATTAACATCATTAATTGTCCCTTTAAAAGAAGCAGGAAGCAAATTTCTCTGGTTGTACGACACATTTTACCACCCACATGGAATTAGACAACACGTAATTTTGATCTCTAGTTTGATTTTCAGCAACAAATACAGCAACTCTTTGAGAGCTCTGTTTCCTTTGGGCAGCAGTGATGCTCAATCCTCAACCTTCAAGATTAAGAGAATATCACAAAGAAAATATGATCAAGTCAAACTGCACAAGAGCTATTCATATAATGAGATGCTTCTTGACATTGTTGACAAGCTGATCTAATACACCACAAACATAATGAATGAACAAAGAAACTCCCAAGTACCAGACTCCCATTACTTCGCAAGTGCCACTTAGTGCACCTGCACTTTAGACAGTCTGCCCGCCATCTATACATACATTTCATCTTTTATGCACAAGGATCACTTCACCACTACTATTTTCACATGGCGGGTTATTCTTCCTCTCCTGCTGTAACGGCCTAATCATATTCATCATGTTCTTTATTACATCCCTTGAATTTTTCTATATTTTACTTGTTTACTCTCTTATGTCTATGTATCTTGCTTTATGACTGAGGGTGCCTTCATGTCTGTGTTACCTTCTGGCTCTCCCTTTTAGTTATGCTGTCATAGCTAGTCTTGTCGGAGTCCCTGCTTGCACTATACATTGTCCTTAACCATTACGTGACAATTAGCATAGACGACCCCCCCACCACCACCACCACGACCACCAAGCTTCACATGCTACTTGTGAGATATCAGTGATTCTGCTCTCTGGATGTGCCTGATCCATCCTGATGCCCTACTTCTTTTTGAAGTTCTCTTCACCTGAAAAGCACTCGCTGCTGCTGAGGATGGCCCTACATGGACTAAAGATCACCAGCCTGAGATCACCCGGTGTCAATCACCCTGCATTTCACTACACATTCCACCCTGTATAACCCTATATGTGACAAATTAAACCTTTGAATCCTATCTCAGATATTACCATTGCTGCTGTTGCAGGAATCACTTTTTCTGTTCTCTGTAGGAGGATTATCAGAGGCAGTCTCAGTGGAACTGTGGGAATTCTCAGTCATGTCTGGTATTACAACACTTGACCCAGTGAGAGCTTCATCTTCTGAGGCACTTCTTCCTTCTGAATCACTGGACTTTTTGGAGGACGGCGCCTTTGGCTTTGATGTAATGTGTTCAGAGCTTGGCTGCCTATCTGTGCTGTGAGAGGGCTCTTCATTAAGCAGATGGATCTTGCCTTGATGTCTAACATTGTCGAGTGCCTTGCTGCGGGGTTTAGGGACGGGCTTAGAGGAGACTAACGGTAAAATAAAGGCAAGAAATAACACAAGTTACAGAGCAAAAAAAAAAACAAAACTGATTGTTCATAGGACACCAAGAAATGTAAAAATGAGCATCGTGTTATTTTACAGGGAAGCTACAGGGAACAATGCTAGGAAGCAAATGTGATACAGTGTAGTTATAATGTAAGCTATGCTGTAAGGGTGATGCTTACTGGAAATATTGAGGGTTAATAAGAAATATGCTGTACCCTGAAATGGACTCTGTCTCTGTCTGCTGTCCACGACATGCGTATCCACAGCATGGGTGTTTTTATTCTTGATAAATTTAAACTTACCGGCTTCGTGTGGGTTAGCAAATAGGAGAAATGAGAAATCATCACAAAGAATTTGGTAAAAACGCACAAAGAAAAGAGGTGGACAGAAAACGGATTTGTTAGTAAACACCAAAGACACAAAAAAGCAGGGATGAGGATTTGATTAAGAAGTAATAAATATAATGAAATCCGACAATGAAGTACCCAATGGGAATACAACTTAACCTGGTTTCCTAGAATCATGAGAGCAGATGGAAACGTGGGATGACACACAGTGGGCCTCATTTTGCAAGATGGATATGAATGGATTTATTTATAAATTCATTTGTATCCAGATTGCAAAATCAAATCTTTCATAGGAACATATACACAAGAAATTAGGTGTTCATGAAAATCCTGTAAGTTTAAAAAAAGCAACTTTTTGTGGCTTATGAGAGCTCCTGAGCGCGTGTAAGTTTACGTATACGAAGATTTATGTAAACTTCCACTGATCGAATTCAAATCACATAACTGTCATGAATTACTGCAATTTCATATGCAGATTATGCTGTTTGAAATTTATATAGCTTATTTGTTTCTATTGCACACAAAAATGGAATGAAAACGTTGTTGCTTTATAGTAATGACATTAATTAAAGAAATATTATATCTGAAAAATCAGAGTTAAAGAAAACAAGTCAGCACAAATAAACCAATTAAACTAGCAAGACTTGTCACTGTATTAACGCGGTGTATAAAAGGATAACAGGACAGGTTGCTGCATGTAGAACTTTTTATTCTGTTTTTTCAGAGGATGAAAGCTGGTGTATAAATCGGATCTGCTTTGGTGCACGGGAGGCCTGAGAGACTTATTTCCGACAGTCACTGAGACACTTACTGCAGTTAAGCTTAGCAGAGTCCATGTGTGAGGTCTGTGGAATTCATCATCACCTGGGTACAGTGTAGGTATTCATTTAATCTCCTGTCAAACCATTTTTTTCACCTTAATTTCACACCTAATTCAACCTTTCTGGCCCCATAGTTTGGCCTTTTCAGGTGCCTTTACACTGATAAATATTATTTTAATTGGACAGAGATTTGGCAAAATAACTTCCACTTTTGCCTCTTAGAAATTTCTTTACTTACTTTAGTTATTTCATGCTTCCAGCTCGGTGAGCATTTGGAGCATTATGGAGCTTCGTGTTCATCACTGAATGCAAATCAGCTGTGGCATGCATGCACTTTATTAAAGCTTTATTGTGCCCTGTCTAGTCTTAGTTCCAAAGGCTTGCCCAAGAGCTTGTGTAATTATGTCTTCCTTTTTCAGAGATGACCTGTGAACTAACTGGAGGCAGCCACAAAGGCGCATCGTGTTGGCTGGGCTTTGTAGGAGACGCAGTGTTTCCCACACTTTGGCAACGCTCCCATTTAAAAAGGCATTTTATTTATTATCCGTATCAAGAAATCAGTGCATCTCGTTGCCAAATGGGCTGTGGGATAAACACACAGCTCAGGGTCAGGGGAAAGAGAGAGCTGGAGAGTGAGAGTATGACTAAATGAAATAGTCATCATAATAAATTCTAATAAACTAATTGAGTGTTTAGATCACTAATTAATGTGTGGTTATGTTATTACTGTGGAGCCATTTAGCAAATGCACATGAATACCTCTTTAAATGATACGTTTTTTTCTTTTTTTAAATTTTTTAATCATGTCCTGCTCTGCACTGTCATTCCACAAATAAATGAATTATGAAAATATGAAAAAGGAATCCTGCTTCAAAAATATCTTTTATAAAAATGCCCATAATAATTTACAAATCAAGGCTCTTAACAGCCCAAAGGTTTGGTGTTTGCTAGTTTTTGATGACTGAAAAAAAAAAAAAAAACCCTGCAGGCAGATATATCCTCAGGAGTCTGTAACTCAGTTACAGGCTTGGGTTTAGCTCATATCAACAGCTCATATCCTGACTGTTATGTCATAGTCAGGAAATTATTCATGTCTCTTCTTGTCCATTTGTGTCACACAATTCAATTTCTTAAAGACAAATTTAAAGCTTTTGCTTTGGGAGCAGCAGCAGTCTATAAAGAGAAAGACAGATGCATAAAGATGATCTTGCTTCGTTTTTCAAAGTAAAGGCAACAACAAATCGATAAAGCACTACTGTACTCTATTTGTGCATAAATAGTCTTAGATCATCATTCAGAATGTAGCTTTGACTCATAAATAAAGGAAAGTGCTTCCATGTTCATACAGTTTAAAAGCAGTATCAAGTGGTCAAGGTTTTTGGTGGTTTGGTATATTGTGTGACCATCTTCAATCTCAATCTCACGGGAAAATCAAGAAAACGAAAAGACTGCTACTTTCAGGGTTTGGTTTTTTTTTTTTTTTTGCTACCCACCCCCTAATTTTTCTGCATCCTTGCTTAATTTCTGGTGAATATTAAATGCTGAAAATTAATACCATCAGTCAGCATCCTGCATCTGCCTCAAAATGTTAGTTCAACGTCAAACCTCACATTTATTTATTAATTACGTTTAAATCTCCAGTCTGAACTATATCTAAACAATGTCGCTGAACCTACCTTTACTCTGAGACTCATCACTGTCCTCATCCTCTTGCCACCAAGGCACAGACCTCTGGCTTTTCTTCTCCTGTTGCTTTTGAGGTGCCTTTCCTAGGTTATCCAGAACGCTGGGGTGCTTAGAGCTGCTGCCCAAATCAACCGAGTCATCAGACACTGACTGTAAAGAATAACAGAACATAAACAGGTATGACAAAAGTATAGAATTATACACCCTCTCCTCCTTTAGTGTGATGTTGCTGTCATATTTGTGTGGCGGTCTGGGAAAACCATTCAGTGCGGCTAAATTCAGGAAAACAGCCAAGGATGAGGAAAACAGCTATATGTACACACAATGTCGCCAGTTCACTGTCCTTCCTTGGACCACTTTTGGTAGGTACTAACTACTCCATACTAGGAACAACCCACAAGACCGGCTGTTTTAGAGATGCTCTGACGCAGTTGTCTAGCTATCACAATCCTTATATACTTGCCCATTTTTCCTGCTTCCAACACATCAACTTCGCGAACTGACTGTTCACTTGCTGCCTAATTTATCCCACCTCTCCACAGGTGCCACTGTACGAGATAATCCGTGTTATTCGCTTCACCGGTCAGTGGTTTTAATGTTATTAATAGCTGATTGTGTGTGTGTGTGTACAATATCCATGTTCAAAGTAAAATAATGCCTATAATAGTTTACACAGGTAAGAGGCCTGTTATAAACCACAGAGAAAACATGTATCCAAACAAGAACCATGCAAGTTCAAACACACACACACACACACACACACACACACACACCTCACCTCTTTCAAGAACTGTTCAAACTGTTGATCGAGCTCCTCTTGTGTCAGTCGGTAAGCCATTTCCAGAGCAGGCTTCTGAACATATCCCTGAACAGAAAAGTAAGTTAGCATAACTAACATCACTAACTAGCATAACCAGGCGTGCCACAGTACAGCCAGGTGTGTGTGACAGTTACCTGCTGCCTGACAGTGAGCTAGCTAGAAAACCCACAGCCTACAAGGATAGTCTAAATAAAACACACTCACGAGGAAATATGGTGTAGATACAAATTAGTTAGGGAAATGAACTGATTTGTTGCTTTACACGCCACCCACACACACAAACAATGTAGTGCACTAGCAGGTGTGCGACAGGAAGTCGGTTAGGATATTAGCCCTAGTTACCTGCCTCATACATCAACAAACAGGAACAAACCGCTAACAGTGTTGTTTTTATCGGCTCTTAAAAACAAAACGTACCCAAATACAAAAAAGTCGGACCTTTCGAACAAGTTTAATATTGTTACTATTGTTAATATTGTTCTTATGGCCGTTGTTGTTGTTTTGTTACAGATTCCCGCGACAGTAACCGCGGAAGGATTACTTTTAAGCTCATTGGTTCTTCTTCTTCTTCTCCGTGAGCGCGAGCATCGAGCGCGCGTCGCCACCTGCTGTCCATCTGCGTCATTAGCGGTTAAGCTTCGGAGATGGATAGAGAGCACGAGACGGGTGTGTCTGCGTCCTGCAAGATTACAAACCACGCCTGTTTTACAAGGAACGNCTTGGATGGGTTAAATGCAGAGCACAAATTCCGAGTATGGGTCACCACACTTGGCTACAAAGTCACTTCACTTCACTACTAGCAAATCACACTACACAACATTCCCACACCCACTACACAATATTCAGATGCCCACTACACAACATTCCCTCACCCACTGCATAACATTCCCATGCCAACTACACAACATTTCCACACCCACTACAAAACATTCCCATGCCAACTACACAACATTCCCGCACCTACACAACATTCCCACACCTACTCTCCCACAAAACCCTAACCCTGTGTTTTACGTATTTGTTGTGGGAGTAAATTGTAATATTTGCCATGCCTGTTAAGGAGTGTGGTTTGTAATCCTGACAGAAGTTTTACAAATTTGTGGAGGGAGTAACTTGTAATAGTAGGCGTGCCTTATAAGGGGCATGGTTTATAATCCTGACAGATGTTTTATGTATAATCTCTTATATCTCTTATATAATAGACTCGTATATGGGTACTCGTGTACCCATAGCAGGGCACAATCGCACACTATGGACATTTTGGAAATACCAATCAGCCTACAAAGCATGTCTTTGGACTGGGGGAGGAAACTGGAGTACCCGGAAGAAACCCCTGAAGGACAGAGAGACAATGCAAACTCCACACACACAAGGCATTGGCGGGAATTGAACCCCCATCCCTGGAGGTGGGAGGCCTTTGTGGTTTTGGTATTTGAAATCATTTGTTTGTATCAAACTCTGTCTGCATTTCAAATATCGTTACGCTTTAGTTAGCTGTTAATATGCAGAAGTTTTTCTGTTTGTCGTCATGAGCGAACCAGAATAATTGGACAGTTAAACAGTGATGACTGCTTCATTATATTGAGCATTTAATCTTGCTCATTCAATGACAATTAGTCTTGCAAATCTATCTTTAACAGTTCTTAGGGCTCTCTTTGCATTTGGCTTTACTTACTGGAATAGTTTCGTGCAATGTTTTGATGTTCATTACATTTTGAAAAATGTCTGTCTTTCATTATATTTGGTTGATCAGTGCAAATAGCCAGATTGTTTGGTGTGTGAGACTCAGTACAGTCATTAAACAGTATGGCTGATTAGCAGACTCTATGGCAGCAATTTTCAACATGAACGCTTGTCCTCACAGCACTGTCCATCAACTCTACAAGCTTAGAGTGCTTATCTTTCAAGGAAATAACTCCAAATAGATAAGCAAATAGATAAGACCAGCAAAAAACAGATTTAATCTTGTCTTCAGCATTCTAAACGGAATGAATGTAAATATATTATAATATATCTTATATTATATATATTACCTGTATTAAATAACGTTTGCTTTTTGCTGTGTGTTGTCAGGCACATTTATCACTGACTGTGTTAATATGGCACCTGAGGCAGGAAAAGTCACACCCAAAGACTTATTTAGGTAGCAAAGAACCCTTAACTATTTGTACTTAACATCTTTTTATGCCAAATAACTTGCAAGTGCTTCAAAGTTTCATCCTCGCTCGGTGTCCTCCTTGCTTAAACATGTGCTATTACATTTGTGTTAGTCCAAATAGATTTACAATTAGAATTATACAATTATGAGATAGTTTACTATGTCCTTTTATTCTTAATAAACTATTTTCACTAAAAAATAAACTCGTTATTTTGCGCTTTTTTGCGTTTGGCATTTCGGTGTACTTACCATCTTTTTACTCAAAATAATTACCCACTGCTTTGTAATTTGCAACACATACTCAGAGTCAATACCTAGAACAAGGGAGACTAAAAAGAGAAGTATTATCAGTGTGTGTGTGTGTGTGTGTGTGTGTGTGTGTGTGTGTGATTTCTGAGACCAGCTGACAATAATTCTTGAAAAAGAAAACAGGTTAGGACTGATCACCCTGTCAAACTTTTGTAATTACAGGCTCTCTCTCTCTCTCTCTCTCTCTCTCTCTCACACACACACACACACACACACGCACACACACACGCACACACACATCCACCAAACCATATGCCAGCTTTAAAACTGAAGCTGAAAAATTAGTGTTTAATGTGACTTTGAAAAAATTTAAAGTCTTTTTTAAGACAGCTACAGTATATCTTATATGCCAGAAACTGTCATTACAAGTAAACAGTGTTAAACATGGAACTCACATGAAATAATTTAAAAATAGTTTAATAATGTATTCACTTTAAAGGTATTTTGTAGGGTTTGGTAAAAAAAAAAGCTTCCTGTGGATATTGCTGTGTAAAACGTCATTGCTTTAAGATATGTTCCACAAATGTTTTATACGTTTTAAACAAGTTTATTGAACTGCATTTATAAAAAGAAAAGGGGAAGTTACATATGTTACTGTGGTTCCACAACTGAGTGAAGGAAACCCCCAGCATGCTTTTCTTCTGAACTAGTGGAATTTTTCTCATTTTCTTGCCAAGTACAAACAGCTGTCACAGTTGTCACCTCATGACCATAAGCCCACTTGAGCAGCCTATAAAATGAGGAGTTGAAGAAGTGGATTACAAGGCGCTTTGAACAGGGAAAAATTTTATTTTATTAGTTTGTGTGCATTTCCCACCCACAATATCTGCCATAGCTCACGGTTGCTGCTAGTGGCAGCACAATACCTGAAAAAGTTTGCCACCTCCTCAAGGAAGAACGTCAGGCCCGAAGTCTTAATTTTATTTTTCTATTACCTTGCTTATCATATCCTAAAATCTAGGTGAAAATCTGATAGTGTTAGTACTGTATAATGCACTAGACTTAGCTGCAGGTTTATCATCCACATGCAGGAATGCTTTACTGACAGCCCTAAAACCCAATCCAAAACATGATCAGGCATAGAACCAGAGGATAATCCATCAAGTATTCAGAAAAAAAGAACAGGCAAATAGTCTAGAATCATACAATGCTGTCATGGACAAACAAACACAGAACTTTTGCAGCCAGAGAACTGGCATGACTGTGCAAGTTGATACTGAAATTCATGAGCTTACAGTATATATATGTAAGTGAACAGGAAATTGGATGTCAATGTAGCACTAGAATTCAGAAAAGTGCTACATGTGTTGGCTGGGAGGGTTAATGACCTGAACTGCTTTTATAGCCAGTGAGTCTCTGTTCCTTCCAACAGTAAATATATATTGTTGTTCCATCCAACTCTATATGATGTGAATGAAAGGGAGGGAAGTGGAACAGTAAGATTACAGGGTCAAGAGGTGATGAAGGTACAGGAGTTTAAGTACTTGGGGTCAACAGTCCAGAGTAATGGAGAGTGTGGGAAAAAGGTGAAGAAGCGCATGCAGGCAGGTTGGAATGGGTGGAGAAAGGTGTCGGGAGTTCTGTGTGATAGAAAAATATCA
>CM074945.1:4063191-4073792 GCA_037577455.1 Pangasius macronema | reverse complement strand
GGGATAGGTGGAGAGTGATGATTCGCTGTGGCGACCCCTGAAGGGAAAAGCCAAAAGAAGAAGAAGAAGAAGATCCAACTCTATATGAAATAACTGGCTGAGTGAGGTGGGGATAGTGATATGGCTCTCCCCTGTTTTCGCCCCTTCCTTTCCAACCATTAAAGCTCCTATACTTAATAAATGCAGTGTCCTCTCCTATTGTCTTCATGTTGGGAGGCAGGTTGTAGGCAGGGATAGTGGGACAGCCATGCCACAGCTTGCACACAGTCCTGTGACCCTGTGTCCCTCCGGAATCATATTCTTGCACGCCCCTGTTCATATTTTTTTCTCATGAGTGGGGGTGATGTTATGAGGGGCAGAAGGTTACTTCCATTAAAGCTATATGTGCTTACACTGCACTGCCAAATAGCTTCCTGTTCTGACCTGCATAATTTAGATTTAAAGCCTACATGGGGTGATTACATTTCAGAAGGATCTATTTTAATACACCAGACACAGCACACTGAGCTTTGTGATTTGATAACTTGGCTGGTCTTATGAAATTGATGGCCCACTCAGAGTAAAGTCCTTTAACTACAGTTTATCTACTGAATTTCTACCATTCTACTTCAGCATTAATTGGGTTTATGTGTAGTCCTTATAGCCTCTTAGAGCATATAACCATAATATTATCAAATTCTATTTTCAGAAGCAAAGTGACTAAATGTATGTTTGGTCAGCATCCATAAAAAGTGAAAAGTTTATTTCAAATAAATGTCACTGCCTTGATCCTGACCTGGAGATTTGAATGTGTGCTGTGGATCAGACCAGTTTTATCAGCATGGCTAATAGCTATAGGGGCTAAGCTATTACAGATATAAAAGAAAAATAAAAATACATTGTACAGTGTGAAAAAAAAACATTTTACATACACTTTTCATGTGAACACTGGCATCCTTTTTTTTTTTTATCTGTGAACAGTATGATCCTTCACTATAGCTACAAAGTAATGACGATAAATCCATATCATGTTAGCACTTTTGTCAGTATAACTCAATTAATTTAGAAGAATAAGCAACCAAAAGCCTGTGGTTGTTTTGCACAGGCTAGAGACACATTAAGAAGTACAGATGAAAAACGATGAGACAAAAGTGACAAATGTGAGAAGAAATGAGACCTATCAGACATGGAGTCTAGCCATGATTCTGGAAGTCTTCACTTTTACTCACACGCTTCTGATCAGTTACCTCTGTGTGCTGAAACACTTTGGTGGAAGACACTAAAGCCTGGCAGCCCCCATCCATCATCTGCTCCCTGGGCTTGTTGCCACAGGCCTGCCACTGTCACACTGAGGACCAGACGGGGCTATTTATGAGAAGAAAACCCATCTGTAAGCCGCTCTGATATGCCTATCTCTCACTTTACAGAGATAAATCACATGCACCTGTAGTGTGTGACTTGTAAGTAAGTGTCTCTGCCATGGGATATTGTTCTACACTAGTGAGAAAATGTTTTGTTGCCCAACATAAAATTGTATTTGTATAGCTCATTTTTAAATTTAAAATAATAGGGAAAAATATATTACAGAGACAATAGTTAGGTCATTTTCACATTTTAGTGTTAAGGGTGAAATAATGGTCATTGCGTGTTGTTCATAGATATGGATGGGGTGAGCAAGTAATAAATTCCTTGGCTAGACCACTAGGCAAGTAAAAGCTCCAGTGATGTTGCCCAGTGCCATGTTTCAGTTGCTTGGAAACTGACTAGGCTAAAACATGGTAGCTAATGTAATAATAACACATAGTGAGCTGGTTTGCTAGTTAATAGTTAGCAGTAATACAAGGAAATCATGATCATTATCCTCTTCTAACAAAGTTTCTAATCTTGCACATTATGTTTGCACCTTCAACAAAAAATCATGTTGTTGGTCAACATCCTGGCTATTATTGTCTGGGTCAAGTAGTCTGGGTATTTCTTTTTCTTGTGGTTACACTGATCCACTGGGAAACTTTGAATAAAAAAACTAATAGCCCAGACAAGACAATGGGGTTAGTGATCTCTCCACCCCAATGAAGCATGGTGATTTTATAGTCTCTCCATCTAATGTAACTCACCTGAACACACATCTGCCACACCTGCTAAGGATCCCCAAACATGTTTCTATTTGCAAAACAATCTGCTTATCGGACAGGCTCATATGTCCTTTTTTAACAATAAATGTTAGTCTTTATTATATTGGTATTAAATTAGAGATCTGACATCCACTAATAAGTAATGAACACAATGCCAGTGTTAAGAGTAAAGCTTTAAAAGTGATGGCTACTCGATGAAAGGAAAGAAAATTAAGCTCTCAGTGAAAGGAAACGATAAGTCGGGACCAAAACCTTCTGTAGCTATTCAGTATATCTCCCAGTCTGGATTGTACATGATCAAGCTCAAGCTCAAGGCTTCTGTTTTCTTATTTGGGTACATTGAGACCATTAATAGTGGTATGGAGCCAGGAAACTAAAATGTTTCAGGCAAGATAAGGAGAGAAGTATTCATTAAATAGAAAATACAATTTGGGTTAGAATGATTACCATTATGTGAATATATGAGTAATCTCTGAGTC
The DNA here is from genome assembly GCA_037577455.1 of Pangasius macronema. NCBI lineage: Eukaryota > Metazoa > Chordata > Actinopteri > Siluriformes > Pangasiidae > Pangasius > Pangasius macronema. The sequence goes on along the minus strand of CM074945.1, from coordinate 4,071,202 downwards.
TTGATCTGCTAACATACAATTTAATATAATTACTTAGTGGTATTAGAGGACTATTATTAAAATCCCAAGTGAGTGAGCATGGTCAGAATGATGTAATGAACATAAGGCCCCGGCCTGAATTAATGTCCAAGAGCAGTACGCTTCACTTAGAATTTTGTATAAAGTATTAATCCAATTTGAATACAAATGAGCTACATAAAATATTAAAAATAATATAAATATTTAATACAAGCCCTTTACTGCAGGCAGATATTTATTAGCATACAGCACACATTTTAATGGGCTTTTCTCTAGTACCACACCACAGTTAGTAGGGGCAAAATCTATTCTATAAACATTCCGGCTCTCTCTGTATCACTTTCCATCAATGCCATTTGATATCAATCTAGCAGTTTTCGCACTCTTAAGTGAGCAGCCCGAAGCTGAAAGTGAATACTGATTTAAAGCTGAGTTGAGAGTTGAGCTGAAGTCGAGTGTGTCCTAAAATAGACCACATAAACATCTGCACAGCTACTCACTCAAAATGGCATTGGCAGTTATATGCCAGTCCTCTAACCTATTCGTGATATGGTTCTTATGGTGGCAGGAGTCTTAGTAGATATAACAAACTGCATGAAACCTTTATGTGAACAGGACAAATTTAATCCTCAGTTCTTTTTAAGTTTATCTAAACGGCTCTATAGATACTTTGTCCTTCCTTATAAATCCCAGCTGACAGAGATGACGATCATATGAAGAAGTCAAGCAAGCTTTTGATTTCTGTGGCAAAGAAAATCTGTCACCGTAATGTCACTACATATTTAGCGTCATGCTGAGTTATTCAGAATTTATTCTGGATTCAGATGGTTAAATGATCCCAGACACAGACTATAAGCTTGATTCGAATTTTTAATATGTTTTTTTTATTAGAGCTAATAGTGTTCACCACTAGGGGGCACTAGTACATTGTTCTACAGACAGAGCAAATCTCCACCACAGCTTCCCAGCACAGCTCAGTGAGGGACAGCATAAACAGACTGGGGGGCTACATGTGCACGGGAGGAGGCAGACTCCAGGTTTACACAGTAACTCTGAAGAACAGAGAAGAGGAGGAGGAGAAGAAGGAGGAGAAGAAAGAGGAGGAGGGGTGCTGGCACACTTCTCTTTAGGTGTGAGGAAGAGAAGCACATTAATCATCCAGAGACATCTGTTCATATGCTGCTTTACAACTCTGTCAGAGCTCTCTTGACTCGCTTGTATAGCTTTATGCAATGAGAAAAAAAAAAGATGAGTAAAGACAAGAAAGTGACTGCCATCGGTTTTAGACAACACAAATAAAACACCACATCCTTGATCTAAACAGATCACCACAATTTCATGTGGAAAAAAAAAATAGTGACGTTTTACCTTGAATAGAATTAAAAATAGAAATAAGTTGGTGTGATAATCCACATGTGTGTCATTGTCACACACGGGTAATATTAGGCAGCTGAATAATTAGTATTTTATATATATAAAGTGGTGTTTTTTAAAATTTTATTTGTACTTTTTCCCCCATTTTCTCCCTAATTTGCTCACCTGCCAATTCCCACCCACAAGCCAGCTCTCCGCATCATCATACAGCAGCTACCATCCGGGGAGGCTGAAGACTAGCACATGCTTTCTGCCCTCTTCCACATACATGAGCTGACACACACTCACAATTGCCCATGTTGCTGTGATTGACAGGAGAGAGAGAGAGTATACCATCCCTCCCACACACACAGCACGGCAGTTTTACTCCCCTGGTTCCCAGCCACAGATGACTGTAGCATTGTTGTTATGTGAACTCACAATCTCTCAACGATCGGGCGAAAGCTTTTCGGCTGCACTACTCGGGAGCCCCAAAGGCTGTGTTTTATTGTCCTTATATGTCTTTGTATATCCACTATTACTTGTATCTAAGACTTGTACTGGATTTTATTGTTTGGGGAAGTAACTTTGTCAAAATAAAATGGAATACACCAAGGTTTTCTGTAAGCCTTTAACTATTTTGATTTATGTGACTTCCATGAATTCAGTGTATTTGCCGGCGCTTGAGCAACGCCTGCAGCAGGTGACCCCTTATTCCCACATCACAGTTTCTTTTTTTTCTTAGGCATGCTGGCAATTCTTACTACACAGAGATTATATCATTACATGCTTAGTTATGAACAAGCAGGAAGTGCTGTAATTACTGGGTAACATCTCTCATGTTTGGGTTATAATACGCATAATTACACAGATGAAGCTACAATGGAGCTACTTTACTGCAAAATTTACTGCAAAAATATTTTATTATAAATATCCTTTATCTACTAATAATATATGCAGCTTCAGCAATGCTTCTATGCCAAATCAAACCACAGCTTGATCTAATAATAAATATTTGACAATATTTTAAGGTAAAACATTAATGGTAACCCTTAGTAAAGGGTTTCAACAAACAAACCAAACATTAAAAAAAATTATTGATAAATAACACAAATTTTTTATGCTGCTATTTCTTGTAACTTCAGTAACTGCTTCTGGAGCTTATCACAGGAACACTGGATGGGATGTCAGGGCACCAAGCACACACACTCATTCCCACATGCACAATTCACAACTACAGGCATTTTTATCATAACCAATCCATCTCCTTACATCTTTTTTTGGGAGGTAGGAGAAACTGTACAAAACTCCACACAGACAGCAGAGAATAACCCAAACTCAGGATTGAGCCATGGACCCTGGAGCTGTGATTGGCAACGCTACCCACCACCCCACTGTATGTACATATTTATATAGTTTTTGCTTTCTTTGATAATTTAAGCTTCTTTGTGTGTACTATACTTCTCCTTATTCCTGATAATCTGTCTTATTTAAAAAAAAAAAAAAAACACAACATGATCATAATCACTTCTTAGTGGGACTCGACTAATATAAGTGCTTGACAAAGGACTTAAATGAAGTAGAACATCTATAATTTCCAGAAATATAGAATGTGAAGTTTTAAGAATCTGTTTTAAATGTATTCATTGTAATATATATATATATATGTGTGTGTGTGTGTGTGTGTGTGTGTGTGTGTGTGTGTGTGTGTGTGTGCTTATATATTTTCCATGTATTCATATGTAAAATATATAAGCACACACACACACACAGAGGACAGAGGAAGTGAAAGTGAGAAATGACTAAATACAGGTAAGCAGATGTGATATTGAGAACTGAAAGTTGGCTCAGTCATAATGATTGTAGACAGAAACCAAGATCTTACATGTCAGACTGTGAAACAATCAAAGTCAACAATCAAACAACTGATGACAAATTATGGAGGTGGGAAGTGGGAAGTGGGAAGTGGGAAGTGGTGTGTAGCCCTTGAGCAAGGCCCTCAACTGCTTAGTTGAGATAAATGAGATAATTGTAAGTTGCTCTGGATAAGGACATCTGCCAAATGCCGTCAATGTTAATTAAGAGAATACTTCTAAATCTTATCAGACATTCATTGTTAATTGGTTTCGAATGAAAGGCTTTCTAAATTATTTATTTATTTATTGTTTATTTTCTAAATACAGGGAAATTTGTCAAAATGATAATTTGTGGTAATTGAACATTTGGTACAGATGAGCTAGATAGAGATTCAGTTTAAAATAAGCTAGAGTATTTATTTTATACTAAATAGACAAGCAAAAGAAAACATTCTCTTTCAGTATTTTATACAAGAAATTCTAGAAAACATTATTATGCGCATTTCTGTATGTGCCAACTACTGTTGTCTTAAGTCAGTGATAAGAGGCGAACCAACAATATACGTCTTTTTATAGTGCTCTGATATGAACACCTCCTCTATTTTGTTCTTGTTTTTATTATACTTCACAATGACTCTGTCCATGTTGCTCTTTGGGTCATGTGGATTATAATACTTCCTGACTTCATAGGGTAGATCACTGGCATGTTTGTAATTAAGGTTTCCTATGGTGAAGTAGCCATATGTCTTCTTATCCTTCAGCCTGGGTAGGAGAAAACAAGGTCCTGTGTTCTTGAACTCATGGAAACCGTAATCACCTTTCACGGGGTCGCAGAGAGACACCATGTTGTTGTCAATACAGTTTTGAACATACCACACAAGCAGTGCGAGTCCATGTCTTGGAGGTGGTCTGCCAAAACCTGTCTCCTTCAGCTCCTCCACAGAGTTTAATATCCTCAAAGAGGAAAAAAACGCTGTAGCCACGAATAGGACGAATCCAAGGAACTTACAACGGGTCATCTTGTCAGTCTATTTAGAAAAAAATAGCATGTTAAAATGCTCAGAATTGTGACTTACCAGCTTGAAGTACAAATTATATTATACAGCAAAAATGTTGATAATGATATACTGTATATGTTAGACAAAATCTATAATTTGCAAGCTTCTATTTAGTTTATTTAAGCATTTTTTCTTCTGGCATAATAGGCCAATTTTATACAGACACAACAGTTAAATTTTGACACATTGCTGGCACGTTAAACTGATGTAATTAACTAGTGTCTCTGTGATATTAAGCTGCTTGCATCTCATCTAGCTGTCTCCAAACACTGTCGACATTTAACACCAGAGAACCAAATTGAATTCCGTAAATAAGAAAAATTAGCATGTAATAGCAGTGTATTTGCTCATAAATGTTTTGTCTGTCTTACCTTAGTGATTTGGCAGGCTGGTTGAAAAGAGTGTTAAATGAGTGTCAGGGATTCGTCAGTGAGCAGGATCTGTTAGATGTGCAGGCACGGTGTGTGAAAGCAATCACGTTCCGTCCACATGTATTTCCTCGCCACTACACAGGATGTGGTGCAATCTGTGAGGTTTTTCTTCTATCTGTGTTTCTTTTAGTTTCAGGTAATACAGTATGATCTTGCTGACTAAAACTGAATGTATTCATACAGAATTAGACCTTGTCCACTCTATCTCAATCTCCCTTCAATCTCAGAACATCCACCCTAACCTCCGTTTAAACCCCTCCGTGAGTAAACTGACTGAATTTGAATTTGACTTGGGCTTTGGAAGATCTTTAGGTTACTTCATAAAAATGTTTAACAAAATGACATTTGGTACGATGGTTGAAATCAGTCCCTTAGTGACCATCATATTCATATCCCATCATATTCTGTTTACAGTCATGTGTCAGGTCGGCTGCATCCATGAACTCAGTTTCCCCAGAACACACCGCGGCCTACAGACATGGCCATCCCGGACTACGCTTCCCAGAATCCATCACCTCTAACATGCTCTCAATCCCCAGACTTTTGATTAACCTCACATGTTTATAAAGGACTCTCACTCACAAACACATTGCGAAGTAACACTCAGTTGTACTAACACTGAACTTGCCAAGCCTTTTGCTCACGTATTGTATACTTATCACGTATCTGTTTTTTTGACTCCAATTGTTTCCTGGTTTCTGTACTTTTTTGCTACAATTTGCTGTTTGCTGATCACCTGACCTTTGTCTGTTTTTTGACTTTGAACTTGTCTTACTTTCTGAATTTATCCGCCGATTGTTTATTCAACTGGTTCATCTGCATTTGCATCTCAGCCTCTCCCTTCTGAAAGCTAACATTAGCAAAGTCAGAGCACCCTGATTTATATGATTATGATATATGGAAGCCTACAAGGACATAATTAAGAAAATTACTATGTTGGATGATAGTTAGTGAGGGATTGGGTTCATTATTTATGGTAGCTAGCTGCGGAGAATCTAAGCTACATATACTGTAGCTCATGGATGTTCCACAACATGAATAACTGTTACTATAAATGGGTAAATGCACAATGTGTCGTTTTTAAATCCTATTAAATAAATACTTAAATAATATATAATACTTTCAGACATGCTGTTATTGGAAAATATTGGAAAAGTGTATATATAAGGGAGAGGGGAAAGAAAAGTGGGTCAGGTGCCACTCAATAACGTCCCTAGTTTTTTTTTTAATCATATAATGTCTTTTCTCATTCCCTTTATCACATCACATTGACCACCTCTGGTTATATGGAGGAGGCCAGAAGAGAAATAAACGGAGGACAGATGAAGAAGAGTGGAAAGAGAAATGGGAGTAGAAAGTATGAGGGAGGAAAGACATACAGGAGAGGAAGTGGGAGATGGAAGAGACAGAGTGTAGTGATGATGAAAAAGCAGATGATCAGAGAGACAGGCTGTCAGTTAGAAGATGTGGATGGAAATGCCTTGGAAGGAGAGGAGAGTTCCATATATAGAAAAAGAGAGGGAGCAACAGCAAGCTTTTGAGTAGCCACAAGCATGGCATAGAATTCCACTCTACTGTCTTCGTTCGAGAGAGTTATTGATGCAATTGATTCTGTCTCAACTGCGGCATCTACTCAAACCCTCGCACTGCCAGATAAACAGTTCCTAGAAAGAGTGCTTCTCAATGCAGGGAGCATACAAAGCCGAAGATAAACCAGCTCCTTTTTGAGGCACAGTATAACCATACATGCTTCCATATCTCTATTAGTATTAATGTTAGTACTTTTTGATGTTGTTGAAATATCAGTATTGACTGATCACTACAGCAGTGAGAGCACTTCTCATTCTCAATTCTCATGCTTATAGAAATTTTCCAGTGGATGCCCATTCCTACTGATCTTCTAGACTGTTCTCTTCTTTGTCCGTATGCATACAGATTTTCATACACACAGATACCTCTGATACCTACTAATACCTAACACATATGCTCAGGTTTATACATTTTCACTGACTCCACAAGATACTGATATTATACACTTCTAAAACAGCACAAATCACAGACATAGGAAATTTTTCTAATAAAGCTTTGGATTCTGTAGCATTAAGACCATTAAGATTTACACAAAATTGATTTATATTCCGTGATGTGTGATTTAACTCATTATCATACCTTCCAGTTCAGTTTATTCACCTATAGACATTGCTTATAGTTGTAGGCACAACATAGTGACTTCAAACTATGCTCATAGAGGTATAAAAAGATGGTAACCCCAGAGTTTCAGGGGTGATCCAGACAAACATTACCATCTGATCTTTCTCTGATGCAATTACATCTACATCCCCTGTCCCACACTGTCCGATCACTTCACTGACTCTGCAAGACTTATTACTTATGATTTACTTGCATATTTTGGATAATAAACTTTTGTAATTGTGTTATTCTTGTAGTACTCAATTCTTCTTAAATGATTTGCATGAGTGCCCAGAGAATAATGAACAATGTGCATGATGAATGTTATAGATTAAGTGGTATGTTAGACAAGTTGGAATTAAGCCTTTGACAAGCAAATATAAAAGGCTGTTACATGCACGTTGAAAGTAAAACTCTGACAGGTAATATAAAGGCCTTGCTTTGAATTTAAACATAAAGGCCAGCTGAATAATGGCTTAATACATAGAAAAAGCCTTTGACACTCTATCATCAAATTCTGAAGAAAAAACTATTATTTATTTATTTATTTATAAAACTGGGTATACTGTATGTTAATTGAACATACAGTAAAATATCAGCTGAAGTCAGTTACAGGAAATATATTAAACTGGAATCAGATAAGTGTCAGATAGTATTTCAGATATTTACATAATAAAATTAATAGATGCATTTAACCTTTGTCTGCACCAATTTCCATCATTGGTTTTAGGATAGCAGGGAATTAAGTCCTACAATTTTGACTTATTTGTACAATTCCTCCAGTTTTCTGTTTACATTTTCGGTTTCTTACTAAATTATGTCATTTTGTTAAAGCGATGTATAAATTAACTATTGGATTGTTGACTAAATATTGAAGCTAGACCTAGTTCTCTATCATAACATATTATTAATTAGAGATACAGCTGCTTTGAGACAAAATGGGACAAAAGTGTGTGACACTTTAGTTTTTATTTTTGTATACTTCTAGTACATACAGTGTATGCACTTCAAATTTACACACAAAATGTATGTGTTAGGACTTGACCAAGGGTCCGATGAAAGAGTGACACAGAAGCCACTGGGATCAGGTGGAGGGTTATTTATT
>CM074945.1:4028489-4042969 GCA_037577455.1 Pangasius macronema | reverse complement strand
AGAAGATAGGGATAGGTGGAGAGTGATGATTCGCTGTGGAGACCTCTGAAGGGAAAAGCCAAAAGAAGAAGAAGAAGTTCCTAAAAGGGCGATGTGATGTGAAGGGATTCAGATCAGGACTGAATTACTTGTGTGTTCAGAGAGGAAGCAAGTGTGCAGAGAATTCTCCCACAAGATGATTCACTGTGTATTTTCCAACCTACTTCATTTGAAATGCTCTCAGTGGCACAAGCATTGAAACTGATTCAAAAGGAGAAACATTGCCTTGTTGGGCTGCAAGACAAATTAATGCAAGTAGGAATTTTAAGGAATTTTAAGGAATTTTCCAAAGTAACGCCATAATTGCAGAGACCTTAATTTTTTTTTCTTTTACAATTAGAATACATTACAATTCAGATAACGCAGATACATTGTACAAGCGTTTGTGACAAGATAATTTGCTAATACTTTGGCCTTTTTAATTTTCTTTAGGCAAAACTTTTTCATTTGTTTATTAATTTTCCTTGAATGCAAACATTTACACATTCACAGTTGGGCTAGGACAGTGTCTCTTTGCTTCAGTGCTTTATCAGGAAGCACAGAAAGGAAATGAGGTGGAGGCAAACAGCAGCTTATTGTACTTTATTGCTTCTGATAAGCACTACAATGAAATAGAAAATGAATAAATACCCAGCCACAGCCTCGGACGTTTTGATTCATTTCATCCCCATCAAAATGCCAGTGTTGTCCTTATTGTGTTTTGTCCCTCTAATGTTTATCTTGTAGCATGTGGTATGTAGTGTATACTTTCATATTTGCTTTCTCTTTGCAGTCCCATCCTAATATGCACACTGTTAGAAATGACCAGTTTCTGCAATTGACAGTGCAGTATTAAATATAGATTGGAAACTTAAAATCAAACTAAACGATTCCCATGAAAACATAACTACTTACTGTTTACTTTCTGAAATGCTTTTAAAAAAATAATGTTCTGTGCTGCTATAAATACCTAGGTTAATTGGACAATGTCTGTGTGTGTGTGTGTGTGTGTGTGTGTGTGTGTGTGTGAGACACAATTTTGCCTCTGTACACCACTACAATGGATTTAAAATGAAGCAGTCAAGATGTGATTGAAGCATAGACTTCCAGCTATAATACAAAGGGTTTAAAAAAAAAATTGCATTAACTGTTTAGGAATTACAGCCATTTTTTGCAGAGTCCCTCCTTTTTCATAGGCCCAAAAGTAATTGGACAAACTAACAATCATAAATATTAGGATTATTTTTAATACTTGGATGCACATCCTTTGCAGTCAATGATTGCCTGACGTCTGGACCCCATGGACATCGCCAAATGCTGAGTTTCCTCCCTTTGTGATGCTTTTCCAGGCCTTTACTGCAGCCACTTTCAGTTGCTGCTTGTTTGCGGGTCTTTCTGCCTTCAGTTTTGTAAGTGCAAAGTGCTTAATTGGGTTGAAGTCATCTAAGATTTAAAACATATTATTTCTTTGCCTTAAGAAGCTCTTGGGTAGTTTTTTCAGTATGTTTTGGGTCGTTATCCATCTGTATTGTGAAGTGCCGTCCTATCAGTTTTGCAGCATTTGACTGAATCTGAACAGAAAGTGCTAGATTAGCTCTATATGCTTCAGAATTCATTCTGGTACTTGTTTCAGAAGTCACACCATCAATAAACACCAGTGACCCAGTTCTATTGGCAGCCATACATTGCCATGCCATAACACTGCCTCCACCATGTTTGACAGATGATGGGGTATGCTTTGGATCATGAGTCCTTCCTTTCCTTCTCCATACTCTTCTCTTCACATCATTTTGGCACAGGTTCTTCTTGCTCAAGAACTGGGCAAGGTTTTTTTTTAGAGAGATTTTTTTTTTTTAGAATATTTCACATTTAGCAATACTAGCTCTAGGCAAAATGATGCTTAAAAATGGCATAAATCTATTCTATACATATCCCTTCAACGTGCAACTTTTACACTACTGTTACTCCTACTACTACTACCACCAAGTTATCCATGTCTAATCAGGTATACAGTACCTACTGTCTAAACTACTATATATGGTGTACAAATTATATGTATCAACTGCTGGCAGAGACTCTTTTCCAGATAAGAATCCAATTATATCAGTAGTAGCTGACCATGCTCTTTACAACAGGTAAAGAAGAAGTGAGAACAGGTATAGTTAGTTGAGAACATGTAACAGGAATTGACGGTGGATATCAGGGACTCTGGACTGATTTTGCAGTGCCTCCGGGAAGTGAATGGGTTTTGTGCTCAACAGAAGAGTGTTTTATCTAATCTGTTCTCTGTTTTGTGGAAAGGATCCACACAGAGCGGCTATTTTAAGCCACATGTTACTCCAGCAGATTGTGGATGTGCAACATGGAATTGTTGTCTTGACCACAGAGCTAATGTTCAATGTTTTTATTTTTGTGGTGGCGTATTTATGACACTCCCAATTCTTGTGCAATCTACAGCAATCAAGCAGGGGGTGACAGGATTTCCAAGACAAGTCATTCAGAGGCCATGAGAAAATCCTAGTTTAATTTTCTTTTTGTTCATTATGCTTTGGAGACAAAAAAAATGTGATGAGATAACCAGATCTTTGAATTAAATATATGTGATGAGCATCTTTTCCTGGTCTGCATTACCATCCCATCAGCAGAAGTGGAAAATACCTTTGAAAAGACCTTGCATTATAAGGCTCATTCCTAATAGTTTTATTATCATAACTGCAAGCTATATACTTATTAGACTTTTTAACGCTAGACTGGTATTGGTAAATTTAAAGCCGTAGTACAAACAGCTTTCAATTACTTAACAGCCTGAAAATGTAGAAGAATATGCAGAGGTGGTTTTCTTACCATTAAAGAATGAGAAAGCCAAACAGGATCTTCTGGGTAATGTGAACAAAACAACACCAACTTATTCTTTGTTATCGTGGGAGTTGTTGGCAATGAATTAATTGTGCAGCAAGTGGGAAAGATAATATTTAATGATTTGCTCAAGATCAAATGCACCACTGCACACATGCGACTACCAGCTACACACACACACACACACACACACACACACACACACACACACACACACACACACTCGGTAATAATGCCCTCACAGAAAATCTGTGAAGCAGTACAAGTTTGTTTAAGTAATAAATGTATCTCAATACAAACTGGGTAGGTCTCTCAGTGGCAGAACTGCAGTATGGGTAGCTGATTTTTTTTTTCTCCCTGCCTGTGGATTATGAGTCAAATTTCGATTATATGATTACAGAAAAAAGAGGGTAGGAGATGAGGTCCCTGCAGATGAGTTCTTCACTTCACAATTCACCTGCTCACATCGATTAAGATGTGAACTTTTACAATTCCAGCAGTCCACATTCAGCTCAGGGGGCCTTATCTGAAATTAAAAAAAGCACCCTTCTCATGCACTTTGAAGTTCCTCACAGCCACTCAAATAGTTTCATTTGGTGATGGGGAGGGAGAAGGAATACTTTGATTTCCAGAGCCGGTTTTGCCTGCCACTTCATGTTACACAGAGGGTGGTAGTGTATGGACAGGGATACAAGCCTTTTATTACGATGCAGAACCAAAATCAGCTGCTTAATTAATTACCACATGCTGGCTAGAAAAGAGGATCATACAGTATGATACTTTACAAACAGTATTTGTATATCTGTAGTTAACAGGTCTTTTTGCTGCTGCAAAGCTCTTTAAAATGAAGGTCTTTAAATGATTGGTACTATATGTAATTACTAGGTATGCACAGTCAGCTAATCAGGCATTTGAATCAATGTTATCATGCTGTACATCTCTTTCCACCTGTAACCTAAACTAAAGAAAAGCACTGGCTCTCCTTCACCATAAAACTAGGTGGATTAAAACGTGAGCCAAATTGGGTTGGAAAGTGGGATTTAAATGCTGGTTAAAATGGACGTGCACTTTGTCCTGAGTCATTCTTAGTATAAAAATGCTTTAGTAACAATTTTGGTGCATTGGTTTGTCATTATGCTTTTTTTTTGGCCTGTCATTCTTATCACCTGTCATTTTTAACAAAAAAACTTTTTAAGTTGCACTATAAGTATGTGGCCCAAATTATGTGGACATCTGACCATTACACCCACATGTGGGCCTTCTGCGAAATGGCTCCCAAGCACACAATTTGTATGCTGTAGCATTAAGATTTCTTTCTGCTGCACACAAAACAGGCCCATGCCTGTTTCAGTATGACGGTGCTTCTGTGCACAAAGTGATGTCCATAAAGACATGGTTTGCCAAAACTGGTGTGGAAAAACTCAAGTGGTCTACACAGAGCATTGACCTCAACCCCACTGAACACCTTTGGGATGAATCGAAATGCCAACTGCACTCCAAGACTTCTCGCCTGATATCTAATGCTCCACCCAACCACAATCCCAGAAGAGTGGAGGCTGTTATAGTAGTAATGGTGGGACCAAATGGTGGGATGCTCAGCAAGCACATATGGGTGTGATGGTCAGGTGTCCACATACATTTTGAAAGGGAGTGTACGGAGAGCAAAAGGTTTCTTTTTGGTTAGTCATGTTAAATTGAAATTAGGGGTATGAATAATTTTATTTAGCTACATAATTAAGATAATGAACGGTCCACACAAACCTAGTACATCTGTCATGTATGTGTGTTCATGTGCATATTGGCTATCTTACTGGCTTTTTTATATGATAATGTCTTAAAGAAAAGTCACACGTCCTCTTTTACTTCTAACAGGGATTGTGTTGGCTGTCTGTGAAGTGTGAGTATCAGTAAACAACACACAAAAGGATCGCTAAGAGAAACATATGAAAAAAGGCTGTGAATAACTGTGTGGGTGTAAAGATTGGGGCATATAACTCTGAGTGTGTGCATTATAGTGGTGTGTCTGTTTGTGTCGTGAGAATGCCTGAGTGCTTGTATGTGCTAGCTCTGATAGGACTGGAGTGGAACATTTGTCTTTTTACCCTCCCTGTTTACTCACGCTCACACAAAAGGGACCCTTAACAGAAAAGCAGCAATCAGCAATACCTAACACCAATCATTATCACACTGTGAGANGAGAGAGAGAGAGAGAGAGAGAGAGAGAGAGCGCTACATGGTGAGGCCAATGCCATGGGCAGTGTGGCTCAGTGTTTCAGCTGTGTTATGAATGAGAAATAGCTGTGACCCTGACAGACTTGGACAGATAGACAAACAGTCTCACTTCTCCCAGGGAATGAGGCTGTCTCAGCCATATTACAGCTTTAGAAGAGACGCAGTTAGTGCGTAATCCATCTACAGTACTGCTTCTGTCTTGCACATCCCCAGTACAGCAAAACAAATAGATGCTATATCCAGGGTTAAAATGGAGGAATGATAACATTTAATAGTTTAATTCGCTCTGAATGACTTTTATATACTGTATATATTTAGCATATTAGTCTTTAGAATTATTCCCACAGTGCCAACTATCTGCTGATAGACGTGTCAGTGGGATTCACCCCTTGCTTCATCTCTACCTAAAAAGACTGATGCAGCAGTGCTTTAGTCCTGTAGTCTGTCCAGCTCTCTTGCTTCCTCAACTGCATAATGCTCAGAGCAGGCCCCGATGCTCAACTTAAATGTTAATACTGCCATAATTCATCAACACGATCATGCTTTTCATCTGATAGCTCACTAACTAGCTGAGCTGAGTCACTGCTGTAATTCAGCACAACTGCATAGCTGCATTGCAGTTTGGACTTTGATTACAATTTTGCTAACAGCAAAATATGACCATTCACTTATGATTAAGATGTTCCCATTATGACTGAATTGTTTTCTCCTATTAAATGCCACTGCCATGACCCCTTGTGACATTAGTACGGCACATAACCGCTATCTTTTAACAGGAATAACAAAAATACAGCATCAACTGACAAATTAGTGCCAGAATTGCTAAGCACAGCACAAAAAATTCAGCATAAGCATAACTAATTTGATACGCATATTTAATATAAGCATATTTCATTGAATATGCATATTTGATTTAAAGACTTTATAGCCGTTAGGATGGAAACAGCCATATACAGAATTTTTATTAATCTCATTTTCATGATAGATTCAGTATTAAGAACGCTNTGGACAAAATTGAACTGAAGAAGTCAGTACTTATGATTGGAAAAGGGTGGCAGATATCCATAACCATCAGATGACGTTTAACAGTGTGTGTTGTGTAAATGTTTGAGAACAGAGGTGTGTGACAGCCCATTACTTCAATGGGCATGCTGCCTCTGTCCTGGCTGTCCATTCTCTGGTTGACAGCAAGAGTAAATCCACATGTCCAAAGTGAGCTGTACATGTAAGAGGATATTAGCTTTAGTGGCTGGCTCATTTGGGATGTCTGTTCCATTTCAAGGCTGCCAGTCTAAACCTGTAGAGGTACTTACTGTACAGAGCTATCCTCATCCACACTGGTGAATCTAATTGCACCTGACGTTTGTCAGTCACACCCTGATGGGAACTAGTCTAACCAATGTGTGTATTAAAAGGATAGGAATGAGAGTAATGAATTAAGACATATCACCAAAATGGGTCATCATGCTCCACTTTCTGTCCAAGTGCCACTGTCCCTCTAATGCAATTCCAAGCCATTTGCCAATATTTATTGCCTTTTATATGTGTGGATGTCTGAAAGCAGAGAGTGCGTTATGCCATTGTCTTCAGCTCTGTCACAGATCATATCGCACTGAGAACTGATAAATATTTATGAGCGTCACAGGAGCAGTGTGGTGGGGAGTGAGTTGGTGTTTGTGCTCATACAGTGCGGCTGTCTGTTTGTAAGGCTAATTTCCTGAATGGAGGAAGAAAATCTCATGTCCCTCAGGAGCACTCTGGGAAATACTGCCAGAGGGCCAGGCAGCCACATACTAGCACTGTAAGGGGGAATGCGTAGCACTATCTGAGCTTCACAGATCTCTCCAAATCATTAGACAGGAGAGATTGAGAGATAGAGAGAGAGAGAGAGAGAGAGAGAGAGAGAGAGAGAGAGACAGAGCGAGCAAGAGAGACAGACAGACAGACATACTGAGAGAGGGGGATTACAGAGGAAAGAAAAGTGAGAGACTAATGTCTCTAATCACAGTATGAGAAATGCGTGCACACACACACACACACGCTCCTTTTTCTGAGACGGAGAGTGAGCAGGCTAAGGCCATTGGATATGTAGATAGACTCAGGTAATTAAGGGTGCTAGAAGGGGTGGGGGCATGCACCAGCTCTGCTTTCATTAACATTTCACCATTCAACTCATTCCCCATCTCATAGCCTCTCTACCCTGAACAATCAATCCCTAATCACATGTCCCTCTGCCATCAGCCAGACAACTCAATTCACACTAAGATATGCTAATCGTATTCCCCCAATGATTGCACTGCGCAGTCAGCACTGATCTTCACTGACCTCACAAAAAGATGAGCTATGTCTGAGAAACTAAGTGCTACACTTATCTCATGAACACGTCAGCTAATCTCAGACATTTAGCTGAGTGTGGAAGTGTATTTAGAGAGTGACTACCTCAAGAATAGTTCCCACTACAGCCTACTGCATCATAATCAAATGCGCCAGTGGCTTAAGAATGCATCAGTGCAGTAGTATTCAAAAAGGTCCATTCACTTGGCTTTAAAAATGAATGTATGGTTTTTAAGATTTAACATCAAACAATCCAACACTACTACTACTACTACTACTACTACTACTACTACTATTACTACTACTACTACTACTACTACTATTACTACTACTAATAATGTTAAATTCTGTTAAATTCTCCATTGTACCCAGAGCTGCTGTTATAGAAAACTAATAAACACCTTCTGACAAATTGGTCAGCTCCTACAATAGTTCCAGTTGCAAGTTTTTATATTAATGTGCTTTTTAAAATATGTTACTGTTTCTATAGTAACAACACACACAGGGACTTGTATGACAGATGTTCCACATAAATGGATTAAAAAGGTATACTTGTTGATATGGTGAAGTCTTTTGTGTAAGTGTGCAGTTGACAGAGATCTTTGTGTTTTGAGGATTCTTGGTGACATGACAAACTTCTTTTTTTTCTTATTAATTTCAAGAGCAAAAAATAGAGGCTTGGAAGGAAATCGCTGTTTTTAACTGCTAATGTAAGTGGTAACAGAAATGATCCGCAATATTAAATGTAGCTATAAATGGATAAAAAGGCATTAATTAACAATAGTGGATCATAGTGGACAAACACAAAAAGTTGTGCAACACTCACCAACACAAATACTACACGGGGTACCGAAGAGCGAAGGAGTGCGTGTGTGTGTGTGTGTGAGAGAGAGAGACAGAGAGAGAGAGACTGTGGTTCTTTTATATGCACCAGTAGATGGCAATGTGTCACCACTTTCTCTCTCTCTCTCTCTCTCTCTCTCTCTCTCTCTCTCTCTCTCCCCCTCAAAGTAGAGAGAGCTGAGGCAACCTGAGTCCATTTAATGGAACGTCATGAAATGGCAGTGTTTGGTTGTGCTGTTTGCAATACACAATGAGTTTCATCAGTGCAAATCTGCGCTTGCCTTTCATTATAGATTGTGTTTTCAGCCAATTTATAGCAAGGAGTGCTCACTGACCAAGATTTAAATTATACGTTCTAGCTGCTTCAAACATTTTTATAGTTTTTCTGAAACTTTTTCTTATAAAGAAACCGATCTTTTCCGTGAGGGCTTGTTATAAGGCAGAGTGGTATACGTGTGAGCGAGCAGCTTCTCTGCCTCTATATTATTGACTGTATCAGAACGCTGTCAAAGTAAGCTCATTAACAACTTGTCTATAATTCACACACACTCGCACTAAGACAGGACCCAGATTTCGTCCAGATGTCCCCCTCATTTGGCATCAGCAGCCATGGATTCAACCTGCCTCAGTTCAGGCTGGTGGCGGAGCAATGATATGGGGAATGTTTTCTTGGAAAGGCCAGATGACGTTTTTCCAATCTTCCTCTGTCCAATTTCGGTGAACCTGTGCCCAGCGTAGCCTCAGATTCCTGGCTGACAGGAGTGGAACTGATGCGCTCCCCTTCATGTGTGCCTCACCTGGTATCAGTGTCTCACCTCAGTAATGCTCTTGTGGCTGAATGGGCAAATCCCAACAGCCTTGTTACAAAATCTAGTGAAAGCCTTCCCAGAAAAGTGGAGGTTATTACACACACATACATATATATATGTTCATATATACATATGTGCATATATATGTGTGTGTGTGTGTGTTTTGAGTTTTATATAGACACATCATATGTACATCATACATCATACTGACAACAGCCTAATGCCGGAGCAGTATCTTGTGGAGTTAACTGCGATTGCGACTGTCATTACTCAGTAGACTTTTCACTGGAATGTTTTCAGCCCTCTCTTATCTGCCTGATCATGGTTTCACTGAGGCAGTTAGACGAAGCAAAGAAACATTCAAACTGTAAATGTTGACGCTGTGCACAGCTCATAAGATCACAGGGTTGTAGTTGATGGCATGCTGCTCAATAAAGGACATGATTTGTTGTCTGTGATGAACAAACGAACTATTGTGGCTCTCTTTATCACAGAGAACAGAAAAGGAGCTCGTTGTCTCAACATCGTTTTTCTCTTTTCTCATAATGGCAGCCCGTAAATGGACCTGGGGTTGTAACCTCAAGGTCATCCCAATGGCAGTGCACATATAAAAACATGTGCAGAACTGCATATGCCATTTCAAACCTAGCCTGTGTGTTTTAAGTATGTTTTAAGTGAAGGCATCTAAAATTTATGGAGAGAAAATTAATTTGTACAACCGTCTCATTTCCATTATACATTAATTTTCTTCATGCAGAGGTTGGAACATGAAATCCTACACGTAATAGTAAACATAAATTATTGGGTAAATCTAATACAGACAATTCTCAACTGGGAATGTCAGTTAATTCTTTTTCTCTACCCTTGGCATTTTATATATATGATTGTCTGTGTGTGTGTGTGTGTGTACTATTGTGTGTATGATTTATTCATCAGTTCTGCTGCCACTGTGGCCCTTCTGCTCTTTACAGATAGACTGAAACCAATAAAGAAACACCGGCCGTGTTCTGATAGTAGAACAAGTCCCAAGTCAATAAAAATGATGAGCTTTTGCAGGCCTGGAGTGGCCACTAAACACCTTCAGCTTTTCTTCCCATGCATCGATTTGTAATGTGCTGGATGCTCACCTGATTAATCGTTGGCCGTCTCTGTGGAAAAGGCTGCTCATGGTCCTTGTAGCTCATTGAGGGAGCCTTACCTACCTCTGCACTCAGATCAGACACATTATCAGGGTAAATGGCTTTGATTTAACCATGAGCACAGGAAAAGTGGGGTGTTTATTCAGAAATGAGAGAGAATCGAAATCAAATTAAAAATAACAGCAATACACCCTGTCGTGTTGGCTTCCTAAGGGAAAATGCTTTTGAATTAGAGCAAAGAAAGTGAAAGAGAGAATGGGAAGCCAATTAGACACTGCTGGATGTCTGTAATCAAGAATGGATTGGAAATGACACCCCACTAAATCTTGTTTCTTTTTGTGCCATAGATATAGAATTGATGGCTAGATAAGCTGCTGATGCTTTTAGCTGTGCGGGTTGAACATTCTGGTGCCCTGATGTGATGAGCGTGCTTTGCACTCCTGCCGCTCTCTCTCTCTCTCTCTCTCTCTCTCTCTCAATCACTCTCTCACTCACAGACCCACATTTGTACATAAAAATACACCACCACCACCACCCACACACAAGCACACATACACACTCCACAGTGATTCACCTTTTGTGAATCAAAAATGAGTGAACAGCTTTATCATCTCTATTCCTCCCCCTTCTTTAAATGGCCAGGTGTACCGCTGAAAAGACCTGAGTCACCTCGAGCAGGCAGGATTTATCAACCTTTGGTGAAACCTCAGTGTGTGAAACTGGTGAGAAAGATGAGATGAAACAAGTTCACACTGTTTAACCATTCTTTTCTCTCATTCTCTCTCCCTTTCCATTCACATGGGTCAACATCGGATGTTTTTTTCCTCACCCTGAAAGGTAATGTCTTAACTAAAGCAAAACAGACTATGGAGTAAGTAAGGAATAAAACATGATGGGGCATGATGTTATAGAAAAATAATCAGTAACTAAGTTCATTCTTTTCCACTGACAGTAGTTTATTCCTTTTATAACAGCAATTTGTCACAATTACATTTTTTTCATTTATTAAAGAACGCCACAGGGTTACTTTTACATCCAGGAGACAAAGCAATTCCTGTCATCACTTATCTTATGGGAGCTATAAACAGTCATTCCCACACCAGTCTCTTTTTTTTCTCTCTTGAAGATAAAAAGACAATGAACACAGCCTGTCATATTACTGAAAAACCAGATAGTCCCAGTGCCTCTATCCTGACTGTTACAAAGCGTCGACACCCGACATCTGCCATAAATGTGAACTAAATGCCTCCTTACAGAAAGTTCACAATATCATGTATTGTACATCTTTGCTGTATAACAAGACACATAAAAAATCTCTTTATTAGTGTTAGATTATGTGGCGCATCCACCATACAAGTGAATAAGTTGCTACTATAGAAAAGATAATGTATGAGAACAAGCACATTAATATAAACCTGCCATTTGAGTTACAGCTAGCGCTATATTAGCACAGCTAGCTTCAAGAAATTAGCAGCGATGCGGTATAAATGAATGCTAACAGACTTTCAGAGGTCAGAAGTCAGACGTTCACAATAACCTCATCGTTTTTCTTGATGTTAGTGGCGTATAAAATATACAAATAAAGGATAAATCAAATGGTCAGATTCTGAATTGAAAAAAAAAGTGTGTGTTCCAAGAAAAATTTGAACATGTGCCGGGCTATACTAAGATGCGGATGGATGGTGATGAGTAATCTCCGGGTTCTCAGATGTTAATATTTCCTCCACATCTCTGCTGACTGTACGCCGCTCCTCGTTGAGTTCACCATGCTTAGGTCACTTTACATCACTTTCTTTTCTCTGAGCCCCCGCTGTGTCCATATTCATCCATTTGTCATGCATCATGTATCATTTCTTCATGCATTACTAAAAAATGAGGGAGGTTGAGGTGGACACTCTGCTCCTAAAACATACTTTTCTAGAAGGCGCCAGAGCCCTTCTCTGATGTGCAAGTGGTTGTCAGTGTGAATCATAATGTACATGTTTGGGAAAGTTGTGCAAGTGCGCTGATGCAGATGGAGCTGCTCTGTTACGTGGTGCCTGTGGGCTGGCCATCTTTAACGCAGGTTGCTGAGTTCTATTTGTGGCTGGGCAGCATCTTCTTGCACTGCGTGGGAAGGTTCAACCCAATCCAAATGAGCATCTGCCATGTTCTAGCATAATCAGCATACTGTGGGAGGATCAGGAGGGAGACCGCAGAAATAAAACACCATAGCCATTGAAGCTGTCATGGCTCACCTGCTGTGTGTCGCAGAGAGAGCCAGTAGATTGAGATATGAACATCTGGAGAACTATGATGGCTTGTCAGTCTGATTCCACATATAGGCCTAAACATAATGTATATGGATATTATTAAGCCCTTATGTTTTCCTCTCATTTCTCACTGCATATAAGACATCTAGTATTATTTGTGATAGTTCTACACTCACAGATAGGGCTCATTTATTAGTCTTGTATATTATAAAGCAATATTTAATTTCATATGAAATGTTTAAGCTAAATTCAATGTGAATACCAAGAAGCTAGAAGCTATAGTGCGCTTGTTTATGAGGACTCATTTAGACTGGAATTGATTTATGTGTTTGTATGCACAAACAGACATATTCATGTCTCCCCATGCACCCATTCATGCACGTGTATTCCACATCTAAACCTCTCATGCTGGAGGCTGTGAAATGTGTCGAGTTGTTTCTGTCTCATTTACATTTACAGCATTTGGCAGATGCCCTTATCCAGAGTCACTTACAGAAGTGCTTTGTGGTCAAAAACATATGCTCTAGTGCAAATAGGTCAGGGTCTAAGAGTACCCTCAGCTAAAACTCTGTAAGCTAGTATGAGTTTCTCCAGCAATAAAAACAGTACAAGTTGAATACAAGTTTATTACGCTCATTTAAGTTGTTTGTTAAAGGGAGGTCTTCGGTTTTCCTGACTTAGCCAGTGACTC
This sequence comes from Pangasius macronema, assembly GCA_037577455.1. Lineage (NCBI taxonomy): Eukaryota > Metazoa > Chordata > Actinopteri > Siluriformes > Pangasiidae > Pangasius > Pangasius macronema. The sequence continues at coordinate 4,029,795 of CM074945.1, read as the reverse complement.
AGCTGTTCAGACAGTCAGGGAAAGTTCATTCCACCTGTTAGCCAGTACATGAGAGTCTTCATGCATGTCGTACTTGTATGCTGAGGGATAGTGGGACCAGTCGAGCTCTGCTAGAGGCTTGAAGGGAAAGTGGTGCAGAACAGGGTTTGATAAGAGCCTTCAGGTAGGTGGGGAATGGTCCATTTTTGGCTTTGTAGACAAGCATTGGTATTTTAAATCTGATGCAGTCAGCTACAGGAAGACAGTGGAGGAACTACTGCAATGGGGAGATTGTGATGTGGGAGAACTTGGGAAGGTTGAAAACAAGTTGTGCAGCTGTGTTCCAACTTCAGAGGTCTGATGACACACAGAGGAAGACATGGGAGACCAGATAGAAGATTGTACATGTGATGCAGGGATATTCTTGCAGGAATAATAAAGCATAATAAGACTTATAATTTGAACTAGCTTGTTTTAATAGGTTGAAAACAAGATAGAGAATCAGTGCTAGATACTAGCCAGCAGTCCACTATCTATCAACAAGGTTGCTAATTGGCAACAATTTCCAAGTTAGCAGCAAGCTTTTATTTCTGTATTTAAGAAAGCAGTTACACTTACTTGTTCAGTTGTCTTACTTACATCCAGCTCCCTTGCTTTAGAATTAACCTCATTCCTCACTGCCAATTTGTCTCAACATTTCTTTCCTTGTTTCTCTGTCTCCCTTGCTCCCTGTTTAGGGACTACAACAGGCAGCCTGATGATGAGGGATCTGTGATGCTAAACTGGGGGCTCTCAACCCATTGCAGTGAAGAGCGTACTGTACTGCTAATCAAGAGAAGAGTTCTGACAAAACAGCTGCAATTAACCCTCATTAGGGTCAACATACTCTACTCAGCCTTGTCAAACCCATGCAGAGACACACATGGCCACACATATCTGCTCACACCCACACATAATAGCGTACACACAAACAGCCAGGTTTACTAGCTTGGAGTCTTATTTTGGAAGATTGAATGCACAGACCTGTGATGCTATTTATATACAGTTCTGAACAAAATCTTAAGACCAGGGAAAATATTACAAGTATTTACACTTCTCACTGCTGGATCGTAACCAGGTTGTAAGAACTTCTTCAAAATGCCAAAAGAAGAAACAAGAGCAAGAGACAAATAGAGAGTAGGTAATTTATTGAAAACTGCATTTAAACTCAAACAGGCTGTTCATCAGCTGATCAAAAGTTTAAGGCCATCGCCTTTAAAAGTTCAAATCTGTGCAAAAATATGGCTTTAATGTCATTGTCCTTCAGACAGTCACACTGTCATGATCT
>CM074945.1:3966293-3997331 GCA_037577455.1 Pangasius macronema | reverse complement strand
GAGAGAGAGAGAGAGAGAGAGAGAGAGAGGATGAAGGTTGTCATTGTTGGTGAGATTAAAAGAGTATTTATTCATTTCTGCTCAGCTCAGAAACCTGGTTGTTCCCTGCTGCTCCTTATCAGATCAGATACACTGCAAGTCACTGAGTGCAAACAGGAAATCAGCTGAGATCCTCCTGACTGAGACACTGTTTGTGTTATTGACTGCACTTGTTAAGTTCTTTGCACATTTTTATACACTTACTCTATTAAAAACTGTGGGTTCCACCTTAAGTATAATCTCTACATCCATCCATCCATCCATCCATCCATCCATCCATCCATCCATCCATTTTCTTCTGCTTAGCTAGGTCCAGGTCACAGGACATCAGTCTAAGCAGAGTTACCCAGACCTCCCTCTCTCTATAACCACCTCCTCCACAAGGATACTCAGGCGCTCCCATCCCAGGCAACAGATATAATCTCTCCATCTAGTACTTGGTCTGCCCTGGTGTCTTCTCCCCATTGGACATGCCCAAGACACCTCCCCAGAGATCCGTCGAATAGACTGCCTCAACTGACTCATTTCGATGCAGACGAGCAGTGACTCAACTTTTAGCTCCCCACGAATGTCCAAGCTCAGAACACAGTCAGAACAGAATCCTCATTGCTCCTCCTGAATCCAAGGTTTGACTAATGTCCAGGCCTGTCCGATGTCCCCAGTTGAGGTCTACAGTTCTCCATCCCCGCTGTAAACAGTATGCAGGGGGCGGACGTCCCGGGGCTATTGTGTCATCCAGTCGGGCTACCTGAGTAAATTCCAACCTACCAGCAATGAACTGGGGGGCTGAGCATGCCCACTCCTGCTCTGTGCCTCTCACCCAGGGCAACTCCAGAGTAGAATAGAGTCCAGCCCCTGTCCAGGAGTTTGGTTCCAGAGCACATGCTGTGCATCCGGGTGAGCCCAACTATACCTAGATGGTATCTCTCCACCTCCTGCACTAGCTTTGTACAGTAATCTGCACAGCTACACATAAATTACACAAGCGACTATAATGTACCTACTTTGGCACTTATTTAGAGCACTTTGTATATGATGGACATCAGTATTCTGTTACAAGAATGAATTGTATATCAGTATATAAGACATTCATTTAACTGTTCTCTGTTGGCCACACCAACTTAACCAAACCTACATAAACCTATATCTTTTCTAAGCTATTTGAATAGGACAGACATGTATGGAATGCATTTTCCCTGTTTTTAAATGTAAAACTTTTAATACTTTGAGAAAAAAGTTTTATTGCAATCAGCTTCTAATATTGCCATAAAACTTACTGAAACTCAGAAGTCAGGTCACCTCCCTGTATTTGAAATGTTCATGACCCCCATATGTTAAGAAAATCAATAACTCATGTATGAAGTGGGCTAAGGTGAGTGCCAGCCAACACAGCACTCTGAAGGTCAGCATGTAACCCCTGAACATGGCACTGCAACTGCTAATGTGCTTCATGCTGACATGAAGGCTGCCTTGTCTAAACCGAAAATCTATCTCCCACCAATGCAGTGGATCTACCAATTTTGTGATATATCAGCCCAAGTGAGTGGCCGGGCTATTTCACAATGTACCAGATTCATAAAGGAGAACTTATATTTGTTCTAGAGCACAAGAAATCTGTGACCTGGTAGAAGACCATATGTAATGATTGCAATTGCAGATGTTGAAACTGTAGGTCCACCAGTAGAGACACTGGTGGCCCAGATCATAGTGGAACATAGCATGCAAATCCTTCCTATACACAAGACAAAATATAAAAGAGGTGACACACTGGTTTGCAAAGCATATAATACCGTTGCAAGTGTAAGTCTTGACACCATGGTGCACTGGCCCTCAAGGATATAATGCCAACAACGAGACATTCAATAGCACAGAGATCTTAAAGGCACTTCTCTAAACTAAGGGAACCATAGCAAATAGGCATGGGAATTCTTTGGTCTATTGACACAAATTAGAAGTGAATTTTGGCTGGCTCAATCGCCACTGCTAGAGTTTGGTAAAACACTGTGTGTCACCTGCCACTGGTACCTAAGATGGTCTTTGGTTCACAGGTTGAAGAGACAGTGATGAGAGCTTTTACCCATGCTTGTGTTATTCCTGAAAATGTGGGTTTCAAAGACTGGAACAACAGATGGAATATGTGCAGCATGCAGCATTTCCTACATACTCCACATACTGCCAGGTTTGAAAACATGTGGTTGATGGTGGGCAGGTTTTCCCTTCTGAAGTAAAGCATTGGGGGTAAGTAAAATCAAATCATTGGCTACTGAGTACACTGTCCACAGTATATCATTTACAGTTTCAACAAAGACGACCTCCAAACACTACAGCTCACCTCCTGTGAACAGAGGTGCAAGACCAACTTCAAATGGCTATAGTGACTATAGAAGTGCAGACAGTACTAGAATGGCAGGTATTGCAGATTGTACACTAGCTAGACTGCCTGACTAGATTCTTTTCAAGATATTTTCTTGTTTAAAAAAAAGTCAGAACCTGCTCCAAGCTAAATCAAGTAGGCATAAATGTCTTTTAAAATGGCTGTCATTCTGTATGGTATACCCTCATAATTAGAGTCTAGGGAGGAGGAATATAACAATAATGATCAAGTGGATGAAGGTAGAATGGACTGAAGACAGGGGAGCAGGACACACACAGGCACAGAGCTTGTTTTTTGAGAGATAGTACACAAAATTGAAGTCTCTGATTGGACAAATGAGAGTTTTACCTGTAGCACATTTTAGGAGAGAAGGAAGGAAACAAACAGCAGGGCCAGAGGCAACCAAAAACAAATATATTTATTTTATTATATAAATTACATATCTTCAAGTGCAGTAAAATGTAACTAAAAGTATGAGGTAATCTCACATTAATGAAAGAGCGTTTTCAGATCCTGTTTAATGTTTATATTGAAACTCATTGCCGTTGCATTGTCGTCTCACAGCTCCAGGATCCCTGGTTCAATCACTGTCTGTGTGGAGTTTCACACGTTCTCTCTGCATCCGTGTTAGTTTCCTCTGGGTCTTGTGGTTTCCTCCCACCTCCCAGAAACTGACAGTAGAAGGAGAGGCTACACTAAATTGCATCTAGGTGTGAATGAATGTGCAAATGTATGTGCATGGTGTGCTGAAGTGGACTGCCTTTCCATTCAGTGTGCATTCCCATTTACTGAGGATGAATGAATGAAAAATTATGAACAATGCTTAAAATATTTTATTCATTAGATAACTCAAAATAGTGAAACAAAAGCATGATAAACTAGCCTGCATCTCAAACACAGTACAGTTCCATGACCTTGGATGAGTATCTTAATGTGCATGAATAAACATCTATGCACAATATAAAAAATATAATTAAAATAATAGGACGTGTTGTTTCTAGTGCTGTTTTATAATAAGAGTGGAAGTCATATTGTTAATTTAAACCATATTTACAGCGATTGTGATTTCAACTAGGACTATTCATGAAGCAATACAGCTAAGGCTTCTTTTCTATTTGTTTCATTTGTGATTTGTTTCATTCGTGATTTGTTTCATTTGCGATTTGTTTCATTTGTGATTTGTTTCATTTGTTTCACACTTAGCAGATGGCGGCGCAGTGGCACATTGGGTAGCATTGCATTCTCGCAACACAAGGCCTCCAATTTTGCACCCAACATTCCCAGGTTTGGCCCTGGACACACCATAGCCCTGACTAGGATAAAGCAGTGACTGAAAGTGAGTGAGTGAAAGTGAGCAAAAGTAGCTCACTTTGCATTTTGAGTTCAAAAGGCATAATGGTGTACTGCAAGAAACTGCCATAACAAAAGCAGACATTTAATTAGGAGTCAGAGGCATCCATGCCATTATCCTTTAAGTAAGTATAGTTTGCTACCGTATTTGGATCAACCAGTGTTATTGATACATCCTTCCCTTTGGGTTACCTCTAGCAATAGGGTGTACGCAAAGTTTGTCTTGGCAGCAAAGACAGTAAATAAAAGACAGTCTCAGTAGCAAATGATGACAGATGGACCACCTTATTTTATATATGGAAGCTCTGGGGCTAAAATTCAATGACAAAAAGAGTGACATGAAACTTGACTTGCATGTTATATGAGTCTTTTCACCAAAAGACTGAGGAGCCTGGCTTATGAAGGCATTCACAGAACTGTAAGTACCCACACATCAGTCATGTGCAGTTTTTCTGGCATGGATGTTCATAGCACCTAATTATGTATCCGTATTGGTGGCAAAAGCATGTGTGTCCACCCTGAGGCACTGATCCAGCACACATTTTCTCCTTTGCGACGTGCCCTTAGGTGTTCTCCCTACTGAAAGTGAAGTAGTCATGATAGATGCCTGGTGGCATTTCAAAAAAAGTAAGTTCTTTATGAATAAATCAATATCCTAAAAATGAAAGCTGAGTGGGCTAGTGCTGCAACATTTTCAGGAACCCCTAATGGAGTTACACATGTATCAGGCCCATTCGAGCAAACCAAACATCCTGGAATGCTTTCAAGTGATCAGGCGCATTCTTATGAGTGTATGCACTCTCTACACACTGGTTGTATACAAGCAATTGAAATTTGTCTTACTGTGGTGCAAACTTTAAACATAAATCCCTTTCAACCCCCTGTTCTTGCACTGTGAATGATGTTTTAGAGTTCCACCTGGATCTTCTCTAAAGGTGCCTGGCAGTTTGTACAACTTGTCATATGAATCAATAAAAGACATGGATATAAAGTACCTTTCACTTGAGACAGCTTTTTACTGGTCATTATTTTTTTTTCCTGGCAAGTCAAATGTACTGCCAAAGATATTGACACTCTGGTATATAAATAAACCTATCAACCTATCTTACAAATGAGACTAGGCCAGCCCTATGTCCAGGTAGGGCTCTCAAGGGCTATGTGGAAGTAAGTGCCAGCTGGCAGGTCACTGATCAACTGTTTGTGTATTTTGGAGAGCAACATAAAAGAGCCTCACCATATAACAACTGGTTAGCTCACCAGATGTTATATGGTGAGGCCCTTTTATGTTGCTCTCCAAAAAGCCATTCAATACACTTTTGCCAACTCCTGGGCGGCACTAAGAAGAGTGTCACTGATGAAGCAGTGACATTCACCATTTACTTTCATTAGCTTATACAGACTAAATGTTGCCCTGACACGATTGTTCTGTTTCAAGCTTAAGTGACTCTCATCCTCAATCAGGAACACTATATGTCCCACAGTAAATCCCATCTTTATTAGAAAACAGCAGCAGTACTTTGACAGATTTCATCCTCAATAGACTACACTAATGGGGCTTTGAGCGAGTCTCAGCTGCAACTAAGATCAGTATCAGTATTAAGTGAGTCTCACCTTCAAGAGTAAGTATTGAAACCATGAAGTGAAAAGTCCCCTGAAGGCTTCCATGGTGGAAAACTTATAGGAACAACTTTACCTCTGTTACAAAGCACTGACACTGGAGACTCCTTCCATAATGCAGAAATTTTTTCTTTGTCAATTAACAGCACATTTTAAAAATCAATTTAAATCCATTAGGCCTAAACTATGTGTATAGTCACCTATTTCCTGCGAATTAACTGCTATGAGAAAAAAGTGAAGTGTAGTGACTTGTGGCCAAGTAGGATGACCCATACTGCATTTAACCCATCCAAGTGCACACACCCAGAGCAGTGGGCAGACTTTTTTATTTTTTTAGCTGCGGTGCCCGGGAAGCAGTTGGGGGATCGGTGCCTTGCTCAAGGGTCTCACCTCAGTCATGGTATTGAGGGTGGCAGAGAGTGCTGGTCATTCTCTCCCCCACCTACAATCCCTGCTGGTCCTGAGACTCGAACCCACCACCTTCAATTTCACCTTCGGGTTACAAGTCCGACTCTCTGACCATTAGCCCCCAAGAATAGAAGTGGCCGAGGTCGGGATTTGAACTCTGGTTCAAAAAAGGATAGCATATTACAACAAATTAATATAAACCTGTACAGTCAGTAGTACTGTCAGAGCTGTGCTGTTACAGAACGTGAGTACATACACAAGTCCAAACTCAAGTTGATACAATTGTGTATTTATTCAAGATGTCCAACTGTAATCGAACTCTAGCAGGACAGGTGTTTTTATTACTTACATTATAGTTCCATGTGTTATGTGTAAGTGAAGACATCTAATATAAATTGGAACCAATGATGCTATTATTGACAGAATTGTTGTTACTCTCTATGCACAACATTAAACTGTATAATTCAGATGTCCTAATCACAGTAAACATTATGCCTAGACCATTCCTAATACTTTAATATACTGTAAATGTGTATGGCCTCATAAAGTGCAATTGCAGGAACAAAGCATTCATAATACACAAAAAGGAATCAAATTGTTTGGGTAAGGTGTTCCTCTGCAAATTAGTTCCATTGGAAGTGTGTAACTTTAAATAAATGTAACCTTTTTGGACCAAAACAATACAGGATACATTAGATTGAAGTGAGGTTCAGGCCTTCAAACAGGCTTTTCTTCTCCTCAAGCGCCGCATGTATATAACTCGCAAACAAACAGTTCACCTTTTTATAAACAGCGCAAACTGCCTAAGGCATCAAAACTTATTAAAAATCCTTCTCATGCTTGTGTCTCTAACGTTCTCCAGCATGCAGCCAGGGCCATGTGAATAGGGAAAGTATGAAAGTACAGCTGCACTCCCCTCTTTCCCCCAGAGTGGAGTGCACATATATTGAGAGAGCTACTGAAAAAAAAATGGGATGGTTGTGTTTGCTAGAGACTATTAGCCGAATCCCACTATGCACAGACAAATACTCCGATGTCTGTCATTTTTGCATTTGTCAGTGAACCTTGTTCCAAAACTGAGAAAAAAATATTTGTATGATGCGATAGTTGGCAACCACGCTGACTAATGAAGACTTCAGTTGCTCAGTTTAACAATAAAGCACATTGAATTTCTTAATAACACTGTAGGCTCCAAATTTGTAAATAGATTAAAAAGCAAAAGCTGGTAGAAATGAACAAGATATAAACCGAAGGATGGGTATATTACTGTGTATAATGAGATTTATACTTGGGTCATAAATTGTATATCCATTATTTTCAAAGGGCTGCTTGATGTCATCAGAAACATCAGACTTACATCAGACTTATCATGTATTAAAGGAAGACTTTCAAAGAAATATACTTGATCAAGAGAAAAAAAAAAGGTTTACTTGACCACATCCCTGTCTGAATATTTATTATGACTGTATGCAGTATATTCTCTCTAGCACTGTTGTCATATTCTATTAGAGAAAGTAAAGTTGTAATTCACACATAACCCCTCTTTGGAAACAGTCCTTTTTTCCAAATACACTAGCTGATGGGACCTATTAGAAGAGTTAATGTGATAAAGTTTTAAGACTTTAAGACACTGAGAGAGTGCTGCCATTTGTATTTACCTTTTATGTATAGCAACTTTACTGTCACGTTCACCATAGACAGTTCACTGCCAAGCTGCCACCCATGCCTTTTAAACTACTTCTTCGTTTATCCCACTTATTTCCTGTGTTTGTTCACACCTGTTTTGTGTTCCTGCACGATTAGCCTCGCTATATATGGTATCTGGTTTTACCCCTTAGTATCTTCATGCTGTATCCTTGTTTTGTGGTTCAAGTCCTGACAGTTCTTTGGTTGCTAATTTTTTTTTTATAAAACGTGCCTGCGCTTGCATCTGGTGCTGGAAAAAAATACTCTTGTTAGGTTATATTGTTAGAGAATACACACACACGGTATTGCAAATCCACCCCGACCTACTTGCATATTAAACTTTATAATTAACATGCGATTTTCAATGGTGTCCAGGATTTATTTTGCAAAGAAATTCTTAGTTAACTTTTTAGTTTAAACATCTTTCATGATAGTCTGTTTAATAGTTTCCTACAGTATCCACAATGCTGTTCAACTAACAGAGGTACCAGTGGGATTTTTGTCCTTCCTCTCTAAGTCCTTTAGTCCAGCATGCTCACCTCCTCATCCATACAATCTGACAGAGTTTCAAAGCTTCAACTTTCATGCTAAAGCTTCAACAATCACATTGGCTACATTTCCATGCACATCATTATTCGGATATTAATCGGTATTTGGCAATATTCTCATTAGTATTGAGTGGTGTAAACACTGTAGTCTGACTGCCTGATTCAGATAACGACTATGTTCTGATTCCACAAATTCCATTTCCCACCCCTTGAATATGCCTGGTTTAATTGGACATTTGTTGCATGTAAACACCTTATTGGGGGCAGTCGTGGCCTAATGGTCTGAGAGTCGGACTTGTAACCCGAAGGTCATGGGTTCGAGTCTCGGGTATGGCAGGGATTGTAGGTGGGGGAGTGAATGACCAGCGCTCTCTGCCACCCTCAATACCACGACTGAGGTGAGACCCTTGAGCAAGGCACCGATCCCCCAATTGCTCCCCGGGCGCCGTAGCTAAAATGGCTGCCCACTGCTCCGGATGTGTGTTCACAGGTGTATGTGTGTTCACTACTGTGTGCGCGCTTGGATGGGTTAAATGCATAGCACAAATTCCGAGTATGGGTCACCACACTTGGCCACAAGTCACTTCACTATCCAGAAAAGGAGATATATGCGCATGCTCAGTCCACAAAGAATTGTGGGTGCTAACAGATGCTTAGCTGTAGGCTAGGTATTTAGGAATGGCAACTCATCAAATTCCCATGCCTGTATGCATATAAACATTGTATTCGGAATAGGACTACAACCCAAATATAGACCTTAAATGGAAATTGATGTGAATGTAAATGTAACCATTGTTAACACCATCTAGCTAACTAATTGCTAACTAGCCAAGTCTCTTCCTTTTTTTCTTTTTAAGAGCTAACAGTGAAACAGGACCATTGTCTTACAAATTATTATAACTATAACAAATATTTCAATATATTCATATTTAATGTTTTTCAGGGTGGATGTTTCTTTTAACAATAACAAAATCGGGAATAATACTGCGGCATCTAATAGTGAAACTGTGACCCAGTGAGTGAGAGTAGGAGGGCAAATTTAAATCAAACCCCTAAGCAGGCGCAACAACCACAAGAACATCAATCTATGCATATCTATGGAAAAAAAAAGAATTCCAAAGCTTTTTTTCTTAAGTTCATACTGTTTGATGTGTGAAGGCATTCTGATATGAATTAGAAGGCATCATATCCAAGACTGCTTGTGAGGTGAAAGCTTAAATAACTTCACACCCACCTCTGTTTATTGCCAATGTCACAGCCACTTTCCTGCTCCCCAATTCACATAATAATACGAGTATATGAGCATGTTTGGAGATTCACTGGCATATCTATGGGTAGTGAAGATTGACTGAGTGTTGAAGTGGACAAGAGCTCATTAACTTTTGAACCCAGTGAGCATGATGTAGTGGTTCTGCAAATTCCTGACTTTATCTGGCAGTCTATAAGAGGATCAGGAACACAAGCTAAATCAATCTTAACTTTGCATTTTAATGTGATTAGCACCAATTCACCTATAATCCATGTCAATAAAGTAAAAAAGTACATAAACTGTCAGCAAATCCTGAATGGGAAAGAACTTCAGAGAGAATGAAAACGCAGAGATTGGGGACAGGTTCACTGCTGCCTCTGCTAAAGCTCCAGCTCCGTCAAACTAGCGCTCCAAGAACAGTTACAGGCCATCCATCAAACAATATTGCTTCAGTCTCACACAAGACATGTTTCTTCCATGCCTCACCACTCTGCTCTCAAGAAACAAAGAAATAAACAAAAAAACAATAATTAAACCAGATGGCTTTTAATTAAATCTTGTGTAGGTTAATTAGAAAAATTTTCCTTAAATTCTCTTGCTATGCCTTTGTGAGGGGAAGGAACATGCTGGAGGATGGACAGAGGGAGGAATTTAAGGCTGATCAAGTATTGTTCAAATTTAATTTCCTCCCATTGTCCAGTTTTGTGGATTTCCATCCATCCATTCTCTGTACTGCTTATACTACACAGGGTAGTGGGGTAACCTGGAGCCTATCCCAGGGACAGGCTCCAGGCTCCACAAGGTGGGGGACACCCTGGATGGGGTGCCAACTCATCACAGGAAACAATCTCACACACAGTCAATTTAGAGAGGCCAATCAACCTACAATGCATGGCTTTGGAATGAGGAAACCAGAATACCCTGAGGAAACTACCAAAGCATGGGGAGAACATGCAAGTGCCACACAAGCAGGGCAGAAGCTGGAATCGAACCCCCAACCTGGGAGGTGCAAGACAACAGTGCTAGCCACTAAGCCACCATGCCCCCTGTTTTGTGGATTTTGTTAGCTCAATTGAAAGTATGCAATAAGTGACCAGCGATTTTTTTTTCAGGTCTCTTTCTGCTGTTTATAGTCCAGGGTCTCACCATTTCCAGAAAAGATCTTCATTCCTACATAACTGAAGCTGTTGTGGTCTTCACGTCCAGCTTGGAAAGCAGTTTCAAGTGTGGGATGACCAAAGAGGAAAATGTTTTAAAACCACCCGACAAAAAAAATCATCAGCATGAGAAGCAAGAATTCCAGTTAACTCACCACAGTCCTCCAGCCAGTAGGACACTACAGGGTCAACCTGTGACACACGACCTCCCAGCTGCTGCATGCTGCATCTTTGACCTTGTTGCACCAGTACAGAGAAGCATCTGCCAAACCGTACACACATTTGTTCAACATCCACAGGGTTTCTTTGCACTGCACTTCTGGAAGCGGGCAAATGTAGACATTTCTAGTCAACTCTCTTCCCTGTAGAAAAGCTGCTTTGATATCTGTGGAGTTCAGCTGCCATTTCTTCTGACATATGACTACCATAATAATTCTTAGAGAACAAGTAGGTGAGACTTTAGGAAGGTCATTGACATTTATTTCTTCAAAACCTCTCAGAACTAGACTAGCCTTAGGCACTACACCATCAGGTGTTTCTTTCTTTTTTTTCTTCTGCAGCCATGTTCTCTGTCACAGTTAGAACTTCATCTTCACTACTCTTTTCAGTATCACATGACAGATCTTTATGCATCAGGTTCACAGAGTAATGTCCTGACGATGTAAGTTCAAAGGTTACAGTGGTGCATGAATATTATTGCTTTGTCATTCTGAAGATCCAAGATGGCATCTGCTCTTTAATGAAGTTTTACTCAAGAGCAATGGGATAGCTACTGGAACTCCTTCAGTCTCTATGTGGCATTTAGTCTGTCCGATTATAGCTGGAATTTGCACTATGTGTGCGCTCCATTTTTTTTTAACTCAACTGGTTTTAGTCCACTGACATAATGATCAAGCCATTTCTGTCCACATACCATATAAGCACAAGCTGTATTAATAACTGCCGATCCTAGTGATTCAGCCATGAATATTTCTGTAAAAATACAAAAAACAAAGTATCTCACAGACAGTGTGATGTTACACTGCTCTATGTCCCCTGTTATCTTGGCATGTTCCCCTCTGTGAGGGCAATCCTTTGCCCAGCGATACGTACTTAGGCAGATTGCACATTTAGATTGCCTGTCATATCTATCAAGAGGGATTGTTCCTGGCTGTGTCTTTAATTGTTTTTGTGAATGTTAATTTGTTTTAAAGCAGACTTCATGTTTGAGAAAATGTGAGTAGAACAAGCAGCAAGTTCTAATTGTCTGTTTTTAACATTAAGGCCCGCTGTATCTGGAAGTATAATACCGAAATGACGTAGCTTGTTATATTTACGTTCAAACTCGATGATATAATCAGCCATCAGAATTCCATGCTCTCTTGTGATCCAATCATGACAAAGTTCTCCTGTTCAACAACTTTATTTTTCTCGCAGACACTTTGACTGTCGCACTCGCTTCTTATTTTTGCAGCAAAACCCAGCAGCCTTCATTATGTTTTTTTGTCTGAAAAGTNCATACAAACATTTTTCTGTAACATTTAATTTTGTGCTGGAAATCTAATGTTTGGAAATCTAAAATGTTTTTGTACTAAAAAAATTTGAATTGAATTGAATCTTGCTTACTGCATAAAAGCCTTGCATGGTAAACCTAAGACAAAGAATAAAGAGTGATGAGAATAAAACCATGACCTTTGTCTAATGTACAATTAGTAATGAACCAAGGGAAAAAAGAGAACTGACATTTAACTTTTTGAACTTCCATCACTTGACCCACACCTCATAGAATAACCTTTAAGATTTCCTGCGTAATGCTGTGCTTTTGGGACTTGTTCCAGGAGTCAAAAAAATAACTGTCAAATCTGTAAGCATTTGGTGAGTCTGACCTTTAGTTAGTTGTTGTGCATTGGCTCAGATGAGGTCAACATCAGAGTGCACTGACTCCCCCCACCCCACATCTGCCCATTATTTAGAAGCCTCTTCCCAGTGCAGGGCCATAATCAAAGATGCCTAAGGCAATATAAGAATCCATAGTGTTCTTTTAATTGCCCACCAACCTTTCTTGCTTTGTGCAGTCCATTTCTAAGAAAAGGTCAGAGCAATATTTAGCCTCGATTAATATTTAAAAAAATGCTTATTAATTTATGTTTGTTACCTAACTTATTTATTTGTTAGTCTGAGTGGTTAAATTAAGGTCAAACAGTGCATAATATTTCTTGGTTCAAAATAATGCAATACCACTGAAAGGGTAAAAGTTAAACTGTGCAAACATCTAGGTACAAACATAACCACTTTTGTTATTACTTTTCCCCTTTTCCATAGAAACTATTTCACGTTATCAATATGGGGTAAAATATTACATAATAGTCATAGATTTTTTTCTTTCTATTCCAGACCCAGCCACTGAATACCTGCCCAATCTATTGGTCTCTGTCTAGCCTTTCAGCATTCTTTTAAAGCACTACCCAGACATGTGAATTCTGACCAGTGGGTGACCAGAGTTTCCCCAGAGAGAACTTTGTTCACTGTAGCACATATGAAATACCAATAGGTTGTCTTCAGCTAGATGACAGATGATAGATTTTTTTGAGAAATGCATGCTGTTTTCCTAACAGGGTGTAGGCCACTTTACCAGCATCAAAGGCATCCTCACTGGGACACGACAACACTTTAGATCTTTAACAGACTGGGATACTGCTCTCAGTAAAACAGTGTTAGGACTTGTTATACTGTATAATATACTGTATACTATGTACAGTAAAAGTTATACTGTATAATATAATATAACTATTAGTTACATAATTTAAACTGGTATTCAAGGATAACTAATTGGAATTCACTGTAGTTTACTGGATTATTATTATTATTATTATTACTACTACTACTACTGCTACTACTACTAATAATAATACTAATGTTACAGTTCTTGTTGTTATAATTTCCTTATGAATTGCAGGACTTTTTACAACTTTGACTTGTTATTCCTATTTGGTTCACTTAACTCAGAGGAGGGTGACTGAAATCTTTTCAGTCCTGTGGCCCGACAACTTCAGTGCAAGTTGGCGGGGTCAGCAATCCTGGCAAGCAGATAAACAGCTTCTTGCAGGTGGTTTAACATGGTTAAAGTTGGTCAGTGGAGATGATTGACAGCTCAGGGAAATCTCTTTCTGGTCATTCTGGAGGAGAGAATGGAGTGGCGGCCATAGACTTTACAAGTTACATGCCTCAGCTCTGGGTGAATGTAGCTTCTCCATGCAGGCTTGTAGTGTGGCCTCAAGTATGTGACCAGGCTCAAGTATGTGCCTAGTGAAAGGAGTGAAACGGTAGCTGCCATAATTGGAGGGTTTAGATCAACTCCCATGCTCATAGCTGGCAAGTCTTCCTACCCTGGAGCTATGGGTTTACTGACCAGTCAAGAAGGAGCCAGAGCCACACAGATGCCCAGCTTTGTATCACTGGGCTTTATGCCCACTTATAAACTTCACAGAGGTTTAAGCTTCTCTCAGATCATGCTGCAATCCATATATACAAAATAAAAAAGAGAAGAAAAAAAATCATCTACCATCTGCTATAAGATACTTTCACAATATTTCTGAAATGTTTAAAATATTCAATAGGCAGCATAAACTGAATACTTCTATGCTCATATTTTACACACTACCAAAAGAACAGTTATATGAGCTGTCACATGATCACCTCTAGAATACATTAGACATTAAGTGTTTGTACATCACTCTAGATATTCAGCATTACTGTATATTCACGAGCACATAGTTTCATAATAAATGTATTCTGAAATTTTCTGAAGCTTTGTACTGAACTAGAAAAGCAATACCATAGATCAGCAAACAATGCATTTTCCAGAAGGGGAATATACACAATGTAACCTTTAAAATAAACCCTCTCAGCTTACACACAAATATGTTATTTCTATACACTTGAAATGACCTTTCAAATAAATAGCATTTCATCACGGAATAATTCACATTTCCACAACTGGTAGTTGACTTTCGAATGGCTTGAATAAAGTTATATCTTCCAAGTCCAAGATTTGTATTTAATGTTCTGGTACTTGCTGTTTTTGAAGGGACTTTTCCAAAATCAAGATATCTCATATTGTCCATTGTTTGAAGGGGTCCAGTTCAGGACATTCACAGATGGAAACGATTTAAAAAAATTTATACTTTTGAAATTTAGTATTATTTTGGAATTATTGCGTATTTGATAAGAGGTCATATGTTCCTAGTTGGATGTGATCTTTAAATTTTTTTTTATTTTTTATTTCACGTTACTGGTACTACTACCATTAGTGCCACTAATTATGCTCATATCATAAAGATTTCCCTGACAAGTCGGAGCACCGTTGCCCAGAATCAGTCCAGGCTGACTGATGAACACATTTCCAAAATGTTTCATATGTTTTATTACTATAACTGTTGCAACATTACCTGTTAGTTTTTTGTACAAAAAAGGATAATTCTCACACAGAATAAATTGTCCAGGCCAAAAATATTAATTAATGTTCAGAATGAAAAGAATCACAGTTTCAATTCTACCTAAAGTTATATTTCTTGCCTGTCTTTTCTAAGAGCCTTGTACCTGACATGCTTATGTTCATGTTCAAATGGCATACTGCCTACAAATGAAGTTAATTTTATATATTTTAATAGTTCTGCTCTGGTTAACATCTAAATTTTACCCTGCATTAGACCAAAGTCACTGGTGACATTTGGCCTTCTGCCCTTCAATAGTTCCCTGGGTCTTGGGAGCTTGGACACTTGATGTTTCTATACATGATTGAGTCTATAATGCTATAAATGGCGCAACGAGAACCACTCTCATGGACGACAAAAGCTCACAGGGCTGGAAAGGCAAGAAATCAAAGGGCATTTTGGGACATTCAATGTGTCATCATATTCTGATTAAAATTGAGCATAAACATAATCTGTGGACCCCAGAGAAGGTAGAGGTATAAAATTGACATTACATGGCCAGGTTGTGCATTAGCCTGCAGAGTTAGGGTGTAATTACACACAGATTAAACTTGGCTCTTCTTGCTTTTAGTCATTGCCTTGCAAATTATCATCAACGTGTTTGCAGTCACTCAGAAACAAAAGCTCAGTTCTTTGATCCTTCTTCTGAACCACAGGTAATAGAATGTGTATAAGTGGCTCTCCTATTAAAATCTGAGCCTGGAAAAGCTTGGTATTTGACTGTTTCAATTTGGCATTTGGGATATTGCAACTGCACTAAAACTAAGAACACGACTTGGCAGAAAACCTTAACAATGTCTTACTTTATACCTAAACTAGCTTTCTTGTTAGCTCATCCCAAGCTCAAACTTGGGGTTACTGCAAAATTTTCTAGTCTATCTAGCAGAATATGATCTTTGGTATCAGAAGTTGCACTGTGGTGAAGTAATACAAGCAAAGGTACAAAAGCCACTTGAAGACCTGTAGTAGACCTTTTTCAGTGCTAATGATGAGGCCTAGACCTAGGGTCCAGGCTCCCCCGCGAGCCTGTGTAGGATAAGTAGCACAGAGAATGGATGGCTGGATGGATGGATGTTACAAGTAGCAGAGGTTTGGATTGCATTATTCTGGAAATATATCTTTAAGGAAATGTGTATATATCATATTTTGTACACCAGATCTAATGATTATGGGAAGAATGGACAAAGTTTCCACTATTCAGTGCATGCACACCATTGGGAGGTTTCCTGTGGGTCAGTCTGATGAGGGCAGCAGGTTAGGATTGATCAGCATGACTGCACAGCTCTTATTTATTTTTCCCTCACAAGGATTAGTCCAAGCCTCGTGAGGCTCTCAGCATTCAGCTGATTAAAGTCTCTATCTTTGATCAAGATTATAATACTCCTGCTGTGCCTGGTCAGAGGTGCAGGTGGAGGTGTATTATGGTGTTGGTGTGTAGGATGGGACTGAGATTTACCTTGTCTATTGATTTGCCTTGTCTATTAATCTTTTCGTAAAGTTGTATGTAAAAATGTACATAGGCCAAGCTGAACTAGAAAAAATCCTGACAGATTTACAAAAAGTTCAGTAATGCTATTTGTTTTTCACTCGCATGCATATGTTGATAAATGCCAATCACCAGTACCAAGTGCATTCACAGCATAGCTGATCTACATTTAGTGACACCCACAAAACTCCATCAAGAGCTGAAAACAGAGACATGAAAACAACTACAGTACACAAACTCAGGACCTCTTGTAGTTATCACAAGATCACACTGGGTTTGGACACAAATGTAGGTTTTATAGGAAAAAAACCAAAAAAAACCAAGATGGGGCTCCTGAGGGATGCAAAAGAAAGGTGTTCGTCCTATCATCAGTTGATCTTCATTTCAAATCGTGTTGATGCCACAGCCATCTGTGGCGAGGAGCCAAAGGAGCCTTGTTCTTTGTGTGGGAGGAATGACATACTCTCTCTAGTCTATCAATGACAGCAAAACTAGCCAATTGTTGGTATCTATTGAGCTCATGTATGTGGAAGAGGCCAGATAACACTTGTTATGTGTGTTATGCATTGAGCAGCTGTGATGCAGTTCAGCTTCTGCTTTTGCTTCAACTTCTGGCTGACTTCATATGTCTTGGAGGAAGCATGTGTTAGCATATGCGCCCTCCCAGCTGGCAGCTGTCATATGATGGGGATTGCTGGCCAGTGAACAAATTGGGAAGAAAATGTGGAAAAAAAGGCAATAGATATGGACTAACGCTGGGCAATTTTCACGATTAATTCGTTAATTTGAATTAAGGAAAAGCACAGTCTTAACTTGATAAATGCCTCCTACTGCCTGTGTTACTCCAAAGTGTTTAGATTAAAAAAAAAAAAAAGCCAAGATAAACAGGCACCGAGGACTGAGCTCGTAGCAAACAAAGGTTCAAATGTCACTTTTTTTTTTAATTGGTACAGGTTTGTAGTCAAATGTACAAGTTTATGTAAAATATAATGCAATATTACATGCTAAGTGATAATTCGCCGGCTGGAATTTCATAATTTTCGTCCTTGGCACATTCGACAGGTGAAGTGGGAAAATGGATGCCCCCGTACATATTTTGTTAGCAACAAGCTAGGCAACTAACTTGGATGAGTGAGGTATATTTTCTTTCTCAAACAGGAACTGTATAGTCAGTGTTTTAGATTTAACAAACGAATGTGTGTGTATGTTGATTAATCTAAAGCTATACTTGTATGCAGAGTATAACTCGGTTAAAGGTAAAAAGTTTTTACTCCGTGAATGGGGAAAGAACTCGGAACTGAGAAAAATACTCCACTTTGATTTCTCAGTTGCGGTGGCATTTCGTTTAAATCGTAATCGAGAATCATTCAAAAAGTTGAAAAAATTAATTAATTAATTAATTTATTTATTTTTGCAATATCGCCCAGCCCTAGCATGGACAAGGAATCATCCCTGGCTGAAAGCAGGAGCAAGACTTTGCATTGAAATGGAGTTGGCTGTGAAAATCAGATGTCTGGACTTTTGTTTACTGAGAACATTGGGGAATAGAGTTTATATTACTGACTGAAGCAGTTAGTGACATGACATGCTGAGGATCTTCAGAAATGGAGCTTTTGTTTTCAACTGAATCAGGTAGGAATGTGGCAATACAGTTCTTTCTGAACTAACTGTATTTTCATGAATATTACATTTCTTTTGTATATGCTCGTGTAAAAAATATGAATAAATTCATTCCTTGCTACTTGCAGCATTATACCCTCTACTCAAATATTGAATCTGCTGCCATGAAGACAATGGCTTACTTACTTACTTACTTACTTAAACTTGGAAGTATTGAAAGAAGGAAACACAAAGAAAACAAAACAAAACATAATTTCCCTCTCATAGTTAGCTGTAGCCTAAATAAATCCAGTTTATTGTCAAGGGAGTGAACATTGGAAAGGAGAATGGATGGTAGAGCCGGCTAGGGTTAGCCTTTAGCCTCACATGGATGCCAGCTTGCTTACCGCGCTTCTTCTGCCTCACACACTGTTTCTGGTGCCCTCTATCCCGGCCAGCGGCATCAGGCAATACTGCAGTCCGAGGTTGCGTAGCTCTTCCTGCAGTCCATCTTTTATTCCTTGGCAATATTACATCACTTCCAGGCTTGTTGCTAAGAGGCTGGTGATTTTGGTTGTCTTAACTGTTCCTGTGACAGGAGCCTTCCCTCTCGCTCTGGGGTAAGTGGTTTGACTGGACACAGCTGTCGCTTGATTTCATCTACCAAGTTCTTAATAAGTAGCAAAATCCGCTCCTGTACCTCCACAGGGTACCTGCAGAGCTGGCAACAGGGGACCAGAGGACCCTCGCCCTGACGGACACTGCACACTTCTCCCCTTGATAATCTGCCTCTAATGCTTGGGCTTGTGCACAGGTCTCTGAAAAGGTGAGATCAGGCTGTCTATGTCTGAGGCGCTGCATCTCTCTCAGGACCAGCCTTCAGGCCCAGGATCAGCTGATTCCATGCCATAGCCTCATCCTGTGCCGAGCTATCAGGCTCTTGTTCTAGCCATCTGCAAAAAAGCTCACATAGATGGAGAATGAAAGCCACTACACTCTCTTCTTCTAGCTGTTTACACTTACAAAAAAACTGAACACATAATTGAGCTAAAGTCACTGTCTTACCATAAATTCTATGCAGTTCATCTAAAATAAGCCTTGATGATTGCCTGTATGTGGGACTCCCTTTTGGCTTCTCCCTCTAAAGCCCCATTAATAATAACTTTCTGTGTTTCTAGCTTCAAGCTGTATCTACCATTTCCTAAATTTAATTTGGGTACCATCCCCTGAGAATTTGTGTGTCCATGGACCCCCCATAAACCAAGGTATTACCATAGTGTTAATTACTGAAGGACTTGCTGTGCTAACTACACTGGAATTTCCTGCACTGTGCATCATGGCTGTGCTGTGTGATAAGGGATCCTGCTGACTATGCCAAAATAAATTATGTCACAAATTATGTCTGGCATGCCCCAGACATCTACCCATATTTCTTGTTTTATTTTAGGATCTCAGGCCACCACAACACAACAAGACAAACACCAGTGGTAGGAAATGTATTAGCACAAAGCACAGTTTAAACAATACTAGATAAAATAGGCTTTCATTTTTAAAAGAAGAACATTAAGATTAGGTTTTATCTAGCAATTCACCAAAAAAGAAAGAACGGGAGATACAGTAAAAATTATCTTCTCAATTTAGTGGGGAATATAAACAAAACAAATACTCAATCTTCTCCAGTAATCTATTCCTGTGTGTTCAGAAATGCCATGGCGAAATTCCTCATTAGCTGTGCCAACCCAGAATCACAACGTTTCACCTGCATTAAGTGTGCTCTCCTTCTAACTACAACTTGAATGTTTAGTCAATCATCCAGTTTTTCACAATATCAGAAATCCTGTCCAAACCTCATGCAAACCTGCTGACTCCCCCAGCTGCCCTGTCAACAAAACAGAGAAACACACTACTCCGACAGACAAAATACAAGCCACACATACACACAATGAATGCCTTTCTACTTCCCTTTAAATTGAAAGACATGCAATCATCTTTCCCATGTCCAGGTTTTTGGGATGGCAGCACTGCGTGGTGTTGCATTGTGTTCCTTCAAGCTATTATGATGTGGAAGTCCATGAGTTGAAACAGGAAGCAATCCACAGCCCATTTCCCTGTTCACACTGCTAAAAACATAGCACGCAAACCATAATTTTTTTTTTTTACCCAATTGTGGCAACTCGCAACTGCGGCAGGCTGAACACAGACATGGGAGAGACAGGGTTAGTGAAACAACGGGTGTTTTATTTTCTGCAGTTGGAGGTAGATGTGGGCTGGCTTTCTGGGCTGTGGATTGTGATGAGGTGCTAGGGAGGTGAATTGCTGTCAGCCAGGTGTAGGGGCGCAGGTGGTCAGTGGTGAGTTGTGGTGATAAGAGGTCCCAGGGCTTCTTTTGGGAGTTGGGGATGCAGGCTATCAGTGTGGCGCAGAGGAGGAGCGTTGTCTTCGCTGCTGTCATCCGTTTCTGGCAGCGAGAGAGAGAAACAGATCAGCATAGTTTCTGAGACACAAAGTGCTCACCTCACTGTGGCTGCCATGCCCTTTCATACTCTCCTGGCTTGTCTGGGAGGGAGGAGCTGCTACCATTATTATTGGCTGCCACCCATGCTTTGTTTTTCCGGCCTGACTTGCGGACAGTCACATAAGGAGCGTGTAGTAATTTAATTGTGAGGGCTGGAGGCACGCCATCACACCAATAAATTCCAACACTTGATTGGTGTAGCAGAGCATTCCTTATATACTGTGTTCACACCCAAAATTGTTTGATACTACTAAACATTATCACATCCTGTGACAGTAGCACACATGGACCTGGTTGATTTAAACTACCCATGTACATGGCTCCATTGCGATTATGGCCTCTTGTGACATTCTGCCCTAGGGCTCACTTCTGATCTTAATGTTCTGTACATGCACCCTACCTTTATCCATGTTTCACAGAAAAAAAAGATCAAAGAGAGGTTTCTCTTTTATTTCAGCAGTAATTACATGTGTGATAAAATAAATAGTAAAACTGTAAAAATAGCATTGAAGAAAATGAATGCTCACAGATCAAGTCTTAGGGCTAATATGAAATTAAATATGGATATCAACTTTCATGCACCAAACTAATTTATAATGAAGCCAGATGTTTGCCCTGTCACTCCCATCCCCATAAATAGCACCCTCAGAGTAGGTGAAAATATATGATTGAATAATTGCCTAATAGCAGAGCAACTGTGTAGCATAAAATTAAGACAATAAAGCATTGCACAATATCACTGCTTTTAAATGAAACAATTAAACATTTGTACACTAGCTTTCATATTGTTACAAAGCTCTTTGAAGCTTCTAAACTTGAAATAAGAAAGTGTGATGAAAAACAGGGAAAGGTCAATAAAAGGGTATAACCTTTTGTGGATCTGAGAAGGTTTGATCTGACCCTTTTGATTGAGACTGCAGTCTGATTCAGTTGTGCTCTGATGTAGTTGCCCTTATATAGCAGCAGCAGACCATCTCCGTCAACGTGTCCCTGGAAACTGTACCTGTCCTCAGCTTAGAAAGAGAAAGCAGATGTTCACAAGTCAGCTTGCACCATTAGATGCTGTGACAGCCTTTATAAATCTTTTATTTAGCTCTTTGCAAGTGCCTTAGTGGTACTTGAAGACAAATTGCCTTTGAGAAAGTCAAATACTTTGAGAACTTTGACTTCTACTGTGGTAGATATCATGTTACTCTCAAAAACTCTACATAAAGTGTTTTGAAGAGACATTGGTTCTCCCTTAATCATACATTCAGAACAAACACCACACAGACAACCTGAGCTCAGGATTGAGCCAGAGACTCTGGAGCTGTGATGAGCTAATCACTGTGCTCATGTCAGTTAATATAGTTGCAAAATGCTAATCTTATGAACAATCCACACATTTATTTCACGATGATCAAAAATTGCATTCATCTAAAAGTACAGTCTATCATTAAAGAAATGGAATATACTTGTCATTGGCCCCCCTCTCCCCTCCTTCTATATCTAATGTGAATCCCTGAGGTTCTCTTTGGGAGTGACGAGTTTGGACAGGATTAGGAACAAGTACATCAGAGGGACAGCTCATGTTGGATGTTTGGGGGACAAAGTTAGGGAGGCCAGNTTCAGAGGAGGGAGAGTGAGTATATTGGTAGGAGAATGTTGGACATGGAGCTGCCAGGCAGGAGGGGAAGAGGAAGGTCGAAGAGGAGGTATATGGAGGTAATAAATGAGGATATGAAGCTAGTGGGAGCGGGTGTTGAGAATGCAGAAGATAGGGATAGGTGGAGAGTGATGATTCGCTGTGGAGACCCCTGAAGGGAAAAGAAGAAGAAGAAGAATCTAATGTGAATCCCAGTGCCACATCCAGGGAGCTAATTCTCTGGGTGGGCAGGGTGGCATACACTCGTTTCCCTGTCAATCACAGTGACACTAGCCATTCATGTTTCTGAGCTCATGCATGCTGAGGAGGGCAGATACAGTCAGGTCTGGAAGTATTTGGACATTGACAGAGTTTTTGTGATTTTGCCTTTATACACCACCACACTGGATTTGGAATGGATAGCAGTGAGCATCAAAGCATGGAGTTATCACCATGCTTTTGCTGGTAGCCATCCAGCATAGACTAACAACCACCAAAACAAATGTTTTAGGTTTCAGTAGCACAGTTCTGAGAAGAGGGTCACATGAGATCTGTCATCTCTTCTTGATGATTCTTGGAGAATTATTGTGAGAGCTGGTCTAGGTGCATCTGATATGAGATTGCCATGGGCACTAAGGGCTTACTGAGCCAGTTTGTGCTGGGATTCAACTTTCAAGTGGCCTCCAAAGTGTGCCATGCAAATCTATTTTTATTTGAAGAATCAATGCATAGTCCATCTTAAATAATGGAGAGAGATTCTGCCAGTAAGAGAAGGTAGGGCCCCTAAGTTTGTCTAGTGGGGCAGCTGAGACATCGAGTGTCACCTCATATTTCTGTGACAACAAGCTGAATGTGTCTATTCCATTCCCAGGAAACAAGAGGAAGGAGGTAGGTAGATTCTAAATAGTAACACTAAACTCATTAGATCAGAAATATTGGCCCCTTGTTAATGCATAGATGCATAGTGGCCACTGGATTCTCCTCATTTTATGAACAGCCCTGCAAATCAATGGGAAAAGAAAAAAGTGAATGACTCTGTGAATCAGCCACAAAAGGGAAATATAAAAAAATGGAAGGAGTTGGCTCTTGTAGGTGAATGTACAGTGCATTGGATATATGAGCTTCCTTGTAAGCAATGGCATCACTCTTGTGTAATTTAATCAACATGTTTCCATGGAAACCTCTTTTTAAAATCTGAACTGTATGTTTGTGTGAATGGTGAATGGTGAGATGTGTGTTTAACAATCAGATGTGTCTTTTCTTATGCTACAACATTGCAGCAGGTTAGATCACCCACATCAAAAACAGGCCTTCGGTTATTCATCATAACATACAATGTACCTAACATGAGCTATACTTCAAGCATTTGCTAAGCTTGCTAAAACTGTGTTCTTTTGGCCAGGTAAGAAATGCAGAGGAAGGCAGTCTACTGGTATAGCTAGCTAACTAACTAACTGTTGCCACAACATTGGAATCACACAATTGTGTAAGGGTTTCCAAACTGTTGGCCATATAGTGTATTTCTCTACTTATTTAAATGGAGGTTATACCATAACAATCCACTTGTAGAGGTTTTAATAGATGATTTTATCAGGTTAATATTTTTTAGTATTGTATTGAACTGAGAAAGAAGCTCTGATGCAGACCATCCTTATGTAACCCGACATTGATCTTTTTTGTATTTAGGAGGCATAAGATGGGAGAAATAAAGGTAACAGTGACTCCCAAAACCAATGCAAATCAGCACATTTTGGTTATGCAGGAAGAAAGTGAGTAGTTCTTGGTGACCATGGCAGTGAGGATGTTTATCTCCATGGATCAACCTTTCAGCATACCCCTACCATCCTCGTTGTTGCCATGGCAAAGTGATATTTTCACTCACCTCAATCGACTGGCAAAGCTTCTCTTTTCAAAAGGAATGAATATGGAGTGTTTTTCTTGGCTAAAATGCCTGTGGACAACAGGCCTGATCAATGAATGGTCTGGTGTTATGATATCCTGAACAACACTATCCCCAAATTCTGTTTACAACACTATCACAAAGTTCTAAATAACTTTTTCTGTCTTTGTCTGATTTACTTCCCATCATCTAAAAAGATCAGTGGAACTCACAACTAAGCATTATACTAGCACTCACACTTGCATCACATAATAGCACTCAAACTCAGTCTTCAGTATATTATTATTACATCCATCATGTTGCTTCTCCTAGAGGCACCACACCAACAGACTTTACCTATATACTAAATGTTTACTGAGGTGCAACCAGCAAGAATGTCATGAATTAGACTTTAGATAGAATTCATATAAAACACTAGAATTAGGATCAGTAGTTCAGTGAGTTCACAGACTTGGTGAGATTCATCATTTGTTAATTTGTCAAATTTAGATCCCTTGCCTTAACATTCCACTTAGATAACACGACAGGACATCTTGAATGAGTTCCTGTAACTTCAGATAGGACTGCCGAGCCACCTAAGCATTGTCTCTGGGCTATATTGCTCAAAAATCACAAAACAGGCAAGCAGAAAAAAAACAGTCAACTCTATTGGTTTTCTTTATTCAATCAAAGAGAAAAAAAAGAGACAGCGATAAAGCAAACCTCATTTAAAAATCTATTGATTTCCTTGGATATTTATGAGATTTTTCCCTAAGTTGAGGGATTTTGGAGATTTGGAGCTTTGTATCTGATAAGCAGAAATTACCTGTCTGTAATGTGACTTCTCTTTGTGAGAAAAAGCCGGTGGTATTGACCAGGAAAAGCACTTTACCTTTGCCGTTTTTTTTCCACTGCATGGTTTGCTCCTCATTCTGTCAATCTAATCTGTCCAATTACTCAATCTGTTTAATTCTGAGCATTGCTACACAATGGAATAGACAGAAGCAGCTATGTATGAACTTATACAATCGCACTTTATCAAGAACACATTGCCTATATATTCACACTGGCCGGTTAGATATGTAACTATCACACCTAATCAAACAAGAGGTTAGATCAAATCCACATGGCCTCAAATACACCATGTGTTGTATATACACTACTGTTGTTGTGAATCAGTGTTCTTAATCTCATCTATATAAAATCTATTTTGTTTCAGATGATACTACTACTACTACTACTACTACTAATAATAATTGTATTTAAACTTCCTATAACATGCTAATTGTTAGCCAAGTAGCCCACAACAGTCATAAAAAATAGTTATAAACCAGAAAGTGGTGTGTGTAAATGTAAATAATTTGTTTTTAAAGAGGCCCTGGAGCATTCCCATTTTATAAAGCTTTGAGCACCAGAATTCATATGAATCATTCACCAGAACTAACAAGAATTCAAAAACATCTGCTAAAGTACACTATATGGCCTGAAGCATGTGGACACGTGACCATCATACCCATATGTGCTTTTTAACATCCCATTCCAAAGTTGGTCCCCCTTTTGCTGCTATGACACTCCACTCTTTTTGTCTCCACTCTTTTTGAAAAGCTTTCCACTAGATTTTGGAGCATGGCTTTGGGTTGTAGAAATTTCCCATTTAGCCACAAGAACATTAGTGAGGTCAGGCACTGATGTGGGGCAAAAAGGCCTGGTGCCAAGTCAGAGTTCCAGGTCATCCCAAAGGTGTTCGGTGTGGTTGAGGTCAGGTCAACATGACAAGTGCAAAAGTTGGTTTATGTAACACTATGGCAAGGGCCTCAATGTATACCTAATACACCACGCTGGACAGTTTTCCCACAACTAGGCAAGGACCTGTCCCATTTACTGGCCATCTTAGAGGAGTGAACCTTCCAGTGGTGTGGATTACAGATCCAGACTCTCAACCTTTGCCAGAAATGCCATTGCTAGAATCCCAATTGGGTCATGCACAAGAGTTTGAGGGGGGCTTTAAGTTGACACCACAACTTGAGAGTGCCTGGGGTGCAACCTGTAGGCTCCTGTACAGTGGTCAAGTTTTTTGACAAGTGAAAAGTAGCATGGGCAGGTGCTCACCCCAGTCTTGCTGCTCCTGGTGTATGAGTGAAACAAACTGTGTAGTGAGTGCCTGGATGAACTGCTCCATCAGCCACTGCTCTGAGGTCTGATGGAGCGGGAAATGGAGCGGCCCATACTCCGCCCATTATTGTTTGGCCTGTCTGCCTGGTTCTTCAGTCTTACTAACACATGCACTCACTTACAATCTCACAAACCCACACACAGTATCTGTTGATATATAGAGTGTTAAAGTTTGCTGGTGTTCTTAGTGAATACATCCAATTCCCTGAGCAGCAGCCATCTGTTCAGTTGGAGTTAGCCTGGAGTTTATCAGAATTAGTCAGAATTGATCAGAAATAGTCATTTTTGTATGATGCACTATATGGCCAGAATTTTGTGGACACCTGACCATTACTCCCATGTATGGGCCTTCCCCTGAAAATTCGCCACAAAATTGAAAGCAAACAAATGTATATAATGTTTTTGTATACTGTAGCATTACAGTTTCCCTTCACTGGAGCAAAGAGGCCCAGATGTGCTCCAACATGACAATGCCCCATGCACAAAGTGAGGTCCATGAAGACATGGTTTGTCAAGGTTGGAATGAAAGAACTTGAATGGCCTGCACAGAGCCCTGAACTCAACCCCACTGAACACTATGGGATCAACTGGAATGGCAAAGGCACTCCAGGCTTTTTTTGCCCAAATCCCCACAGCTACGCTCAAAAATCTAGTGAAAAGGCTTTCCAGAAGAGTGGAGGTTATTATAACAGCAATGGGGGACTAAATGTTGAATGGGATGTTCAGAAAGCACATATGAGTGTGATGGTCAGGTGTCCACAAGCATTTGGCTATATAGTGTATATGATATCTTTCTGTTTATCAAAACTCAAACAGTCCTATACAAGATATTTGAGCTTTGGAGCTATAAAAGCCCATGCTTTATAGTGTTGTCTAATGGTGGATAATTTGTGAATGTGGTCTGTAGATCAGTGCAACTGGTCTAAGTGGGACTCAGATACTGTCCAGAAATGCCTTGCTGAACTTATCAGCCTTTGACAGAGCCAGGGTAATTATCAGGGGGAATAAAGGAATTTTGTCTGTTGGTCACTGGAAACATCAGCACAATGACAGCAGCCAGAGGGGCTAATGAACACTAATGAATCTCTCAGGAGCCAAAAGCACAAGTCTGTACTTCAAGACATACTGAAGCAGGACCTTGTTGATTAAGAGTAACATGCTTTCTTCAGACCATTTTAGACACGACAACAGTATGAAGGGTTTAATATGCTGAGCCTCTTATTTCAGACAAAGAGATGCAAATATCTTCCTTAACTAAGTGAATGAAACTATGAATGTTATTCTCATTATAAAAGAGAAATAAACTAAGTTCATATATTTATTTAATTTTCAAAAGCCAGTGTATAGTCCTTATGGTCATTGATATAAAGGAGGCTGTACCTTCTTTAAGCAGGACCTCCAAAATGCTGCATTTACACGTTAGCTGTATGCGGTTAATGGAAACCATCAAAAAGTGTTTTTTAAAGTCTCCACCAACTTGAATAGCACATAATGACCCCACTGACAGGACCTTCCATCAAATAGTTGAGGGTCAAACTGTTGTTAGCTTAAAAACGTAGAGTTTGAGCTTTTCATTTCGACCGCAGGTG
Organism: Pangasius macronema; assembly: GCA_037577455.1. Taxonomy (NCBI): domain Eukaryota; kingdom Metazoa; phylum Chordata; class Actinopteri; order Siluriformes; family Pangasiidae; genus Pangasius; species Pangasius macronema. Next base: position 3,969,567 of record CM074945.1, on the reverse strand, counting down.
AATTTTACACAGCAAGTTCTCTTCTCATGATTTTACAGTATTTATTTATTCAGAATAAATGTAAATCCAATTCAAATCAACGTAACTTTTACATATTACATACATTGTTTTTAATACGTACATTATTTACATTCTGAGGGTTTGGGGCTCTAAATCAAGTGCTTTTTTTGGTGATCTACAGATATCAGAAGAATACACCTCTAAGGGGTTCTTTGTCATTAATTTGGCAATGATAGCACTAATATAAGGATAGCTAATGCTTTCATTATGTTGAATTTATGCACTAATTCTTATGGTATCAGGGAATAATGAATCTTATACATTAAAACCAAACTGAGACATGTATAAATATCCATTAAAAATGGTAATATTTAAGTACTGACATCTTTGACTTGCTCAGTTAATTAATACAGTGATTAATAAAGATCATTTACATTTTGATGGATCTGGAAAAAAATGTAAATGTGTTAGCACAAATTTTAGACTGTAATATGAATTCAAGCAATCTGAGTCCATTTATTACTTTTGCTTTTATCACTCACAATCCTAAGCAAAACTTGAACAAAGGATATAATACAAAATGAAATATACATATTGTTTAAATGACAGTTTATACGGAGTGTTCTAAAATGACCTCTACACATAACTTTAAGTTGGGCCATAATAGTCACTCTATTAGTATATGCCATAGTCATTACCATGTGCATAACTGGATCAACCTCCTGCACAATCTTCACACCCAATTTTATAACATTACACCTATAAAGTGGTTTGATTTTAATCATGTTGTCACAAAGGAATTTGCTGCTGGTGCTGGCTTTGAAATGCACATCAGAATGAATCACAAGACACTTAGACTGTGCTACATTACCTGAACTCACCCTACAGTATAGTAGTAGAACAGGCTTAACTTAGAGTTGTGTGTATATGAGAGCACAATGGTATGATTCATTTTTTTATCCAAATACTGACCTAAATTATTTTATATTATCCCACAGCATTTTTGAATACTAAGTGGCCTCATTGGTCAGAAGTTGCTCATTGATTTTCAGTAGCAGCATGGCTCTAACAGTAGTGCCAGCTACAATTCAGATGATAAGTATATATTAATGCACTCTAACACAGTATCATTTCGATAGTAACAATTCATTCCCAGGGACTTGGCAGATGATCTACATCACACGTGTCCAACACAAGGCCCGTGGGCCAAATGAAACGAGGCTGTGGGCCAGATTTGACCCACTGGCTTTGTGTTTGGCAAATGTGATGCATGAACTATGGGGAAAAAAAATAATAGTGAAATGGTCTGCAGTAGGAATTCACTAGAGCTAAACATTTTCACTCTATGCAGAATTCACAGGACATACATAATGAAGTGACTACCATTGTACAGTGTGCGAACACATCTCTTGCTACTTCACAAAAACCTACAAGTGGCAGCCTTTTTCCACTTTTTAAAATATCTGAAGGATCGTTACCATAAACCACAGTGTATACACGTAGTTTATATATGTACAGTAAAGAGCATTGAAATATTTTCAAGCACCTACACTTGTTTACTGAATTGGAGAATGAATACTGAATTTGCTTATGCCTTTTTAAATTTTAAATCTAAAATATAAAATGCAGTTTTCTGAATTACAGTAAAGTTTGACACAAAAATACTCAAGGCAGCTCTTTAAATTCTGAAGGTCTTTTGGTTTACCCACCCACTGCACTGCATTGTGATGTGTTCTCTGCTACAGTAAATGCTTTAAATTCAAAAGAATTGTGCTAATGAGTTGAGTTAAGAATGTTACAGTGGCGAATGGAACAAATTGTCCACTGAAGCTTAGTGTTTCCTATAAAAACCTATTAATGTTCTCTGCAAAACCCTATAACAGTGTTTCCCTATCAGAAGTTAAAGCCATTAATTATCCACTAATCTTTTAATAAAACCCTGAAGAACCCCTTCGTTATAAGAGTATACGTATTCCCATTTCTCATAACTATACAGCTGAGTGTTGGTCTTTTACANTACAGAACTGCTTTCAAAAACTCCATCAAATCAAACATCAAATCTAAATCTCCATAAAAAACTAGTAATCTAACTTGTGCCACATGGTCCATAATCAGAATATATTCATTATGATTCTGTTATCACCAACAATCGTTGGGGGCAGTCGTGGCCTAATGGTCTGCGAGTCGGACTTGTAACCCGAAGGTGAAACTGAAGGTCGTGGGTTCGAGTCTTGGCAGCCCGGCAGGGATTGTAGGTGGGGGAGTGAATGACCAGCGCTCTCTGCCACCCTCAATACCACGACTGAGGTGAGACNCCACTGCTCCGGGTGTGTGTTCACTACTGTGTGTGTGCACTTGGATGGGTTAAATGCAGAGCACAAATTCTGAGTATCGGTCGCCACAAGTCGCTTTGCTTTTTCAAAGTGCTTTAATTTGAACAAAATATATAAGGAAAAGCTCCTGCACGTTAGCACCTCAATAAATGAACACGGGACTATATTCAGAGTTGTGTTACACATGCACACTGTCAGGCTAGTACTTCAGATGTAACTAATGACTTGCACACTTCTAATACTGGTGTGTGAGAGTTGTGTGCAGGACGGAGTTTTCCCTCAAACAAAGGCACTGTCTTTAAGGACTGTAGTCTAAACAATATTAAACTGAGCTCCTGGTGTAAATACTGATGTAACTGTGAAGACTCTAAACACTAAATAAGGCACTTCAATACAGTCCAGAGATTTAATTCATTTCAGTGAGGACCACGGCTATGCAGTTTTCCCCAGCTTGATTAGTTAAATATACTTACATGCCATATTTCAAGCTCAAATTAAGTGGCATTCTCCAAATTATAGCAACCCCTATGGCTTAATTATTCCATAGTAAATCAGCTTTCAAGAAGCAACAACCTTGTATGACTGCAATTTACAACCCAGCATTTGTTTAAATTCTGTGTTCCTGTGTCAAGCAAATAATCAAAATTATGTGTTTTGAATCACATACTGTATTAGTCAATATTTCAGAAGATAAATCTGTTAGTTGCTGTTTAAAAACAATTTAGGCTAAAATAAATGTAACTGAAGATTTTTTCAAATATTATTTATTATATTACTACAAATTTTTTAATGAAATGTCCAAGTTAATATATACTCCTGAACAAAATCTTAAGACCGGGGGAAACATTACATATTTGCTTTCCACACTGGTGGATCATAACCAGGTTGTAAGAACTGCTTCAAAATGTCAAAAGAAGAAAAAAGAGCAAGAGACAAAAAAA
>CM074945.1:3924369-3962027 GCA_037577455.1 Pangasius macronema | reverse complement strand
CACCTCCACTTTGAACTCCTCTGTCTGACCTACAGCACACCTCACCACTGTCCTGCTCCTCTCATACATGTCCTTACTGGCATTGTAGGCTTACTGGCATCTCTAAATTCTCCATAGTGAGTGAATGTGTGTGATTGTGCCCTGGAATTGGTTGGCACCCCATTCAGGGTGTCCCCTGCCTTGTTCCCTGAGTCCTCTGAGATAGGTTCCAGGCTCCCCATGACCCTGTGTAGGATAAGCAGTAAAGAAAATGGTTGGACAAAGTGGAAGAGTGGAAGAACTTGAGTGGCCTGCACAGTCCTGACATCCACCCCAGTGATCACTTTTGGGATGAAATGGATGAACTGCACCCAAGGCCTCCTCACCTGACCTCATTAATGCTCTCGTGGCTAAATGGGCAAATCCCCACAGCCACGCTCCAAAACCTAGTGGAAAGCCTTCCCAGAAGAGGATTATTTAGCAATCAGAACTCTCTTAAGACTTTATTGTATGTAGTTTGACAAAACCTTCCCTTCTATAACACAAAGACGTTTATAAAATGTGTCTATCAGTGACTTTACCCAGTCTTTATCGCCTTATTACAGTTATGATACATCAGCCTACCAAGTCTGCACATGAGTTTCTAAACCTTATCTATATATTTCCAAGATAGTTCTCAGCTGACTAAATTAATGATATGACTTACCAAGCTAAGACTGACACACTTCTCAATAGCAAAATTTTTTTATTCTTCTAATTAAACATTCAATACATATCTCGTTTTCTGTTCATGGGCCGTATATTAAGCTCTTTAAGTACTGCTGTTGAAATGAATACATAATTGTTTTCACCATTATTTAATTCTGCTTAAATGAGTCAGTATTTATGACTGTGAGATAATGGCTGTGCTGACCAGAATACCACCGAATAATCCAGGCCATGTAGAACTCAACAGCAAAGGGTTCAGAGGCTCAGCGAGCAGAACAGTCATTTGTACAAACACTTAGCGGCTAGATCTCGTCCAACCAAGCGAAGAGGAAACTGTAAAAACAGATGTCCTCATGAATTAATAAGCTGACTATGAAAAATTGCCTTATAAAATATGCTAGAGGGGAAATGTTCATTTAATTATTACTTTCATATCAGTCAGTGACTTTAGCCCTCCCAGTTTTGTGTGTGTGTGTGTGTGTGTGTGTGTGTGTGTGTGTGTGTGTGTGTGTGCATTAAACAGGCCTTTATTCTGACTTTATGCTAAAACCGCACATTCACACAGGCTGAGTTCACTGTCCCAGGATCATTAAAGCACTATACATAAATTAGTGTTATTGTTCTTAACATATTTTGTTAGGACATTAAACAGGTATCAAATTAGCACCTAATCAATCGTAACGATTACTTTAACGTACAACTGAAACCCATTAAACTTAAAACTATTTCAACTAGCTCAAACTAACCTTAAGCTTATGGAGAACTATGTGAAAAATCCATCACATATTTTGTTTCTTCGTTCTTTGATTTGTTGCTGAGAAAGCAGGTAAAATAAATTAGGCAGGACATTAGGCAGTCTGGCAACGAAAAAAAAAAAGCATAATAATAATAGTAAAGATAAGGCTTATGTGTTTTTGCAAGAGTGCATAAACTATATTCTTTAAATCTAGTAATAACTCACTTTTAAAACCTGTATTTATGATAGGTTAAAGCAGCACACTGCTGTGCTGTTCAGATTGGATTCCTGCTCACAGAGTGTAAATAATTCCAAGGCCTCTGCAGTCATCCTCTCTGCCTCCTATAATCACACAAGTAAGCAACTCTAGACCTCCGTATTCTCCCTGATGATTGTCTGCCTCTGTTAGTTTATTTACTTATTTACATACGTTTGCGGGCACAAATGCCCTGAGATGCACTTCTCAAGAATACAAAAAAACAAACAGGCAGTGCATACCACATTACAAACGATTATATAGACATTTTATTAGAAATATGACACATTCATCTTGTGCTCTGAAAACTGTACATTAACAAAAAAAAGACCCGGTGAACTAAAAAAGAGAGAGTGGGGAGGAGATGGTGGGAACAGGAAGTTTAGACAAGTACAGATCTTCTTGAGTGACAGTCAGTGATATTAAAACACACACTGTTACATAAAGTTACAGAACACTCATATAGTCCAGTAACCTGACAAGATTTGGGGATTTCGCAATGATTTTTATAATAAGAATAACAATATTCCCCAAGCACAGTAAGAAATATATTTATAGGCTAAAATTCATTGTGTAGAACTCTTTTGGAAATAATTACAATGCTGTACAATACAACAGGACTCTGAAGAGTGAGCCTTGTGCTTTCTCTGTGTGCAACCATCATCATTTCATCACGTAAACTCTCTGCAAATTCATATACTCTTCGAATCTAACCGTAAGATACATTAAACATATACTGTATATTCATTCCCCTTACCTTCAAAAACATACTCTGAGTACTTTCATCTCACTTTCTCTTGCTTACGGTGGTTGACACCTTTTAAGAGTTCTGCCAAGCGTGTCAAGACATCACCATAAAGTGAAGAGCATCATGCTTACATGCCATGGGCACAGCACAGATGGGGTAATATGTTCTCGTCCACCATGTCATGTCCCTTCTCTTCACATCTGGACTGGATAGAGTCCACCAAAAGGATCGAATAAGAGTCACTCGATGAGATACTGCTGAGTAAAATCGCAGACTTGCACAGATGTTTCTAAAGCATCCATGAATGGTTGGCGTGTGTTGGATGGCTCGCTGGTTCGTCTGGAGACAGGAGTGGCACTGACACGGGTGCTTTAGGTTGAGGAGGGTCGTGTGGTCATATCGCTCATTCTGTGATAGCGGGGAGGGTATGGGCTGCTGTTCCTCTCATTAACAGTCATGCTCTGATGGCTTTGGGCTTTGGGTAATGGAGACCTTATCATCATGCCACCCATCACAGCTAAAGCAGCATAGAATCTTTTGTGGTGTATGAGATTATTATTATTATTATTATTATTATTATTATTAAACATTACATTCATGATGACTGTTTAAGGATATGGACTGCTCATGAGGTTTTCTGGCTTTTCATACCTTTTGTTTCACAAGATACCTTCGCTAAAAGTCTCCCTGTGGTTAATAATCCAAACATCCTTTATCCATAATGGTCTAAAATAAGTGTGTGTGTGTGTGTACGTGTGTGTGTGTGTGTGTGTGTGTGTGTGTGTGTGTGTGTGTGTGTGTGTGTGAGTGAGTCCAAAAAAAAAAGTAAGAAACTAAAGGCCACACATTCAGGATTCCTTTGTCCAACCACCTGAATTCATGTTCTCTTTTTCAGTCCCCCCTTTTTGTTCCCATAGAAACATCCCAAAATGCTAACACTACACTCACCCAGTCTCAACAGTCTGAGCAACGCCAGGCCGTTTATACAATGACACGTTCAGGCCATTGTTTTCCAAGTGTTATGATTGCCATTCCAGCATCGAAATAAAACAAATTGTACACCAGAAAAATTGCCCTGTTTCATCGCTCTTTCACATCTCACTCTCCCTATATGTCTCTCTCTTTATCCCTGCCAGTGGAGTTTTTTTTCTACACCTCTATATGGAGCTGTAGGCTGCTCAGACTTCCGTCTGCAGGTCCATGATCTCCTGGCCCACCAGTGGGATGGTGGCGCTGGTCTTCTCCCACTCCACAGCCTGCAGCTCCAGAGGAGAAGCCTGTAGTGGCTCGAGCTCCTTCCGCACCCATGAGGGGGGAGAGTGAGTCTTCCTGATGCCCTCCCATGCACGCTTACTGGGTGTCTGCTGTTTATCCTGTTAAGGGAACAAACAAAAAAGGAACATATCTTTATGTCTATCATTACAGGGATAAAGAAATTTTATGGGAAATGACATATATAACAAATAAGGGGTATGAATGTACTCCGTACATCGCTCAGATTTTTAGTGGACAAACAAAAATATATATGTGTCTGGTCAGTAAAAAAATGCTATTCTCAGGTCCAAATGATGTGAACCTAATATAAAGGATAATATACTGTAAGTAAAAATGTTTTATATTTATAAGACAAGCACATAAACTTATATTGGAACAAGAACACACAGCGTAACTGATGCGAAGCAACACTGCTACGTAGCAGCCCTGCTGCCTCTGGTCTCATTTTCACACAAACAACTGACTGAGGGACTGACAGACAGACTGACAAACTCAGTGACTGACTGACTGAGTGACTCAATGAGTAACTGAGTGAGTGACTGGGAGACTAAATGGCAGAATGAGTGAGTGAGTGAATGAGTGAGAGCCTGAATGAGTGAGTGGGTGCCTGAGTGAGTTAGAGATTGAGTGACCGAGTGAGTGACTGATTGATAAATGACTAAGTGAGAGAGTGAGTGAGTGAGCGACTGACTGTGTGAGTGACTGAGTGAGTGACAAACTGAGTCAGTAACTAACTTTGAGTGAGCGAATGACAGAGTAAGTGACTAAGTGATGAATGAATAAGTAAGAGAGAGTGAGTGAGTGACAAACTGAGTGAGTGGATGAGTGAATGACTAAATTTGTGTGAGTGAGTGATAAGTGTGATTTTTGTGAGTGGCTGTGCGAGAGTTATTGACTAAGTGAAGTTCTGAGTGAGTTAGTGAGTGAATGCTTGAGTGAGTGACTGAGTAACTGATTGAATGAGTGACTCAAAGGCAGATCCATGAGGTGCTTTGCTTTTAAAAAGTGTTCCAATTTATAGTGGAAATTTTAAAAGGAACCTAAGGCATAATGAAATAATCAAATCAAGAGAGAAAAGGAAAAAAGAAAAAATTTACAGCAGCCTTAGCATCAACTAAATTAATTTATTAACAAATTTAAAAAAATGTCCAACTCTCAAAAATGTCCCTTAACTTACATGAAAAAAGCATTCACTTGCAGTAGCAGGTGATTTCACATCCACCTCCTCTTAAACTCCCGAGTTTAACCCTGTGGATCTGTTAAGTTTGGAAGCACGGCCCAATAGAAAACAAGTGCAGGGCTGGAGTTAGACTGAAGACTGAACATGGAGGAACTGCTTAACTGCTTATTTTTTACTGTTTCTCCTCAACAAGAAGCTTTTTCTGCTTCTCAGTCAGAATGTGTCTTATCACTCACAAACAACAAACTAGGGATCTGGCTAACGTTAGGTGCTCACTGAACCAGTACTTCCCTCTAGAAACACATCACACCAGGAATACTGATAATCGCCTGATATTTCTCTACCCTGGCAAAGAAAGTAGCAAGACGTGTGTGACTGCGAGGAAAAAGAATGGGGGAGAAAAAAGAGCTTGGCCGAGAAACTTACGCTAAGGTTGGTCTTATCACTGCCTCCAGATGATACGCTCCACCTCTTCCCGGCCTTGCTGTCCACCGGCGGAGAGTCTCTGTCTTTCTCAGCATGCTGCAATTTTCTGTTCAGGTCCTGGAACATGTCCTGGTGGCGTTTTCTCGTGTGCATGATCTTCTGTGCAAGAGTAAATAGGATAATACAAATGTCACCATGTACACACATGACAATGTATTCCTTTCCACAAGACCACAGATGAATGCTGATGTAAAAGGACGCTGCAGGTACCTCAAAGTCCAGCTCTGCGTAGCGTGATTTTCGTCTCTGCAATGAGTAAATATGAAAAACAAACATTAGGATCTTCATTGTTACCGTTTCGGATTTTTTTTCTGCACTAGAAGTAAAGACCACAGAAGCAGTAATATAAGGGCAAAGTCTGTACAGTATCTTTCACTGAGAACCTGGCATGAGCATACAGGAAACAGCTTGTGACCTCATGGCCTTTCGTTAGCCTGTCTCCAAGTGTCTGAGGAGAGCTTGACCTTCTGCTTGAAGCTGCAACCTTGCACTGCATTCTGGGAACATGTTTGGCCTGAGGTCAGAAAAAGCACCCTGGGCTCTGTGGTCACTTTGCTGTCCGCACTAGTCACTGGCTAACATTCAAAAATTTCTTGTTTTTTTGACTGGAAACCTCTTAAGAATTACGACTTCTCCGATTAAACCCCACAGACACGGTGAATTCTCGTTTGCTTGCAGAATGACAAGAATGATTTCCTGAATTTAGTTCCTCCAGAAAATGCTCTTGATATGGCATGGTTTATTTCCAAGCCTTATTTCTTTCGCCTAATGATTCCTCTGTGTTGGACTCTCTGTCATATCCTTTATTCACATAAAATCTCTGAAGGTGACCATTAGGAAAAAACCCTGTTGATAATCAGTTTACAGTTCATTGGGAAAATAATATGCGATTCTATCTCCTGTCTTTTCTTTCTTACTCTTAATAAACCAGGCATGATCTGAATTAAGGTCATAACCATTAAACAAACCTCATGCTCACTTTGAACAGCACGAGAGTTTTATGATGGTGCCTTTTGGCATGTATAGTTAAAACACAGCCATTTAGAAAACAACCCTGTCATCGGCATCATGAATAATTCAGGCCGCGCATCCTCTCTTAATTAAGCTACACACAAACAGTGTCGCAGTAGCTAAGTTTCATCCTCATACAGCCTGCAGGTAGGCGCACACTGATGCACAGAGTTTGATTAACACTCATTCACTTTTCTGCCTGGTTAAGCTAAAGGCCACGATAACCTTCTAGTAACTCATGAAGTGCTACAGGTACTGAAATTGTTTGGCACGACTGTTGATAGTGTTTCACGCAACAGATGCAAACGAAGTGTGTTCAAATCAGCTAACTCGTGGCTCAAGATTATGTTAAGACACTCTTCTCTAAGGATCCAGCACTCCACATGCTGTACTTAGTGTTAATAATTAAGGGAAAAAAATAATAACTATTTCTGAAGTTTAGGTTCTTGTAACATATCATAGCTGGAAAAAGTAGCAGTGTATTTGTAGTGATATCATTTCTATACACAGACTGAGAGCAAAAGAGGCCAAACCTGATCCTTTTCCTCATGTGTGATGGCATTGTGAACAGTAAGGTACACTGTTAGACTGTGAAAGTTTAAGTTAAAGTCAGTTAAAGTATACATGACTTCAGATCATGTATCGCAGAGTTTCGAGTACAGATTTATGTGCGCTACAAAAGAAACCACACACGGCCGGGATTTCGCAGGCGGTCAGGACAAGTGTGAAAGGTTCATGCAGCGAGTTGCAGGTTGTGAACTGCTTCAAAAAATAATCATTAACAAAACTTTCGTGTAACTAGAAAGTTTCCCAGTGAGATCCAACATTAATCAATCTATCTAATTCTACTTTGTGGCTCAGCAATGTTAACAAGTTACCTGAACTACAAACCTAGATAAACAAGCTGACATTTATCACTTCTCGTTTCACACGATTGATCTCACGCTCAGTATTCAGCTACATTTCGTCAACAATTCTCTTCTAGTCATAACTGTTGTTGTTTTGCACATGAGGGTCAGCTGAAGAACGTGAAACATTGTAGGTTAATTTGAACAACTTAAGAAAAAAAAAAAAAGATTTATGTAGTAAAACATAAATCGGTATCGTTGTATGTGTTCACTTGTAGTGGTACTCATTTAACGACATGTCGTGTTAGATACTAACACCCCCAAAAATAGATGAACTCTAATCTATGAATTCAAATTTGGAAACAGCAATTTACACCCCTAGATTAACTTACAATACAGCCTTATAAACTATAGCCTTACCTCTAAGGAGCTCATGGACAGTGTGGAGATGGTCTCGCTCTTTGTCATCACGCCCGAATTCCCTGAGTCCACTGGCTCTAATGCGCTGTTAGTCCTGTGTGACTCGCTGGAGATGTTCTGCAAGGGGGAGTCCTTCTCTGAGCATGGCACATTCACTCGATCAGCAGGAAAACTCTTTAGCCCATATCCTGGCACAGGCTCTGTGCTAGCTGTGTTGCTCAGATGGATGAGTCTGGTCTGTGGCACATGCTCGATGCTGATGTTGTACTTGGAGTCCTCTTTGGCTGGCTTGGTCGTCCTGAGGGTGGTGGCAGTGATGGTATTGTTGTTGTAGCCTTGTGTCATTCCGCCTCCCTCAGACCCCACACTGTCCCCTTCCAGTTGTTTAAAAAGCTCTCCATCACATACGTAGATGGCCTTGGCACCAGGTAGCTCAGTGCTGATGCCTGCAGTAGCTCCTTTATCACGGCGCAGAGTGAGCGTGTGGCTGCCGTATTCTGCCACGTTCTGCAGGTGCACTTTGGCCATGCTGGCAGGCATCGTGTTGAAGTTGGAGCCTTTCTGTACTGTGAGCTGCTGAGAGGTCAACTTCTCCTCACCCTGCAGCGAAGAGCGCTTACCAGGACCTGGGAGAGAAAAAGACAGGGCATCAAGATCAAGCTAGAGATAAATAGGGGGTGGACCTGGACCTAATCCAACTCCTCCTATAACCTTAACCCTAACCCCTAACCCTTACCCACAGGATGCTCTACAACACACTTAACAACACACTTCAGCCTAAAACATAGTTGCCACCTTTGGATCTTTGCTTTGATTCTGCCCAGGTAGAAGGGGCTGGATCAAGTCTGACTCCACCCCCTGGACCACAATCCTAGGCAAAATAATGCAGAATAGCTTAGCAGAACTTGTTATTTTTTGTTTGACTTTGTTGTAAAACATATAGAAAAGTGGTCCCCCACGTTAATTGTGTGTTTATTGAAAAAGGTGCTTCCATTATATTGTAGAAACGTAGCTAGAAAGTTTACCTGACAGGAACTCTATACGGGTTTTCTATTTACAAAACATGCCAGTAAATTTTAACATGTACCCATTATATATCTTATATAGACATCATATATATATGTCTTTGCTATCACAACCAGAAAAATGTATAAATGTTTTGAATAAACATTACATAGTTATCTATAGATTAATTATATTAAGTTACAAACTTGCAATTGTAAGCAATCGATCATCACCGTGTCCTTAGTCGTCAAAATAATCCACATTGGTGTCTTTGGTGAAGTAATGACGTAAGCTTTCAGATGGATCAATACACAGGCTAAACTTGCTGAAGCAGAGGCTTGCAATGGTATGATAACCGTACAACACAGTGTCACAGTTTTTAATGGATCTGTATCTGACATTACGACATTCATTCATCTTCATGGACGCAATTGATCCAGAGCCTATCTCAATAACTACTGTAGGGGACACGACGCATGCACACGCACACACACACTCATGCACACCTAGGGGGAATTTAGCGTAGCTATGTCCTGTTATTTTTTTTTTTTTTTGGAGGTTCGAGGAAACTCCCTGTAGGCCCTGGTGCTGAGAGACGGCAACTCTACCTGCTGTACCTCTCCTACTATAAGAAGGTGACATAAAATGACATATTGTACTGCAGCAGCAGGGAAAACATTCATTTGGCTGTGGAAATGATGTTTGTACTTCCAAAGATATATATAAATATATATTTTAATATCTAGTAGCATTATTCAAGGGATGCCTCATATATCTATTGTGATGTAATCATCAATACTACTATAGATTAACATTAATGATATTACTATTTCAAATTCACTAACCATAAATCAAGTTTACATTCCTTACATAAACCTTAATTTAACATTTTTTTTTATGCATTAGGTAAAAAAAATGCCTGGAAGATAACAGTTCCGTTATGGCTGCTCCAAATCTCAATCATGACTCCTGGAATGAGTACAAAGTAGCTTGCTATTTAATATAGCACACTGCTCTCAGCTTGCTGCATCTACTCCATTTAGGCAAATGATAAGAAATGTCTTTTGGAAAATAATCATTATGCGCTAGAAGCTCGTGAGTGAAAGTGCCAATGACAACAATGACAATACGAGCAGATGATAGTGCTATCACTATACAAACATTCCTGATGCAGCCATCTTTGATGCAACTGGCCAGATCTCCATGATAATGCACTATGTTCATTCAAATTATTGTAACTGTAACACACACACTCACACACACAGAAAAATCACTCCTTAAACACACTGCCAGCCTTGCTGTGTGTCTCAGCCATGCTATGTGGCTAGATGCCAGTGTGATATGCTGTCTACCGAGATAATCATATTCACAGCTCTGATGGATATCAGAGAAGAGAGTGCTGTTTGATGGCGAGACGTCGAGAGGGACTTAATTAGGAGCGGCGGATCTGAGACGCAACAAGGGACAGGCAGCCCTATTTACCTGAACATTATAACGCAGCGGCAAGCACGCCGTGGCTCTCGTGGCAGAAATTGCATTATGGGTATGTAATGTGGTGTGCTTCTTGTCAAAACAGCCGGCCGCACCCTTAAGAGGCTGTCACGATTGCAATGGCTCTCAGTACGNAAAAAAGAAAGCAACTCTCACCAGGAGGCACTGAAATATCTAGAATGATGCCGTACCTGATCTGCAAGCAATGTCGACGTCCTTCTCAAAGTCAGTCTGAGGAAAACACAAGAAGGCAGTTTTAGTGGAAAGTGACAGAAGGGATATGGTGAGCATACTGACATCCTTACTGTGGAGTATTACTGGTTCAATTACCATCAGCTGCGCGTGACCGTTCTGGAAGGATCCACCCGAGTCGCCATTTCCGTCTTCTTGACGGTCAACAACTCGACACTTCACTGCTTCTTGAACCTAAATTTCCATATAAACAGAGGTCAAGACCTGACAGAAATCACACTGTACTTTTTCACAAGATTTCATTTACAGTCAGTCAGTCGTAGGTACGGTTTTGGCCGTATTTGCGCACCTCTCTGCGCAGGATGCAGTGCACCATCACGATGACAAAGCCCTCAAGGGAATCGAAGATGGCGAAGAGGATCTGGAAGAGAGCCGAGCGGCGGTCGGTAATGGCCAACACCGCAGACATCCAGGTGAGCGCTAACAGTGGTAGAACCACACATGAGCTCCACAGAGATGCCCTGCAGGAAAGGAAGGGAAATGGTTTCAAAACTTCAGATGGTTCAAGACTACAAAAAGGGAAAAGTTTACAGATAAGCACTCCTGCCTTTACCATAACATTAACATGCGATAAATAGATAAAATACATCATTTATTTTCCTATTTCAGTTTTAGATCTATTAAGCATTCAGTATTTCAGTTGTTTAACCAGCATGAAATACTCAATCTGTCATGATATGCCAATATACCCTTATATTATATATATTATATATATAATATATAATTAATAAAAATCCATTATCAAGACATACAGGGACATACATCCTGTAAATATATTCTTATATGCGTGTAATTCACATATACAATATGCATGTATGTTTGTATATGAATGAAAAAATGGGAGGAGGAAAAGCAGGTAAAAGAGTAAAAAAAATCTGAATAAAGGACTATGAAGAACCTAAAGAGAAAGATAAATGAAAAGGTGGATGAGAACATCATGAAGGAGGTTTGACACAGCAATGGACATGAAAAGCTCCCTGTCCTCATCCATAGCATGATGATACAATCGTCTTCAACTTTCTTTCATCAATTGTCTCTATTATTATTATTATTATTATTATTATTATTATTATTATTATTATTACCCCAACCAGTCATTTCCTTACTTTTCAGGCAATAGGTAAACCCAAATAGGTATTGACCCATAAACATAAATAATAAAAAAATAGATAAAAATATAAATATGTGTTAAATAAATGACAAATAAGACACTGGAGTAACACCTGGACACATAGTATAAATAAAAAACTGATATAAAACTATTTAGGGTAACATGAGGTCACAGAATATAATATATAATGATAACCCCACATATCTACTATATATGTAGACATTTCTTTGTCTTCCTCCTTTCTGCATGTACACACACACGCGCGCACACACACACACACGCACGCACGCACACACTGCAAATAATAGACTACTACACAATAATTAAACAGTAATTACAACACAAATTCGTTTCCATACAAAAAAAACATTCTCTGTAAATAACTCTGTAATATATATGAAGAGTAAATGTTCAGTACTTCTATAGCTAGTGTTAAGGCAGTAAAAACCGCAGTGTTGTACACAAAGTTTCTGGAGGAACAGGAAAGACAAGACTCCTCTGTCAACCTGAATGACTTTATTCAAAAAAAGGACACTTTTGTCCAAAATTTCACCGCAAACTTTGTGATCTACACTGCAATTTTGACTACACATTAAACTCAACTTAACATTTGACTACACGTAAACTCAACTTAAGTAATGACCTATCTTGCACTTTTATCTATTATGTTAGAAGTGCTACATACATACTCATGCACAAAAACACACATATGTTAAGTTCTTAACATTTTCATAACCTCTGGTACCATATCCTATTTTTTAAAGTATCCCCTAACATGAAACATGGGGGTGTTTCTCACTAGCTCCCTCCAGGAGACGAACCAAAGGGGAGTGGAGAATGTATCAGGAGAAAACCTGAACCAAAGAAGAGTGAAGTAAGAAATAAGCAGGAAAGGAAAAGAGAACTGAAGGTCGAGCGGTAGAGAATTGGTAAATAATTAGCAGGACTAACATGGCGTTACTGGTAGCTGTGGTGGAAAGGTCGGCCGACGAGATTACTCCGCACTTGGCACATTTGAGCGTCATATTGTACAGTGGCACTGTCATCTGACTGCAAAGTCAAATCAACACACTGAAAATACACACATTCACTAACGTACATACATACACACACTGAACCTTTGGCCACAGAATCCCCTTTCCAGCTCTCTGTCAGGGCTATGGGGTGTGTTTTAGGGTCAAGGGAAATGACTCGGGTCAGTTTTTATGTTTATTAATTGGCCTGAGTCCACATGGGAGACATGGTGAACTACACCGGAGAGCTTTAGTGTGACTGCCATTATTTATGGTTCATATTGTTTTAATTATTTGACATATTGAAGCCTATGGTTTCAATTACTAGTCAATGTTTAAATGCAGCTATGAGAACAACACTGAGTCTTCATCACACTGTGAACTCACAAGCTGATAATATCTCACACACATACACGCCTGAAGCCATGCTAATATCATACATATTAAGCATACACACACACACACACACNCACACACACACTTGTCTTCGTATCCTTTAAGGACCTTCCCTTTACATAATTATTAATGCAGCTAATTAAAGTTATGCTAACACTTAAAGCTAATCCTAACCTCAACCTGAGTAGCCAAATGTCTCTCTTAGTGTTTTTTTCTTTTTTCTTTTTTTAATAAAGTCTTCCAGGCCAAATGTCCAAATCAGGTCAAAACTGTCAGGTATTCCTATCTTTGTCGGGACATTTTTGTCTCCACCAGGGTAAAAAATTATACACACACGCAAACGTTTGCCTTATAATAATGAGGGTCTTCCATTGACATAATTTATAAATTAATGCAGCTAATTAAACCTATGCCTATACCCTACCTGACACACACACACACACACTGCATCAACTTCATAAAGTATTAACAAACGTGGATTAAAAAAATGTCTGTTAATTCGATATAGCCGCCATCTCTTTATGAATATACTCCAGTCCTCCAATACTGTTCTCAGAATTCTGTGCACAAATATAGTTACGATGTGTATATAACACAATGAGGTCACTCCAAACATCTCAGGAGACTGGCATGTTCACAAACAGAACTAAACAAAGAGCATTATGTAGTCATCTCTTAGCTAAAAAAAAAAATGCTGCTCAGTTGTGATTCATGCTGTTGCTCACAGACACAAAATGGCTACTTGCGAAATAGCAATTAAAGCCATCAGCAGGACATGGCTGTCCTCATGGCCAGTGAATCGATCCTGCAGCTGGCAGACATGTAGATTAAACCCCACATAATATCAAAAATCCAATTCCATGCTAAAGGCCAATCCAACCAATAAAAGGTGGCTGCAGGCAGTGATATTAAAAAGCAATCAGTGTTTTTGTGAATTACAAGGTCATTTTACTAGTCTTTATGGTGAACGCTAGAGGCACTTCAGAAGCACAGCTTTACTGCAGGAGCACACTGCTGATCAACTCTAATACACAGCACTCCTCCTGGCTTCATCTCCCGTCGTCCTGTTTTTCAGTTAGACAGTGTACACACGCTCCCTCCACCCTGCATCTCTTAAAGCGAGATTTTAAAGAAGCCAACAGGATCTGCCTGAAGGCATGTGAACCAGTCTGGGATGGAGGTAACTCCTTTTCCGCCACTACTTCTAGCCTCCAGCAGGTCTTATACGCTTATGTCTGATTTTCGTGTCACTAAAACGTCTAGCTTATGATCTTTCTTAGGATCTCCATGAATCCTGATGGAGAAAGAGAGGTCTACTGAAGACATTCTAATTATATCAAGCGCTCTATTAGAAAAAGAAAGCATTTGAATGGAGCATGTAAAATAGCTTTTTTCAATAGCTGAAAGGTGATTACTAAATGCAGACTAACGATGATAATAAATTCATACAGACTTTTCTCTAGACTGTACTCCAGGGGTACTAAGAGGTAAAAATAGGTAAACGTTCAGTTACATTAAATCACTTGCTTATAAAGACTAAGATAAACGTCTAACATGACTGAACGGTGACAAAGTAATGGAAAATTACCATTTTGTAAACATAGATCAAATACCGATATTTATTCTGTCAGACTGCACCAATTGAAAACAAATGCACTGGCATTACATGTTTCAGAACCACATTTGATGCAAAGTGAATAAACGCATACTTCCCTGTCCATTCATCTTTAAACATACATCACATGGCCAAAAGTTTGTGGACCCCTGCCCATCACACCCATACGCTGGTCTTCTCTCTTTATGCTGTAGCATTAAAATTTCCCTTCACTGGAACTCTGTGCACACAGCAAGGTCAATAAAGACATGATTTGCCAAGTTTCAGTGTAAGAACTCGAGTGGCCTACACAAAGCCTTGTGTTTAACCCTACTGAACACTTTGGGATGAACTGGAATGCTGAATGGGCAAATCTTCACAGCCACGCTCCAAAATCTAGTGGCAAGCCTTTCCATATGTGTGTACTGTATGTTATTATATCAGCAGAGGGACATTAAATCTGGAATGGCATGTTCAAAAAGCACGTATGGGTGTGATTGGTCAGGTGTCCACAAACTTTTGGTCATGTATTGTATATAAAGGTTTCACTGTCAGCTTTTCTGTACACAAGCCATATCATCCGTTCACTAATCAGTCCAGAACTGGAAAATAAAATAAAACAATTCTGTTAAAAATCTCCCATATCTGAGCTAATGTTACTAGCCCTGTAGCTATGTGCTGGTCTGATGAGATGCCTCATGCTAAATAATTTATACTGTGTGACTGGACAAGCAACAGAGGATTTGCTACCTCTTTTTCATATATTTATCAGCTTTGCTAGTATTTTTTTCAGTCTGCTGAAATACCAGCTGAAGACCCCTGGTACACTTTTCTATAACAATTCACTAGTTTGCTTACTATATGTAAAATGCTAACTTTCTTCTATGCTGGTTTAGTGGTTTTGAACACCGAAATACAGTCTATCTAAACGAAGTGTGTCTTTGAGTCCTTTCTGTTCCACATGCTGGTATTGCAATTGAAACTGCCTAATAATGCTCACCTTCAAACTTCTGTACAGTAAGAATGCATATCATTATTCTGGCCTTTTCTATATTTCTCTTTTGTAACCATCCTTTTCAGTAAAACAAAATCCCAACCTGCACTGCCAGATCTCTGAGGTGTTAGCATACTAGCCATGTGCCGGCTCTGCACTGTGCTTAGTTAGGCACAGCACACATTCATTATTTTAATTAAGCATGCTATGGATTTGAACCTCCATGAGGCCAAGGGAGAGCCAGAGGGGGAGAGGGAGCCTTTAAAGGAATAGATGTCCTTCTGAAACTCAACGACACACACATACACAGAGCAGGAGAGAGAGAGCCTCTCTCTCTCTCTCTCTCTCTCTCTCTCTCTCTAAGTAAATTTACATGGAGCACAAGAAAAAAGATCTAAGTAAACCATTCTTTAATTCGACATAGCTAAATTTTTGAATAATCAAATCGAAACCTCGAGAGCCACTTAATCTGTCAAATGGACTGTGGAAAAAAGTCTGAGAATTAATCTAAGGGCCCTAGCAAGATGTAGTAATACTGACATTAACCAAAGTATCAGGGTGATCTGAGGGGCCTTTGTATGTGCCAATCAGTGCCCAGGTGGGCAGAAAATCAGCCCTGAGTGGGAGCAAAGGGGGATGCTGTGGTAACTCTGGCACAAATAAATAAATAAATAAATAAAGAAATACATAAATAAATAAATCTGTCATAACTATCATTGCACAGACAGACATACTTGTGTCGTGAAAAAGAATTTGAGAAAAAAAAAAAATCAAAGGAGAAACATGAAGCTGCTGGATGCAGAAACGATGACAGTGACGGCCATGCAGCAGCCTGCAAGCAAACATAAGCAGGTGCCCAGGAAAGGAAAGAAATATCAGAAAGAGCAGTCCAGTGTCAAAAATAAATGCCATAACATAAATGACTATGGGAGCAGCCGGTTATTCATTTATGGTATTAATGATCTATGACCACAAACAGAATAACTGTCACGATTGTTACAAGCATAAGGTTAGACAATATTACTAATCCATACAGCACTGGATTTCAGGTTATTCTCAGTTCATATTATGATCAGTAGCCCCTTTAAGTTATATGATTTAAAACTTGTTTAAATCAATGAAAGGTAATGGGAAAAACTGCTCAGGCTGCACTATATTGATTAGATATATGAAATGTTAGAGAATTATTGTTTTATGTTTGCCTTTGCTGGGCTTGACTGCTTTCCTTTAAACAACCATTCCCATAAAAAATAATAATAATAATAAAAAAACAGGCATGGACATGTACAAAGTTAGAACTACTCCAAATATTACTGCAGAAATTAAGAGAAGCTGAGGATACAGATTGGGGGGAAACAAAATCAAAGGAATGCAAGGCCATTTACATGTGCTATGTTGCTTTTGAAAGGTCAACAGCCAGTCCTCTCTGATCTCTCCCCTGTCTCTACGCCCTCACTTCACTCCTGATGTCTTTTGCCTACTTTCATCTTTTAGAGACCATTAAATTATTCCTATTGTCTTGCTAAAACAAATGATGCACGTTTTTGTCTTGACCTTTTTATTCCATCCCGGTCTCTCTTTCACTCTGTATCCCCCCCCCTCTCCTAGTCTAAATCTATGACTTGATCAGTGACTAATCCACTTTTCCTGTGTGCAGTCTTTGCAGGGAGAGAAACAGAGGCCTGGCTACTGAGCATATATGCTCTGCTGTTTTGATGGATGTATGATATGAGGCATACCCTGCCCTCTCCTTCAGTTTCATATCAGTAATGCCGTCTTTGGACACCAGTTTGTTAAAAACCAGAATCCCGATAACCATGTTAACCTGGAGAAGAGAGAACACAGAGGTGAATGGACATGCACAAGACAAAACACTCTCACTGATTAAAAAAAAAAATAAACATGATTACAAAAAAGCAGAGATTAACTCTCTAAATCCAATTATAGAAATTAGTCTATGTTGTTCTGTTTAAACAGACACCTAAATCCAAAAATGTCTTCCACCAGATATTGTGCTGCAGGCATTCTGAGACTAGCGTTTTAGCTAACTCAAGGGCCAACATGGGCTCATGGGCTGTCTGTTTATCTATCCCTTACAATAGTCTCATTGCCTGCCCTAAAGGACTGTAAATCTTTTAGCATCTGGCTAGGTGAAGAGCTGGGAAAAATTCTCTCTCTCTCTCAAACAGGAAAGCAAGGACCAAGAAAGTACCAAGACTACAGCTGCAGCTGGTCCCACAAATGCGTACAAGAGCCCTCCTTCCAGAGACAACCAGCAGCTAGCAGGGTATGGAGAAACAAGGAGAAACACAGAGAGAGAGAGAGAGTGAGAGAGAGAGGCAGAGAAAGAGGAAAGGTTAAGTAAAGGTAGACAGGTAAGGGAAGAAGAACTGATCAGACTGAGAAAGGTCATTTCAGACAGATGATGTATGATCCATTAAAGAAGAAGAAGTCTGCATGTTTGCGAAACATTAAATCCATTAATCAATTCCATGTTATTGAATAAGTGTGAAAGGGTGCAACAGACTGCAAAGGCTATGGGAAAAGTAGACTTACTAGTTAACCGTACCATATCCTTTAGCCTTAGTAAAGCCAACAGAGATGGCCACAACAAGCGCAGGTAAGCCTTTAGAAAAGAAAGAGAGAAGAATGATTAGACAAGATCTACTGGATAAACCGAATTTTAATAAAACAGGCATGTCTAGTAAAGTTGTTCACAATCACATAGCAAGCATGGCAAAGAAGCTTTCAGTCACGTTACTTGCTTTTCCACCCTCGTTCCAACAAATCTCATTTCCTAAATATTTCAATCTGTTCTACTCTTTATTATCCTATTTGGACTGCTTACATGTAACAACAAGTATCAAGCCAAGAATAGAACAGGCAATTTGTCCAGAATTTGTCCAGAATAATGCACTACTCTTGGGAAATTGAGAGTTCGAATCCCAACAATGCCACACAGTCGACCCTCAGTTCTGTCGTTTCAATCAGTACGAAAGACCCACCCTCCCTACCATGTGAGAGAAAGGGGACAGTGTCCTTGCAATAGTGGCCAATGGACATCTGTGATTTCGTGTATGCAGAAAAGGGTAGACAGTGCTTTCCTCAGAGTGTGACTGCTTTCCTACAAGAAAAGCATGTGTTAGCCTTCACCCTCCATGGTTGCTAGCTGTAGTGTGATAAGGGAGAGCTGGCTGGGGAGTGAGAGAAAAATGGGGAAAAATCCCAGCAGAATGCAGTCCTTGCTACTCTTCTTCTAAATCAAATAATAACCTAACGATCAGGTGAAATCGACAGATGTTGGTAAGGTCATAGAGAGACTACTGAGGACGTAAAAAATAGTCGGTGAATAAAAAATGTTATCTTAGGCTGGCCTGCTTGGCTGTCCAGACTACATATGGTTTGTGTCTGAGAAAATGAATTGAACAGAGCAGCAAATACTGATTAAAGACAGCCAGATATAGTGCAGACAGACAGAGCTCACCCCATCCCAGGCAGAGGAAGCGTTTGCGTATGATGCGGTTTCTCAAACGGCCGGTCACAGCCATGTAAGACTGCCAGGCCTCCGTAAGAACCCAACAGAAGGAGGAGAGAAAGAAGAAGTGTAGAAAAGCAGCCACAAGAGTACAGACAACCTGACATGGAGAGGAACAGAAAGAGACTGTTTTTAAGGAGTGTAAAGTGAATCGTATGTGTATTTGTATGTGTGTGTGTGTGTGCGTGTGTGTGTACTTCTTATAGGAGTGTTACCTTGTTTCGTGTCTGAGTCTGACCAATTAGGATTAGCGCATTAGAGGAGATGATGGACAGGCAGAAGTTGATGAGGATGACGGAGCGTTCGGAGCGGATGTACCTTCAGGAGAAGAGAGAAACTCTGCTTAGGAAAATCTGCAGCCTCCACACAATGACTCATCCAGGCAGCAGATATCACGATGATATTCATAACCAGCCATGTTCAGAGTTGTGTGTTGAGGAGTTAATACAGCGCTTGTGTCCTCAGATGGAACAGACCTATGCTCTACTTGACATGTGTGTGTGCAGGGCAAAGTTTGTTAAAAACAGAGTTAGTCTCAGTAACGCCTGATTTAACTTCAATCAGACTGCATTTTCTATCCTGTTCTTTGGCTTTAAAGGCAAATGTTTGCATTTCTATTTATACAAGTTAGATATCATTCACAACATCGCATACTGTGATTAAGAAATACTGCTTCAAATATATAGGTGAATTTTTTATGACATGATTGAAAATATGGCTGCACAACAACTGCATTTTTCAAACTTTCTGAACGCCTATGATTCACCAGCACGCTCACATCGCACTCAGCAGAAATCCGAAATTGGTCTGTGTGCTCTCAGCATGTCTTGTATGAGCTGTTTGATTGTGCTTTGGTTGACTGGAGCTGTTAATTAGGAATATTTGACTTTGATGAATAAGTCAAAGCTATTTAACTTCACTAGCAGGTGGGCTATCTTTTTTTTATATACATTTTTATACAAATCTGAAAAACAAATGCAAAGGGTAATTGCAGTGCACTTTGCTTATATTTACAGATGTAGTAAAAGTGTAGCGTAGTAAAGTTTCTTGACAAATGGGACATTTTGGAGAAAAGAATTTTCTTAATCAGTTCAGTGTTCAGTGAGATCATTATTATTATTATCCCTACTGATTATATTAATTGGAAATTGTATCATGTCTGGCCCACAGGTTGCCTGTTGTATATGGGACGTGATTTAGAGATACGTTTTTAGTGTGGGAAAACGTTAATAGCGTCACATGACTTATCGTCACGATATTGTATCATCATATAATATACTTTGAACCCTGCAAAATATATATCCTCTTAAACCTTCAAACATTTTAAATACAACTAAAGATAAAAAAAACCTATTGCTTGGAAAGGTTAGTTAAGCATAATGATGATACTGAATATGTGTATATATATATATACATACTTCATTCTCATTTGCTTTCTGCTTTAAATAAGCCCCTTTCCTCCCTTTTTCAAGATGCTGCGTACCTCCACACAGAGACGTAGATGATGATGAGTAGCAGGAGTGTGAGCGAGGAGACCCCACAGCCCACAATCAGCGTCACGGACGGAAGCTGGCTCTTGGATGGATCCATGCTCTGTCAGTGAGAAAAAGAGACGGTTGTGTTAGAGCTAATGGAGTACTTGAATAGCACCGCGTTTGTCTTCTTCTTCTTCTTCTTCTTCTTCTTCTCTTCAAACAGCTGCAGTGAGATTAGTGCTGTCCAAGAAGCACTAGGCTGAGGAGCAAGGTCAAGTCAAGGTGACTCAGTTAGGTGCTGCTTGCTGAAGGGCCACACACACCAGAGCCAAAATGCAAAACCATCATGACAGTCCTCGCATGCAATCCTGCTGCAAATGCCCATAACACTGCTGTGTAAGTAAAATGTAGCAAACAGACTGCCACCGTCACCCTTATGAAACGAATCTCGCCATTTCCATGCTGGTGCAGCCGATGCTCCAGTTTCCATGGTGATGGAGTTGAGAAACAGCGGCCACTGCAGTGGTGGATGGTCGTAATTGGGCTGATTTCCACCGACAAACACGCAAGTTGTACTCGATGTCACACACGACTCAGACACACATAGGCATTATGTTACTTTGCATATGTATCCATGTGTGTGCTTCTACTCTTTGTTGAAAATTGTGATACAAAGAGGAAGTGATGTGAGATGAGATGAACACTGGTAAGACCACACATTACTCTGATTTCAATTCTTCAATATTATATTTTGAAATATTTAGAAATACGGAAATAAGTCACAGCAATCCATGCCCGGGAGTTCACGAGAGCAAAATTGGCCATGCTCTCTGGGTGGGAGGGATGGCATTACTCTCGCTCCCCTGTCAATCAGAGAGACACTAGCCAATCATGGGCTTCTGTGAGGTCATGTACGCTGAAGAGAACAGTTTGTGCTTTTCTCACAGTGTGTTCAGCATCACTGTGACATAGCATGAGCAGCAGTTTGAAGAAGGAAGCATGTGCTAGCCTTCGCCATTTCTGATTGGTATCTGTCTTGTGATAGGGGAGAGCTAGCCTGTGGTTGGGAATTGACAAATTGAAAAAGAACTACTGCAATACAGACAAAATGTTTTGAAAAAAAAAAAAAGATTTGATTTTTGAAAAAATGATTTGGAAAAAAAAATGGGTCTAAAAAGTACAACAAAAATGAACAGATGTTATGAAACTTAACAGATGTTGACAAAAAGTCAACAGATGAAGTCATGGCAGATGTCCTAAGGACATGGACTTTAGGAAAAGCTGCTACACTGTGTCCTATATGTGCTTTCAAGGAGGACTGTGGATATGGTCATGCTGTGTGCACTCAGACATGTCGCATGAAGGACAGAACACTTCAGGGCTCTGCAAATCACTTTCACACACACACACAAACACACACACACACACAAATAATTAGCTAAGATTATAGCCTGTCTCATGTCCAGGTCTGATGGCCAAGCAGAACGGAGTTAATTAA
Source organism: Pangasius macronema (assembly GCA_037577455.1). Classification (NCBI taxonomy): domain Eukaryota; kingdom Metazoa; phylum Chordata; class Actinopteri; order Siluriformes; family Pangasiidae; genus Pangasius; species Pangasius macronema. The sequence goes on along the minus strand of CM074945.1, from coordinate 3,940,016 downwards.
TTCCTTCAGATTAATAAACACTGCAGTGAGTTCTTCTCTTTGTGCATTTACACATACTGTACAGAAATATACAATACATACTGAACTGTCTAAAAAATGGCTTGTGACAGTGTTGATGTCTAAGAGAACCTGTACGATTTGAGCCATGATTATCTACCGTAGATACCAGACGCAAGGACTCATGGTATGCTGTTAAACTACAGAAACTTTCATAGACTATAACACTTCATGGCTGAGTTACTTCTCAGTGGCGATAAGGGATTCCATAATTCCACTCTAATATTCTTATTATTACTAATGTATACATACAGGAATTTTAAGGCCCTTATCTAAAGTATAACTCTTGGCCAATTTCGTTGTATCCCTACATAAAATCCAAAGCACTGTAATTCTACTTGTTTGTATGCACTCATCTGAGGCATCACTATATGAATGATAGATTGCCTCAAAGAATCTTGAACAATTCCAAATCCACAGTGACGTGTGCAATCAGCACAATGTTTGTAATAGACAAGAATCATTCTGTGCCATGTCCAAATGAAAAAGACAGCAAATCCCACCTCAGCACATCTCTAATTACATGCTTCACTAGATCAAAACAACTGGCTTGTAGCTAAAACATCTTCCTCTGATTCCTTTACTGTAGCTTCGCAGGGCCAGATGATATTTGTGTTTGGGAATTTAGATGGTGAGGCAGTGTGATCTGTTCCGTGTGATGCACTGGAGACCTCAACATGCAATGCAGAAGGTTAAAATACGGAAAAACGTTGCTTCATCACAACTCAAAGTATGCAGAATTATAGTCTATAGAATTCATTAAAACTATTCATGCAAAATAAATTATTATAAGTATAACTGCAGCTCTGACATTAGTTTCACTGCAAGGTTTAATGTTAACATATTAATATGTTTATTCTAATGTTATCATTTCTATAGTAACAGGGGCCTGAATGGTGGATGCTCCACGAACGGATTTAAAACGTGTAATTCTTGTGAGTTTTCTGTGACGTTTATTTACCATTTCTGGAGTCTTCAGTGTCAGCACTTTGTACCAGTCAGAGGTATAGCTATAACTTTAGGTTTTTCTGACACAGGACAGAGGACGTTGTGGTTTCTTGGTGACATGACACGCTACGTTTTTGAGAGAGAGAAAGAGTGAGAGAAAAGAGGTAGCACTGTAGCACTGTAGCCTCAAATTCCTGTTCTTGGCTTCCAGGAATCGGTCTTTTATGTTCTGTGCTGTATTTCTGCTCACCATGGATGTAATGAGTGTTATCTGCGTTACTGTAGCCTTTCTGTCAACTCAAACTGGTCTGGCCATTCTCCGCTGACTTCTCTCATCAACAAGGTGTTTCCACCCACAGAAATGCCACTCATTGGAATTTTTTTTCCCCTTTTTTCTCGCCCCATTATGTGTAAACTCTAGGGACTGCTGTGAGTGAAAATCCCAGGAGATCAGCAGTTTCTGAAATACACAAGGCAGCCTGTCTGGCACCAGCAAACATGCTACGGTTAAAGTCACTAAGATCATAATTTCCCCCATTCGCATGTTTGATGTGAAAATCAACTGAAGCTCTTGACCTGCGTCTGCATGAATTTATGCGTTGTGCTGCCACAAGATTTGGTGATTGGATAATTCCATGAATGAGCAAGTACAAGAGTGTGGAATGTAAGTTTGGCAAACTTAATACATGTTAGTGTACATCTTCATCTAATTCAACCAACCAGGAATCTTAAGCCACACGCCATATTTACATTAGTTTCCTTTATGAAAATAGGAACGTAAATCTACAATACAAATCTGTTAATTCCACCTTTAAACATATCAAAGATGATCCTCAGACTGACACCACCATAAAACGCAGCGCATTTTTCACATTAAAGTATAGTGTTTGTGGATCTCAAAAAATATCCTGACCCGACGGGTACAGAGATGCAAACTAAATTTCAATTTCTTCAAGGCAGCTCAGTACAGCTGTAGCATTTTAGAGGATCAATGCAACTGGAACAAATCATAAACTGTCAGTTAATGAATTACTGCAACCCTTGTAATAATATGGCCAAGAATATTTGATGGCTCAGACCTTCTCAGGAATCAATCATCTTTTGCAAATCAGTGGCAGATGTTTTTGAACCAGTGAAGTGAAGCAACAGTACAAACACTTTAACTATGGATGTTGTGACTAGCCTTAAGACTACTTCTATATGCTATTTTTTACTTATTGAAAAAGTACAATTGACATACATGCCATTACAATGGTACAAGCTATTTCAAGCATTATCAATCTCACCCAGTCCCTTTCTGTAGACCGTAATGTGACACAGTTCAGGGGTGGGAAAATCACTAGCCTGGGCACCTGGGATAAGCAGATGTTTGGGCAATTAGTTTTTATTCATGGTTGTGTAAAGAACAAGTAGGTTCAATAGTCAGAGAAAGAAAAAAAAACTACTTCCTTTAGACTTTTGAAAACAGTCTGCAAATAAAGTTTTCATTTGGCGTGAATGTTTAACCATAATGCACTTCCTACCTCAATGCTATAAGTGCAGTGAAGTGAAATGAATTTGTGGCCAATTATGGTGACCCATACTCAGAATTTGTGCTCTGCATTTAACCCATCCAAGTGCACACACACAGTAGTTTACACACACACCCAGAGCAGTAGGCAGCCATTTTAGCTGCGGCGCCCGGGGAGCAGTTGGGGGATCGGTGCCTTGCTCAAGGGTNAGACTCGAACCCACGACCTTCAGGTTCACCTTCGGGTTACAAGTCCGACTCTCAGACCTTTAGGCCACGACTGCCCCATAGTAGTATATATAGTAGTCAGTGAGTGATCTTGTTGATGGTAGCACATTTTTACAGAAGATCTTTTCACAATCAGGAACATGCCAAAACCAAGCAACACAAAGCACAGCACATCCTGCTTACTACATTCTGCCTCACATTCAAACATATCAAGAAAAAAAGACACTCGACAGCCTTGCATAACATCTTAGACTTGATTTGCGTGCTTTTTGTTGATGAAATATGAAAGCACCATTAAAAACCTTATCAGGAGAGGATAAGGACTACGACTACACAATCGCCTCCAAAAACACAGGAATGATCAAGCACATTGCAACTCATACTTATGCAGTGGGCTTGCTAATGGATTTATAATTTGTCTACCCCTGCAGCTACAATTATGAAGGCTAGGCTACAGGGCAAACTAACTTAATAAACTCACTTACATCTTGCCAAAGAAAAAGCAAACACGCACAAGAGAGCCATTGGTTACACAGTTTAACTGACTGCACCAAAGTCTGATTTTGCTCTATAATTTCTACATCACACATTCAAAATGAGAGTGATAAGATACAGACATGAGAAAGACATGAATTAAGAAGGTCTATGGGCCATTTCCTCTGGCTCATTTTCATTCTGAAGCTGTAGGAGGTTAGTTGCAGACAGAGGGACGATCATTTGGAGCATTCAGGAGGTGGTTAGTTTAGTGGCAGGAATAATTAGCAGTGCACTTGTGGGGGGCAGGACAGGAGCCAGAAAGGAGAGAAGACAGGGAAAGAGGACAAGCTCCTTCGCTGGCACATGGCAGGACCGATCAAAACGGCCCAATATGCTTCACCATGAGGAATGTAACAAGCTAAGTGCCACCCTCCCTGAGTCTGCTGCCATCTGCCCAGGTAGGCCAAGATGCCTACAGAGGGCAATGAACAGGTTCCAGGACCGGACAGGCAATGAGCAGGTTCCAGGTCTGATCAGGCTTTACACATGGATCAAGCTTAATGCATGTATACAAGACATAGTGAAAGAGAAAAGAATCTAAATTCATCTGGGATGCAAAACTAAAACATACAGTCTACGGCCCACTGGAAGTTCCAAATCCTTCCTGCCTTAACAATGTGTAAAGAGTCTGACTATAATACACAACCAGGTTATGCTTGTTGTACACACGGTAAACCTGTGCATGGGGACATGCTAGGGACATCATACACTTCGGATTCTGACTCACACGAGTTGTCAAGACAAGGTGCATGCTGGGAAACATATACAACATACCATAATATGACATTAATGACATTTTTGACAATTTAGTTGGTTAAATGTCTTGCAATTTGCTATTGTACTATAAAGATTTAAAATTCAAAACAATAATATTTGTTTATTTCTAAGTGTTTAGTAACATAGCTGTGTATAGAGTACTGTAAACTGTAACAGGTTCAATGTCTATCGTGATATAAAAATTCAATATGGCACATGTCTAAGTGTAGATTTACTGTACCACTGTATACTGAAGCACTGCAGACTGAATTCAGTCCAAACCCCTAACTGATGCAGTAAAACCTAATTGAGGCTCCATTTCCAGTGTGCAGAATGAAATGACTAGTGCTTCCACAGTGATAAGTGTAGAAAATGTGTTCCTGTCGATGCAGAAACCTTTTGATGCTAACAATGGGAAAAAAAAAACACATTGTTGGTTCATGAAATACAGGGGAAGTGTTTTGGGGATAGATGTGTGGGTTTTCCTTCCCTATTGGGGCTGTGTGGCCTAATGGCTATGTGGGCCAAGCAGCATAAAGGGAACGTTACTGTGCCTTGTATAGCTTTAAGAGCCTTGGCGGCCCATGCTGTTACCAGGGCAACTGGTGAACAAACTGCTTTAGAGGCAGTTTCCAGTCTAATAATAACTAATCGCATTGAATGAAAAATCCACCCAAAGACACTGCTCATCCGAATGAATGCAGATCTGATGCTTTAAAATAAAAAATCCCTGATCTGATTTTAGGGTTGAAGCACTGTGTGTTTATGTACGACTCCCTATCAAAGGCCACATCTGGATTTTTGTTTACTGTAAACCTTTCATTTTACAAAAAGGGGGAAAATCAGAACTGATGGGTTCTTCAGTCATATATGAAAATAGCAAATACAAGCATGCAGTAAAAATAAATGGAGTTATCTATGGCCTTAGAGTCAGCATCCAGCTGTGAGTATTTTCACACCAGGCTACATAATGCATAACACAATACATAACTGGAAGAGCCATATTTAATGTATACCTCAATCACACATCCATATTTTCTATCCAGCATATAACATATGACCATCAAACCATTCAGAAAAAAAAATATGTGCTATTCATACACTGAAACTAGTTATTTGCATAAGCTAATTTCCTGTAAGCACAGACATCCTTAGACAATGGCTACGTTCAAAGATGCGTTCTATGGCACTAAGCAGTTTGCTGAAATATCTATTCTGCCATACTGTTCAGGACGCTATTAGGTTATGCGGGTACATGTTACAGAAAGACGCAAAAAAAAAAAGAAAAAATTGTCGGGAGCTGGAGAGTGCGCGTAATGGAGAGGGGGGAGGGGGGGAAGGGGTGGGAGAAGTGTCACAGGAATGTGTGGATACGTAACGAGGGCGCCTAAAACAAGCAAAAGAACAACGGACACATTCACACAAACGCGTCCTGCGGCGTCGAAGAGACAAGAAGAGGAGCTGCACTTACCGCGTCGGGACTCAGGCGGGCCAAAATGGCGAAGGCGGAGAGGCGCTCGCACACGCACTTGGTCCTGAAGGCGTGCACGGGCACAGCTCTGCAGGCGCGCGCCGACCACGAGCCCAGCGGCGACGAGCTGAGCCCGAGACCACAGAGAGACACAGAGAGAGAGAGAGAGAGAGAGAGAGAGACGAAAGAGAGAGCGGCAATCAGCTTAATCACACAAAAAGGACAAAATCAAAAACCCTCAGTTGCTCCAATTTCATCCGCGCTGTTCAACGCTGCCGAGCCGGAGAACAGAAGAGAAAAAAAATCAGAGAGAGAGAGAGAGAGAGAGAGAGAGAGAGAGAGAGAGAATGGAGAAAATGGACGAACGTTAATGTGATGCTTTTCTGTATTTCTGCATGGACAGGTTAGGGATAGGAATGATGAACAGGAGGGGAATGCATATGTTTAATGCATAATTTGTTTAATGGATATAATTGAACTAACAACAACAACAATAATAATAATAGAACCAGTGCATGATATGTAATGTATTTTAGTGCGTAATCATTTTTAGGTTAAATAAAATTCTTAGAACTAATCAACTCAGTGGCATGTCCAGCTTTTTTAGACATGGAGTGGCTGATTATGTACAGGACAAAGTTATACCTGCGCATGAAAGTTGCTCTGTACGACAACATACCCAAGGGAATTTACTCAAAATACCTACACTGATTATTAAACTCAATCTGAACTCCAAACACTTTATTACGTCCTCATGAATTGTGTAGGAGTATTTATATAGAGAAGTGACTTCAGGTCAGAGTTGAGATGGGAGTTGGGCTGGCGAGGTTTATTTCAAGCCCTGTGCCACACTTGTTGCTAAGGTCTTCCGTGGTTTTATATTCATTAGTGATGCCATTGCAATTATTTTTGCATCAGGAATTGATATGTGAATGGTGTCAAGGGGCTTGCCTATTTAGATTACGATTCGGATAAGAACTAATACTGGTGGTCCACTTAGTCTGCTCGGCTTGGTTAGTGTTTTTGCCAAGCAAAATTAGCCCCAACTTAGTGTGCCAGGTTCTCTCATTTGGCCTTAGGCATTTGTGACAGATTGAAAGTAACAGCTTCACAGGTTCTTTCCTGAATCATAATCCAGTGTAATGTTTCTTATGGCAGTGGTTTCACATCCACTTAGTCCGAATCTTAATTCATTAAGACATCAATTGCATTTTGCTTACTCTCGAACATGATCATCTTGATAAGAAGCTGAATTAAAAACCTAATCATGAAAACATGATTTTTTGTTGTTGTTGTTGTTTTTGCATGCACCTTGGGAATTATTGGTGCTGCTTTTTGGGTGGGAGGGGCAGCCTTCCTCTCACGCTGGTTGATCAGAGCCACACTAGCCAATTGAAGATACATAGACAAATAGTTACACTTTCAGCTGCTTTGTGATGCTGAAAAGATGCGGCAGCTTGATCACCTACCTACAACGAAACACATTTTACCTCTCACCCTCCCAGGTTTGTGGCAGGTGTAGAAAACTTACCTAGCAGATGGGAAACATATGCTTTACAGCACAGTGTAACAACTCAATACTATAAACCCAACAGAGTGTATGGGCAGCTGAGACCCTGGGATACCATACAGCTCCAAACAGGGTTACATATAGTAACTGCAAATAACCTGAGCCCACATTACCCATGGTGCAGTGGGTCTTAGAGAACAGCCTGGGGCAAATGGAATGGCAATAAGGGTCGTGCCTGTACCTCCAGGGGAAGGCTCAATGTTAACAGCATTTTCTCTGAAATCCAATATATTATTACCCCCAGCAGACTCTGTGAGGATGATGCGATTAACTCTGTCGACCACACAGACATTTACACGCAGCACAACACCGCTGGATTTTTGGATCACTGGGCCGACAGTGCTGTGAGTGTGTGTGGGTGTATGTGTATGTGTGTACGTTCACACTAGCAAGCAACAAAGCAGCAGGCGACCCTTTATTTTCTATGTATGTGCATGACACGGAGCTGTGATTTCAGCGACAGTGCCAAGCTTCAAAGTGTCAGCACGTCAGGCACAATATCTGAACTGAGATATTCTCTATTCTATGCAAATTAGATATGATGCTAGAAAGCGACAAATCCAAGAGATTGGTTTGAATGATTCCTTGAACCACGCCTATGGGGTGTGGTCCGACATTTCTTCAGTTCCCTACTCGCAACTTCAGTTCCAACCTGCAATTAAATCCATTTACTGTTTGACATTCAAAAATGGAAGAAAATCTTATAACCATGGTTTCATATTATTCTGTCATACACACCCTTTCATTGAATGCGTATAGAGAGATTGTGAATAAAAATAAAGCTGAGAAGGAAGTAGCAGACTTTGTTGGTGCGTCTGGTGAGTGTATGTACCTAATGCAGTTAGCATTCTTTGTTACTCTGCCAAGGAAGGTAGTATAAAGACTTAGTTTAACTAGTTATGCTCTGTTTTGGAGGTGTATACTGTACAGCTACACAGTGCAAGCCCAGAAATGGTCCTGGGTACAAACAACAGTACTGGTTGCTACACCCTGGTAAGAGAAAAACCACAAGTGACACGAGTGACTTGCTAGCGTGAACATAGGGTAAGAGAGACACAGGTAGAGAAATAACAACAGGTGAGCTAATATCACAACTCCAGTTCACGCAGAGAGAGAGAGAGAGAGAGAGAGAGAGACAGACAGAGAGAGAGAGAGAGAGAGAGAGAGAGAGAGAGAGGGAACACATTAACAGTAAAAAGTCCATAGGCATACTAGGAAACACAGTCACAATGACAAAAATAATATAGTACACCCTACAAATACCTGATGATAATTTGTTCGTAGCTTATAAGTGGCTCAAGAGTCTAGACATTTAGCATGTTGTATAATATAGGTGCCAGTGGATGTCTTGGTAGCAGTCAGTCATATTGATTGTGCAGATTGAAGAGTGTGAGGCACCACAAGGACCACATGCCTTCAAGCTGTTATCAAGAAAACACACAGTGACAAGGGCGCCTCTTCACATTCCAATTTCTTTCCCAAATATTAACTCATTAATCATAGCAGCTGTCCAAGTTAGATTTTAATTTTGCACCAAACCCACTCCCTACCCCACTGCCCTTCTCTTCAATATACACCTTGATTGCATTTGAGTATTTTCATCACACGGTGACTTTCCTAGTCCCCCCTCACTCTTTCTTGTCCTTCTTTGTCTCGTCACCGTGCACTGCCACTTCACTCATTTAGGAACAAGGCAGAATGCATTTTACTTGTAGGGTTTGTGCACTTTATCCATTTAAATGCAAATGTTCCAGCCAATGCAATATATGCACTCTTTCTGTTTCAATCAAAAGATAAAAAAGCAAGCACAGGGATGAAAGTGTAGGGCATGAAGTGAAAACAGGACTGAGACAGGGCTACACAGGCCACAGGATTACACCAAATGATGCTACCATTTCTCAGCTTGATTTCCGTTGGCCTTGTCACTTACTCTCACTCTTTCTGTTTTTTTTCCTTTCTATCTGGCTATTTTTTTCTACATGTGATAGACATCCTCTCCTAATTCTGATTGGTTGTGCGAATGTGTCAGAAGGACGACAGTGAGTGTAATAGATCTTGTTCTCTCTGTCTGATCACCAGCGGTACAGAGGCGACGCCGAGTGAACTTTTCCACCATGACACTTCAGTGTCCTCTGCGAGAAGCCTCTTAAAATCACTTCCTCTTGTCTCCCATTTGAGTGCTAGTCTCTCACAGCAGACAGGGCAAAGAGAGAAAATAAGGGTTTGTGAGATGGGATCAATGAGAGCAAGCCTCTTACCTGTCACTCTCATCCCAGGAAATGCATGTTTGGTTGGTTGTGCCCTGTGTGAACAAAAGAGAGCGACGGCTATTACCTTGTGACACTGAACCACACAAAGAAGCCTAAGTCTTATTTCTAGCGCTATGACTCGTATTCACATGACACCAAATCATAAATATTAGATGCAGATTATAAACCTGGTTCTGGCAGTAGTACAGTAGTGGGTGGTATATTTAAACAAAATATCGCACAAGCAAGAGTGTGGTTATACTGAATATCAGAACGACGCATGAGCCTGCAGGGAGAGCGCGATATTGCTTTTATACAACAGTTCTATAAACCAGAAATTAATATTGCGTAAGTGACATTTCGGATACGATGAGGCACACTCACTTTATAGCACGTCAGCTAGCGGGATAGCTAGCTCACATGGATTTGTACATTCCTCTTAAAGGTTCTTCTGGTGCCACTTGGTCCTTTTCATCTTCAACTAACAAGCTTTCATAGTTTACGCCAAATGTTATATTCCGGATAGGTATTGTGTGCCTTGTCCGCTGATGATGTTACTAACACTACAGTAGTAACAGTTTTGAATTAGAAAGTGGAATTTTATGTGGCGAAAACAGATGAGCGGAGAGATACAAATAGATACAAAGAGTGAAATGTCCCAATGTCCTGGAACTACATGTTGTATAAATCAGTATAAATATGATATATGATATTAAAATATTGTGGAAATTTGACTCAGGAACACACTTTAGCATTCAAAAGAGGTAATAAGCAAAAGTCTGAGGAGCTATATTTAAGTCAAATTGATTATTTAGTATAATTAAAGCATATTGAATGCAAAAAAGAAATTCTTGTCACTAGTTTAAAAGAAGAAAGAGAAGTTAGTTCTTACTGTAAGAACAGTAATAAGGCTTGCTTCTCAGCCTTTCACAAACTCAGAAGCAAAAATGTATTTCTGTCTGTTCTTTTAGGCTACACCTTACTTGTTTTAAAAGAAATGAATGATACAACACATTTTGTATTTACACTCCCGGCAAGTAGTCAGGCAAAGAAAGCTATTAAAGCCAAACAACAAAATGCTCCTTTCTTTAGGTCGAACATGTGCATGAAATTATTCACCAACTTTTTTAGCTTCCTTTTTCTCTAAAGGTTCTACACAAATAACACTTATTATTATTATTATTATTATTATTATTATTATTATTATTAGTGTTATTGATGTACCAGCAATAAAGGTTTCCAAAGACAAACTTGCTCAAACATGATTCGCTTTCTTTTATTCTGTGCGCATTTTATCTGATTGAGTTCGGAGGTCAGAGCGGCTTACGTTGTAAAGGTGCGAGAATTCTATCTCCACCGGGGCAGACAGAGAAACGGGAGTGGGTTTGATCGTCACAGAGATCACCTTGGAGTTCAACACAGTGCTGTTTCTGTGAGGACAGAGAAAAGAAAGGGAGAGAAAGGGGAAGGAGAAAAAGGAGAAGCTGACCTTGAGCTTCAGCCTGAGCAGATTTCAATCAGATTAGAACTGCAACTTCGTATATAAGAACGTGCAACACAACTGTCCAGGATATCACATTAATATGTCTGTTCACACACACACACACACGCACACACACACACACGCATGTCTACAATACATAATCAGTCAGGATGAGTGTTTCTGTCAGCTGGTGTCTTTCTTAGAACCCCACATGATCACACTCAGGATGATAAAAAAAAAGATAACTAGTAAAAAAAAAAAAATCAATGTTCAAGGGCAGGAGGACGACAGCATAAAAAAGAACTTAATAAAATAAAATTACTGCTACAGATTAACAAAATGAGAAAACATCAGACCAATTTTTCCCTCCCCAGCTATTAACCTTGAAGTACTTTTCCTGTAATAGTGTATTACTTATAAGAAGCATACTGAAGGATTAATAACCCACAGACTGCAATCGGTTCCTGCTCATTGCATTTCAGCCTGGATTAGCAGAAGAATGAAAAAACCAAGCAAAGTTGCGTAAATCAAGAGGAGAAGACGGATTGACGTAGACGCTTACCTCTGAAGAGACAGGATACTGCCGAGGTTTCGATAGAGGACAATACCAGTTACAAACGCTGAAGCCTCATCTTCAGCTGCAACACACACACACACACACACAAGAATGCGTACAGGAAAATTACTTAGGTGGCAAAGGGGGCAGCAGGCAGCATTGCCCATTGCCAACTCACAAGACAAGGGTCCCCAGTTTGATCTTAATTTGAGGTTATTGTCTGTGTGGAGTTTTATATGAACAGATATATCCAAAGAAGGTCCAAGAGGTCAAAGGAGGGTTTTTGTACGACTATCTACCTGACTGACCCCGTCAGGTGGCCTAATGGTCTGAGAGTCGGACTTATAACCCGAAGGTGAACCCGAAGGTCGTGGGTTCAAGTCTCGGGTCCGGCAGGGATTGTAAGTGGGGGAGTGAATGTCCAGCGCTCTCTGCCACCCTCAATACCACGACTGAGGTGAGACCCTTGAGCAAGGCACCGANCACTACTGTGTGTGTGCACTTGGATGGGTTAAATGCAGAGCATAAATTCCAAGTATGGGTCACCATACTTGGCCACAAAGTCACTTCACTTCACTTCACTTCGACTATGCTAAAGTGTCCCATGATTGAGTGTATACATGGTGCCATCCAGGGTGTATTCCCACTTTGCACTCTGATGGGCTATAGATCCACCATGACCCAAACCATGATAAATCAGTTACTCTAATCGAAGGAATGTAACACATGATATTAAATAAAAGCAAACTGAAAAAAATATTGCCTTAATCGCTCCATTCAGACTTAATCTATTTTCTGTAAGAGGGGGAATTCATGTCATGCAGCCTATACACGCAATTAAGATGTACGCTAAACATATGCATACACATATATGCTTGTCATACACAGTGACTACTAATTCTCACAAGCCCACTTCCACACTGGCTGCAATGATGGCACACATTAGCATATTAGGTCTGAAATGTCATGGATATGTTGAACCTCTGATATTTTCCGTCTGTTTACTTCGCACCCTTTTGTGCACGGTGTCACGTCCGTGCGAAGTGTCGACCTTTCCTTCTTCATCTACTGGACAGAGCCCAGGGCTTGAAAACATGCAAACACGAACACACACACAGTGTGTGGCTGGCAGATACAGAGAGAGAGAGTGAGTAAGTTAGGGGAGAGGGAGAGAAAGACTGGCAGCCAGGCAGTGTGTACACAGACTGCACCTCTGGGGCTGCAGCTGAGCCTACATGGGTATGGAGGGGCGGAGAATTGAAAGAGGCTGAGCTACTTTCCTCTGATCCCTAGAGACAGTTTTATTCCTGTCTGCCTCAACTCACTCTATCTGTCAGTACAAAACAGCTACAGCCGCCATGGGAGCAAAAGTAGAGTCATGGAGAAAATACCCTTTGGAGTTCAAAGTTTATTTCATATAAGCACCACTCTCAGCATGCCCCAAACTTGACTTGTTATCAATCTGCTCCAAGTGTCATTGAAACGGAGCCCCCAGTGGGAGTGGAAATTAGGCCTAATTGCTCTTGATTGGCTCCTGTTGACTCCTGATTAAGCAGCAACTGCCCTATTAGCAGAGTCACAGGGGAGGGAACTTCTCTAATGATGCATATGTTTGGACAAACAAACCTCAGCCCACTGCTCCTCCTAAACAAGAGTAAAACAAAGTTTTTCTTTTCAATAGACCTTTCATTGTCTAAGACAACGAATACTACATCTGGACACCTAGAAGTACTTGTATTGCACTGGTAGGTGTATGCATTTGGTGTGTATGTTTATTTGATGTTTTTCTTTGGAAGGTCTTGGGTCATTTTCACACTTGCATTTTTTTTTTCAGACTTGGGGCCACTTTCCACATGGGTTCTGTTTTCAAGAACGGGAGAAGATCAGAGAACCATTCCCTGGTCCTCTTGATAACGGCTGTCTGGAGCTCGCTTCCACTAAACCGTGGTACAGTCTACATCAGGCATGGAAGCTATCTCTATCCCTATGCTCCATGCCAGGCAATGTGGTTGGGTTACTTCCTGTTTCAAGGTTCGTGATAGCAGGGAAAGGGTTGGTATGGCCAGAGAAGGAGATGAAACACCTTACTGATATATCAAACCAGACTTTGATAGGATTGGAGCACTGTAATTAGGTCATATTTGTCCTTCCAGTGCACCATGATATTCCATGCATCCTAGAAAAGTGCTGTTCTTTTCTGCTTGAGTATTTGTACCAAAGGAAAATAATGCAAAACAGTAAATGGATGAACCTAGTGTCTTCCATTGTGCAAACCTGCACACTCAAAAGTGAGGTGTGGAAGGTTCAGAAGGAACTCCTTAATGTGAAAGCCCTTCCCCAAAGTAATCCTAGAATCGGTCCTGGGTGCAGTCTGAAGTGCGGAAACACCCATAAGGTTAAAGATCTCAGAGTAGTAGTCATGTAAATATCTTGTGTGTGTGGTATAAAATATGTCCATGCTACTCACCTGGGTTACCAGAGGAGACAGTGCTCTTTGAGATGGTGACCTTGTCCTCAGAGTTGCGAGCCCAGTCCTCCATGCCCATCCAGCCCTTTTTTGGAAAGCTAATATCAGCAGTACCCGCAACAGGTCGCTTATGAAGGCTCAACACTGTGGGAAGACACAGAGACAGCCATTAGAACTAAAATAAACAGGCACAGAGCCTAAGCAAACCTGTCCTCATGCAGTCTAAAGAGATAATTCCTAAGGTTTATTAGCTTGACAGAATACACTTAAAAATATTTATTTACTGTCTGTGTTTGCGTGCATGTGATTAGGCGTGGGAATAAGAAACCATTTGCTCAGGGACAGATGACAGTTCCATAGCTGGACATGCATTTCTGACAGGTGATGGTAAAGAAGTGCTCTCAGCCCACACACCCCCACCTCTCCTTACTTCTCTCCAATCTGCCATTTTTGGTCCCCCTGAGTGTCCTAGTGAGAAACAGCTCATCTCCTGCCTGTCTCTGCCAGTTTCTGTGTGTGAGTAAAGCACTTCTCCCATGTGGGCCCTGTGCTGTGGAATTGTGGGTGGATCACAGTGGGATATCAATGCCCTGCGAATGCCCAGAGCTACAGGATCTGGGTAAATGTACATACACCTGCTTTTCCCATAAGAAGAGTAAATATCTCCGGGGAATGTTTCCTTCACAGTGAGGAATCTTTGAAACAGTGTTCATGACATTTCCAACTCCACAAATTTACGTGCCAAGAATATCAACTCATTACCGGAAAGTTATTTAAATGAATTATCTGTATATGTATATTCGCTTTTGAATGCTCACAGTGATGTAACATTTTCGAAACAGCACAGTTAAAGCATAATATGACTAACCAAGGTTGTCGGTGACCTCGTAGTTATCTTGAAAGTCCTTCATTCGGAGGCTGATGACGTCAACAAAATCCTCCACCAGACGAAAGAGCTCCTTAATGTTAGGACCTAGCTAAAAGATAAAGATGACAAGAAAAGGATGAAACAAAGGTTGTGAAATTTTACCATCCCCACAATTTACTTCTTCTGTCGAAACCTCCTTATAAAAACCCCTTTACTACTGTCCATTGTTAATATAAATGTAGAGAATTAGTTTAAAGATACACTATAAATATCTGATCCATCAAACCTTTATTAATCATAAATGTAATTAGGTTTATGTCATTAAAGTCCAAAATGCTGCATCGATGTGTTTGTCAGTTGGCGTTCTAAGCATAAGGATGTGGTCCTAAGTTGTAGATGATTAGTGATGGTGATGCAGACTGAATGTTTAAGAAGACTGAATGTTTTAGAAGAGAGAGGAATCTCTCTCTATTAATGCTTCTACAGTCCACACTCCTCTTCCAGACCCACAGCTAACTGAGTCATACCTGCTGCACTCCCATCTCTCTCTGTCTCTCTCTCTCTCTCCCTGACATTTACAAATGTGTACCAGAACAAAAGTTTAATAACTGATAAGACCACCTTCAGAAACTAAATGTAATAATGCATTAGTCATATAGTCCAAGCTAAATAATGGGTTTCATAAAGGCCATTCTTTCATAGTTAAAATCCAAGTCAGAGAAAACTTCATATTAAAACTAGGAAACTCAACTATTACATTAAATACACAGTTATAATGACTATCAGGTGTGAATGAGATACTTCTAAAGCAGATCTGGTCAAAAAAAATATCACAGTTTTAAATCAAAGCTCATGATTCCAACAAGCATAAATCTTCTTCTTCTTCTTTCGGCTTTTCCCTTCAGGGGTGGCCACAGCGAATCATCACTCTCCACCTATCCCTATCT
>CM074945.1:3896314-3916354 GCA_037577455.1 Pangasius macronema | reverse complement strand
ATTCCTGCAGCTCCTTTAATGTTGCCGTAGGTCTCTTGGCAGCCTCCCTGGTAAGTTTTTGTCTTGTCCTTTTGTAACTTTTGGAGGGACATCCTGTTCTTGCTGATGTCACTGTGGTGCCCCGTTTTCTCCACTTGTTGATGACCACCTTCACGGTCTTCCATGGTACATCTAATGTTTTGGAAATTTTTGTAACCCTTTCCTGATCAATACCTTTTGACAGTGGGACCTTGTTCAGGCTTTGTAAGCTCTTTGCAGACCATGGCTTCAGAAGTCAGGCGAAACCAAGAAGATGTGAATGAAATCCTACAGAAACAGCTGGTCCTTATTTTGGGTTAATCAGAATAATTGCATTGATGACAGCTGTATGATAATTACTTTTGAACATGAGATTGAATGTGATTGGTTCATTCTGAGCACAGCCACATCCCCAGTTATAAAAGGGTGTGCACACTTATCCAACCAGGTTGTGGCAAGTTTTTTATTTTTCCTATTTTCCCATAAAATTGTGGGAAAGTGTTTTTCGCTTAATTTTTATATGTTGTAATTTCATATTGAGGGTGGAAAAAGTTCTTTATTTTTTACATCATAAAAACCTGCCAATTTTAACAGGCATGTGTTGACTTTTTATATCCACTGTTTATATATTTCTGTAAAGCTGCTATGTGACAATGTCCATTGATAAAAGTGCTATACAAATAAAATTGAATTGAGTCTTTTAAGATTTTTACTTGTCACACTGCAGGGGATGATCCCAATAAAATCTTGGCCAAAGTCGATAACAGACTGTGTGATGCGCTCTCCGCATCAGATTATACAATGAAGACAGTGTGAAGATAGACCTGCGATTAAAGAAAACTAGTTACGCTTATGTCATCAGTCAGCGTGATCTGGGCTTGTGCACCGATTGGGGGGTCGAATAAACAGACACAAGTGTTTGTTATAGTAATAATGTTATGGCTAGAAAAAATCCAAAGTAAACGGCGAAGATGGAGAGTTTGGAGTCATTTGAGGATGAGTCAAAAGACAACATGGAATGTCTATAATTCAACCTGAGCTTGAGGTAATAAGTATATATATATATTTTTGCCAATTTGCATATGCAGTAGCTTTGCAGCTCACTAGAGTTCACTAGAGCCCTGGTATATAGGCAGGCAACATTATCATTTATTTGTTGGGAAGTCAGTATTTTAAATGATCATATGCTCACATGTAAACATTTCATTTTGTATATTGAGTTTTCCATCCTCCTATTGGTGGCTTTTAGATGAGTGCTGCAGCAGCGGTACAGTCTGAAAGTTCAAAATTTGACGTCGGAGGTCTTTGGTCACAGTGGCACATTATGCCTTCTAAGACCGCCAGTAATTGTGTCACATTATGCCTCTTCTAAGACCGCCATTTTCAACTCATGACCAACTAATTTTTTTTTACAATATGTGGTTTTTGACTGCGACAGCAAAATCTGATCAAAAATTGTACACCAGCTTAAAGGAGAGAGAGAGAGAGAGAAAGATGGGGAAAGAGAACAGACATGAAAAAAAACTATGAAGTAACACAAACCCATCTGAAATCATTCCTACACACACACACACACACACACACACACACACACACACAGAGCAGAACTCACCAATGCAGGGTTGAGGGTTACAAGGACGGCCCTCTTCCAGCACTCCGGCACACTGGTTCGCCTCTTCCGGAGATGACTGACACACACGTGTGCGTGTCTGAACGCCACCCCCACACTCACTACTACATTCTCCCCAGTTCCTCCAGCTACTCCAGCCTCCTGAGGTACAACACACACACACACACACACAAAATTAGCTGGCTAAAGTCTATATAGGAGCAAACCTATTTTTTTCCCTCCTAATTTCTATGAATTAAATTGCAGTGTCATTTAAAAGTCCCTGTCCAGCAATGATGTCCTCCGTTTCGTGATCCCATTATGATAGCATAAGGATGTGAGAATGGGCCCATAAATACCAGTAGAATGTGACTCTCTGCGTCCTGTGCTCTCATGAATGTTTAATAGCAGACAGTGCCGCCTGTCTGCTCCCACAGGCCCCGACAAATATGTATTAATCTGCATGAATAGAACATGAAGCTGGCCCATGTTCTGGCACAGACAATTTTAATTACTCACAAATCAACTATGTGGGAGGACAGGAGCTGATATCACAATGCGCCCTCAATGACCAAAGAAAAAGAGAGATTGAGATGTTGAAATGAATGTTTTTGTAATATAAGTGCATATTTTTTAAAAATGTAAATATTTAAAGATAAGCCATAGGAGGTGTACAAGTGTGATTTTTTAGATACTTCAGGAACACATTCATGCTGAGCTGTTGTTAATGGCTCCTGGATATAAATGTGGGGAAAACAACCCAACGAAACATTGAGATATTAGTAGCTTTACAACTGGCGAGAATATGCTGTCACACAGATGATCCTTGAGCCCTGATCCTTTAGGAAACTTGGCCTATGGCTGTTCAACATTCACTGACAAGCAGCATCAATATCTATTTGTTTGTGCAGATTGAGCGATTAAAGGCACACTGTTTACCCATGATGCTGGAATTGGTTTTGCTGCAGGCAAATTCACCTGCCAAACAACATAATTGATCCCAGTCCATAAATGACCAGCTTTGAATGCACAACAAAACATTTAATCCATACCGCCAGTGACAATTATAAGCCAAAAATGAACCCTGAAGACTTCCAGCTGCAGCCTGCTTAACCTCATCCACGAGCCGCACCCACAAACAGATTGTTCCCTCGACCGATAATGCCGTAAGTAAACAGGACAAACAGCAAGCTCAGCCAATCACGTGTGGATTACGCGACTCGTTCTGAGGGCTGTCACATCTTCACAGGGGATGCTAATGAAGTAAAACCTGAGTGAAGTAACCTTCAGCTTCCCTTCAGAATGATTTCAGGCTTATTTAAAACAAATGGGTCTTATGAATAGCAAGAGAGAGCTGGCTAATACGACAGGGATGAGGAGAGGAAGGCTTTCTGTCAAATGAAAGCTCCCAGGAGAAATGAAAAGAAAAAAAAAAAAACAAACTCCATTTGGAGATAAGATTCTCTCCTCCCTGTGAAAAATGGTGTGCGAATATGAACTTTTTTCGGCTCAGTAATCACAGACTCGGCATGAAAAGGGAGGAAGAATAATGTAATGTTTTTTTTTTTCTCACCCCAAGGACATTTTATTATGCCTTCAATAATTCACTGTGCTTCTCTTGCCCACTGGTACCTCCTGTTTCTGTAGTAGATTTTATCATCTTTAAACTCGCATTCTCCTGCGTTTCTCTTCCCTCTGTGCATTTGTCCAATGTCCATCCTTCTCCTTGTTTATCTGCACCATGTTGCCGGGACCATGTGGGTCATACTGCTCATCCTTCTGGCACTTGTGTCCTTTTGTGCATGTGTGTGTGTCCGTCCTGCTCAAATGAGCCTCAAAGTCACCTCTGCTTCCCGTATGGTGTCTGGCAAAAAAAACTGAGCAGAGGATCTGGTTACATATTGTTCTAGTATCTTCCATACTCGTTCCCATATCACTCTGAAATCATTGGATGAATCATTATGCCTTAGATGTGCTTCATAATAGGGTTTTTTTTTAAATCTAATGTTTATACATTTACACACTTTTTTTGTGAGTTGAGGAGGGAGAAGCCCAGAGAACAGTAGCAGATTCTCCAACTCACGGCTACTGCTGACACCCAGAGGACAGTCGCAGTCTACTGCACACGCACACACACACACACACACGCACACACGCACACACACGCACCCCATCGACTTCGAAAGACACAGCACACAAGTGGCTGAAAGAGAGAAAGGAGAAGGCGGTGAAGTGGGAGCAAGAAGAGCTATGATGGGAAAAGAAGAGAGGAGCAGAATGAATCACAGATGCCTACGCTAGATGAAATTCAAAATAAATGCAAAACACATAATCTTTTGCATCACATTCTTATACGAGTGATGTTATCCTTTTTTTATAAAAATAGACAAGAAAATATCATGTCGTTTCATTTTTTCCTCTCTCTGCAGAAGCAGATAAATAAATCGCATGTAGACTCCTTCAAGTGGTGAGAAGCGTGCTTTATCTCATTCTCTCTCTCTCTCTCTCTCTCTCTCTCTCTCTCTCTCTCTTGCCTCTTTACTGGAAAAAGCTCACAGGTCTAATCTACTGTTTTCTCTGTATGTGTGCCTGTGGTCTCTATCCTGCTCAGGATAAATATTTGAACAGTTGCACCCGCACAATCGCGTGCTGTCGATTAATCTCACTCCAGGGGGAGGAAGCATATCTCAGTGCTGCTCCCATGTCTACATGTCTCCTTCGTGCCCTCTGCCTTCCGCCGCAAATCTTGTAAACTCGTGCATGTAATTCTGTACCGTATTTTTCACTCAACGTTAGTCGCTGTTATTTTCCAGCACCTAGCAGGTTCTTCCCTAATGCACATCAGCGCAGAAGGCGAAGGTTAACATGTGCTCCCTCTGAAACGCATGCTTTTTTTTTTCTGGTCATAGATCTTCAGAGGCGTCTGACAGCACTCGGAGGAAACACAAACTGCCTTCTTCGATATGAGTGTCACTCTGATTGACAGCAGAGAGAGTACTGCCAGCATTCCCACCCTGAGAGCAGGGATAATTACGCTCTTTTCAAGTCTTGGACATGGATGGTTGTGAAACTGTCAGAATTAGGAGTTACAGATGAATGTCCAGGTGATAGAACTAATGCTTACATTAGGCATGTAATTGAAATTGTGTAAAAAAAATTGTAATTTGTAAAAATACAAATACAGACACGAATAGGAGGCACACTATTTATTTATTTATTTATTTATTTAAAGTTTGCAAGAATGTTTTATACAGGTCAAGACTAAAGGTCTCTGTCAGCACTGGGATCCTGTGGGATAAAATTAAAATAACAAATTAGTAACTCTCCCTGGTCAGGGTTGAGGATTAAACTGCCCAATTATATTTTATAGTTTGTTTAGATTTTCACAAACAAAATTAATAATGAGTGGGATTATGAACTCGAATGAACTCCAGTGTTTCCAGGGTCACTGGGGTTCATATCTAATGAAACAAAACAAACAAATAGTCATATAGATTATAAATATATATCTATTACATATACTGTAGAACGTGTCATTGTGTGACTTGCATGGTTGTGTTGTAATGGATAAACCATAATGCTACACTCGTCAGAACTATTACCAAACTACTTGGTATGCTAAACAAGCCATCAACATAAAATGCGTGTGGATCATTTATGAAGCACATGATTGCCTTAATTGCTTATTTTCTTGATCATATTTTCCACATTTACTATCATGAGTAAACTTAAAAGAAATCAATTAATTTGCCTTTTCTTCACAAATGAAAAATGTACTTAGCTCACTTTCTAAGAGAGAGAGAGAGAGAGAGAGAGAGAGACAGAGAGACAGAGAGAGAGAGTAGATTATGATGCATAACAAGAAACACATTAGCAAGAGCAGTGATGTTGAATAAAAATGAGAATGAAGTCAAATGGATAAAGAATGTGATGGCAATAAAAACATGTATTTGGTAGAGCGTTCTTCGGTTGCAGCTGTGGGTCAGGCAAGTCGACGTTTCAATTTCGAAGATGGATGCCTCTCCTCGGCAGAAATGAAAAGGAAAAAATCAGCTAAAAATCAAACGCACCTTCGGTAAAGGGATCAGATGAGACAGGGCAGAGATGAGCAACAAAATACCGGGGATTTCTTATTTCCGTCACATGCATCGATCTTCATCAGGGAAATACTTGGTCATCATCAGTTTTTTTTTTCTTCCCGTTACTACATATACATACAGTATATACAGTACGTGCTGTGAGGGACAAATATACTCACACACCCACACACTACCTGTGTGCATAATAAACATGTGCGGAAACATTTATCAGTGAAGTTGTGTTGATTTGCAGGAGACCTGGACAAACTGGACAAAACATCAGCATGCGGTGAGGTGAAATTCACTGCACTGAATCATTCTGTGTTTCTGATTCGTTCCGCACAGTGTGCGCAGTCAATCAGACTTGCTCTATTTAATTTCATACCGAAACCGTTCGTAATTCAGGCATCAGTGTGGAAGTCAGCTCCAAATTACTACACAGGCACTAAAGGGTTTGAGAACTGAACATCTACAAGTCTGCAAGTCTGTAAAATCCCTTTAAAAATTCAAATGCACTATAATTTTATACTTTCACAGACAGCATGGACATTATTAATAGTGCTACACTATACAGCCGAATGACAAATGATGAAAATGTCACTTTTTAAGGACAAAAAAGAAAAACATTCACAACCCAGAAGCATCATAATATTTAGCTACATTTTTTACAGAAAAATTCAACAGTTGTCATTTGGTTTTGTTCTAGTCTCTGTCACTGCCCCTGTCCTCTCATCAGTTTGTTACCTGACTGTGTTCACCTATCCTATGCTAGTCCTTGATTAATTTGTATATACATTCCCTGCTGTGTCGATGTATCATCACAGAGTCTTGGTCATGAATTACTGTTGTTGTGTATTACTGATGTTGCATGTTTCTCTGGTTTTAGTTCCTATTATGGATTATCCCTATTTAACTTTGCCTGTCTGTGTTTTGACGCCTGCTATGAATTGTTGGATTTGAAATATTTAGCAAGTTTGCTATAGTCTGTACTTGTCCTCATTCAGGATTTTTTTTTTAATCCATCCCTGTCCACCACACAGTGAAGCTATATGCCTTCCTATATAAACAGTATGCTCACCAAACAGTACAGAATATTATGGCATTGTAAAAACCTATTTAGTGTACTACATGGCACTACGTGCTATTTGAGAATATTTAGAAATTTAGACATAATCTTACTTTTAGGACACATCTTTGCCCTATTCTGAAAATTTTAGCAGTATTTGTGGAAGAAAATTAGTTTGGACAGTGCTAATATGCATATGTGCATATGTGCATGTGCATGTTTTTTGTACGTATGTGTGTGTGTGTGTGTGTGTGTGTGTGTGTGTGTGTGTGTGGTTGTACAGAAAGTAGCCATATAGCCTGATATTAAGGATACATGAAGGAAGAGCCACATGATGTCTTGTCCTTGATTCCAACTTATAAACGAATCTTCTGTGCTAGCAGTAAAGCTAGTGTTCCTATGGAAACCACTCAGGCTCTGTTCACGTATGTGAGTTGGAGTATATGACATCCTACATGGTCATCTGTATGACCTTTTCGGGTAAGTGGAAAATTTAAACACACCTCCACCAAACAGTTTGCATTTCTCACCCCCTTATCATGTTCTTTATTTTTATCTCACTCACTTTATTCTTTTTTTTTTGCCTACCTCTAACTCTGTCTTAAAGCTCTTCAGCGGTAAGGATGTTTGTGTAAGTGCATGTGTGCCTGTGTGGGTTCATGTGTGTGTGGAACATGTCTCCACCTCCAGAGCTATGACTCACACAGAGAGGCAGGCTGAGAACCCACCTCCACACACACACACACACACACACACACACACACACACACACACACACACACACACAAAGGAAACAGAAACACAACAGGGCTCTGCTGCGGGTCTGTCTAGAAAAAGGGAGGGGACATGTATTCATTAAGGAGTGCTCACCAGGGCCTCTTTGGTGGAGCTTGGCCAGGCTAAAATGTGTGTGTGTGTGTGTGTGTGTGTGTGTGTGTGTGTGTGTGTGTGTGTGTGTGTGTGTGTGGGCAGGTGGCTCCTCTGACTGGGCTCACACCTGATTGCCAGTCCTCAGGAGGGGAAAAGCATGTTTACTATGGTTGTGACATACACCCTGTTAATACAAAGACAATTTGTCTTCATTCATTCACTCTTTCTCTGGAACTGAGGATGTAATGGATGTAATGGAGAAATGAAGTCTGGTCTAATCTTTAAATGCATGTTCCAAACCAATCGTACACACACAGGTTGCTCGCGTTTACACAAAACTGTACATGAACAATGATCTGAGGTCCAAAAGTCTGAGAGCAAATTGAAAATCTGAAGGTTTTAGAATTTCAAAATACTTAAAACAAAGAAAGAAAATGTTCAATATCGTAAATGTTTAATATTCAAGATTCTGCACTATTTCTAGGTCCCTATTTAAATGGAAGTGTAAGAAAATGTATTGACCATGTTAACTGTTTTGTACAAAAGGTCAGATATTCCTCATGCCTTATCTCTTGTATTGAAGCATGTGTTCAGATGACGCTCTGATGGATTTGGTCTAAAATGGATTATATTTTACACAAACTTGTGGAATCCATGCCAGCTCGAGTGTACACTGTCATTAAAGCAAAAAGGGGGTGTACTAAATGCTAAGAAACTCTGAAATTCATGTAAATCTTTCAAAGATTCCACTTTTCCCTCAAGCTATTGTCAATAATATAATGCATAATGAACATTTTTATATTCACTTAAAAAAAATGCAAAATAGAAGAATAGAAGAATTTTCACTAGCAGTCTCAAATCTCTGGACCCCACTGTGTATATATTGTATGTTAATTGGTCAAAACAACAAGAACCAAAAACATAAAACCAATGGTCTTGCATGTACAAATGTATAACAATCTGCATGATGCAATTTATATCAATGGGCTTGATGTTTGTACTTTCTAGTGACTTCATTTCAAAGGACAATGAATGAAATTCAATCACATTGTACTTGTTTGAATTCATATTCCACAAACGGCATTACTTGGAACTGGATAGGATTTATGGAGCAGTGAGGTGACTGGACTCTAGTGACCTGAAGTATGCATTTACACTGCATTTACTAACAGAGTCTGGTGGTGCTGTGCCTACTCAGCCTGTTAAAACATCTTGGAAAAATAACCTTGGAAGGGTCATTTCTATACCCCATTGCTTTTTCCTGGGACTGATGAAAAAAACTGGATGAGCTTAGTAGTTAAATTGGCTTTAAACTGCCAGTGGAAGATGTTGTTGGAAGTACAAGGTGACCTTTTCAAATCCGGTGTTTATTTAGATAGGTCTGAACTTCTAATGTCTTAGTGTTGAGAATGCAGAGTCTACAGATGTACATGGAAAAAACACAGCTGGATGCTACTCTGAAAAAAAAAAAATATAAAAAAATAAATCCCATGGAAGAGCATGACAGACTTGCAGTTTTAAGAAAAATATGAACTGATGGACTGGAAAAATATGAGAGTGCGAATGAAAGAGTGAAACAGAGGCAGAGAAATGGAGGGTAAAGCATGAAAAGAGATGACCCCCTATCAAGAAAGTGCTGAAATTCTTGCTGAATTCCTGAGCTGAGCTCAGCGTGCTTTTCCAGCATATTATCCTCGATTCACTGATGAGCAATGTGCTCCGACAGCAAGAGAGACAACACAAAATGTGTGCATTTGCTCATCTGATGACTATTTATAGCCGGAAATCAATAGCTTCCTTAATGATACACACAAAAGCAAGGCGCAAACACACTCGGTTACTCACGCACATGTTCTGACACATGGCTGGGTCAGTCCTTTATTATCCGATGTAAAGAAGCAGCAGTAAAATTGCTTAATTAAAACATGAATTTTTAATGAGCCTTGGGGTTGTGAGGAAGGCCAGCGAGATAGAAAGTAAGCACTAAGGCGTCGTCCCTCAGAGAGCAAGAGAGAGAGAGATAAAAGAGAGAGAGAAAGAGAGAGAGAGACAGGCTGTTCAGATAGCCAAGATAAGCACTGTGTTCATCACTCGTTGAGGACGGGCAGTTGAGCTGTCTACGCCATGTGCTAAAGAAGAATGCCCCAGGTGGCCAAGTGGTCCCACAATACACCTCCACACTGAGTGGTGCCCTCACAACCATTTTCAGACACCTACTCTATATCTGTCCAGATTCTTGTGTGTGTGTGTGTGAGGGAGAGAGAGAGAGATGGTAAAGCGTACAATAGCTTGAGGATTCTTAGCTTAGGATTCCAGACGCTAAGTACTTTAGGGACAGTTTTTTAAAAATCCTCTTGCACAGCTCAGTGGTATCACGCTGAACCAGGTTCACACTGCCTGGCAAAGACATTAACACAATGCACATTTATCTTACTTTACTAAAACCTCCGCAAAACATTTGACCAGAATACAGAAGAAGGTTTATCATCACCGCCTCCTCGAAATGTGCTTTATTCCTCCGTAGCCACCCTCAACCCGGCAAACTCACTTTTTCTCCAATCAGTCTTTCCAGCATAGGCAATAATCTGTTTCTGCTCTGAGCTATTGAGTGTGTAATGAGTCTCCTCGTCCTCTAAGACGCCTCTGAGCAATGGGTCACACTCAAACAACAGACACGCCTTTAGCATTTTAACGAGGAAAGTGCTCACTGACGCTCACCTACTCGAATCTTTTTTTTTTTTCTCTCTTTCTCGAGCCAAGCATTTTTTTGCTGGAGGGTTTAGTCCAGGCTCGGCTGATTGGGCCAGCATGAGACAGACAGCTTTCCATTAATTCTCTTGTGGGCGAGCACAGAGAGACAGAGCCAAGGGGGTTGCACTGTACTGATAAACCACCTGTCTGCTCTAAGTCATTTATTATTTCCTCTCTTGCTTGGCTCTCTCTCAGTTCTCGTCTCCAAAAAAATGGACCTTCATGCCACATTAATCAATTATTTATTCGCTCTATCTCGCGCTCTCCGTATCTGTCTATCTATCTCAGATGACATCCATTCATCCATCCATCCATCCATCCATCCATCCATCTAACCATCTAAGTGACCTTCTCCTTGTCAAACACATATCATTTATCTTCCTTACACACAGCAAAGGAGAGAACATTTTACCTCAAATGTTTGACCAATGAAAATCATCTTTTTAAATAAGCCACATGGACAGAGTAAATGGACAAAAGTACATGGACAAAGTAAGAAAAAGAGGACGGAGATTAAATGACAAGCCACTTCATGAGGTCAAAGAAGGCAACAATCCTCTTTGGTCCTGGCAGCAGTATCAATAAACTATTGAGTTTCCAACCTGCATCCACTCTCTTAGGAGAAATCAGAGCATAGCGAAAGATTCAGTGACCAGCCTACCCTTCCCATCCTCAAATCCCTTAGTGCAACACCATCCCTATCCCATATCAGTCTGGGAGGTTGCCTGCCAAAGAGATGCTCCCACAAGTCCACCTGATATCCCCAGCTGAGCCCTCCACAGGCAGCATGAGGCGCCAAGCAGCCAAGGTCACCCAGCCATGACACATCAGCCGAAATGTAAAACCACTATTTCTGCCCTCCTCTCTTTCTCTCTCTTTGTCTCTCCTCCTCTGTCTAACTTACATCAATTATTCTAGACACTTTTAGCAAAGAATAGAAGACAATACTCTACATTTTATCCACAGAGTGTGTTTCATTTGACATTCTATAATGACAGTAGGTTGTATCAAAGAAAACTGACGTGTATGACTGACAGTGTGGTTCAAAAGTCTTAGCCTACAACTGTATTTTGCATTCAATTTAATACAGACTTGAAAATTATATCAGCATTAACTTGAGTGAAAAGTAGAATCTTAGAAATATTTCTATGCGTTTCTTAGTGTTTGGTATGTCCCTGTTTGGTATGTCCATGTTAGATCAAATCCAGCAGAATGTCATCTGTATAGATGTTTCAGTGGAAGGGATACTACTCAAGGAAAATCTGACCAAAGAGTGTTAACATGATTAACATCACAACTTATTCAAGTTGTGAATATTCAATATATTGAACCATTCTTGTCTTTATTTTAATCTTTCCATTCTAAAACATTCTGTTTGTTTCTGTTTTAAATGGAAATGATAGAATTCTCAAATTTTCAATGGACCCCACTGTGTATTGACCAAAAATTTGTAGCAAAATGTTGGCTTTTGCAATAGATATGTCTTAAATCTACTGGCAAAATGACTATTTAGTGAGTGACTGTACCGAAGCCTGCTTGGCTTAGGTGATGCAAAGTAGAGCTACAAAATATAGTTTGCTAATTATCCCACTATTAACCTTTGCAGCAATATCACAGAAGCCTGCAATTTAGAAATGAGCACTAAGAGAAATCCTGTTTTTAATGTTTTCTGAGAGCATCCTGATTTCTGTGGGTGTTTTGATAAATTGTCAGTTTGTCATGAACCAAAAGCACTAATTAATTAACTTTGGCCACATTATCACAGGATGGTATTAAACCATGACACATCACATCTTCAGAATGCTTTAATATTCATATTCTGATCACACTGTGTGGAAAGATACAGTATATTTGGCAATATTCTATTTTCGGTCTAATAACTTTCTTGCATTTGGTATATGGCATCATCCAAATCATCCCATCGAGAGTAGCTGTTCTGTTAACCTTCACTTTTACACTCATCAGTGAGTAGTTTCATACTTTCTGGTTAAGAATAGATTTTGGGTAGGAGAACATGGTCAGGCATCAATGGAATATATTTTCACCACATGCGTCATCGGTATTCAGTATTGGCACTTTCAGTCATTGTGCTGGAGAGGAAGAGCGTCATAACCGATACTGTATATAATATGTTCACCATTCATGCTCAGAAAATAAAAGAATAAGAGGCAGTATTGTAATGTCAGGCCCCATTCAACACTGGAATATCCAAACCAACCTCATGGTTTAAATTCCTTTGTTATTCTTCATCTTTTCATCATAAAGCATATTATTTCAGTAAATACTATGAAATTAATAGGTATATAGTTACATGAGACATGCAAGTTGATTCGCTGAAAAGTTCTGAGAGTTTATTAACAACCCTACAAACTTTCTTCATTTGAGAACATCTTCCAAGAGGAAAAATGAGGCATAGAATAAGTGAAATTAATGTGCAGCTATATTTTAATGACAACAATGCCATGTTAATGAAAAAGAAGTGCAGCTATTAGCTACCAACTCACCACTGTTCTCGGTGTCAGATGGTGTTCCTTTCACAGTGGGAAAACAGTTCTCTAGGTAGACTCCATCTCTGTAGCATCCATTACCCTCTTTGTCATGCAGTGGAGTATTCCTGCACTGGCAGGGAATCTGCATGATGCCGCAGGGCCGGTTGGAAGTGCTGTAAGTCAAGCAGTCCTCCAACCACTGGCACAGCATCTGGCAGGCTGCCATGCTGGGGTTCCGCTTGCCCACCACCAAGTACTCCACCTTAAACTCCCCATTCCCCTCTTCTTGACCTGAACCTCCTCTTGCCAGTCCTTTCCGTATCTGCAAGAATTGCTTCCCTGCTTCCAAAAAGGCCATGTGGGTGGAGGCATCGCACAGTTTCGTTACTTCATCAAAGCTTTCCATGCCCAGGTAGGTACGTGTGGTCTCCAGGAAAGAGTCGTATTGGAAGGTGCGGTGCTGCCGGGGCACACAGTCTTCTGTAGGCTTGGTGACTTTGATGAAAATGGTGTAGCGCCTTGGGTCTGGATTCTGCAATGTCCAGGAGCAAGGAGCATTGGGAAAGGCAAACGAGGAAAAGAAGAAGCCAAAGAAGCGGTTTTGGACCAGTGTGGAGCAGGTGTCTGACTCTGGGCCAGAGGGGGCAGCGCTGAGACTACCCAGCCGCAACAGCAACAGGAGAGGGAGGAGCTGGAGTGAAAATGGACAGGTCCTCAAGGCTTTGGATATCATGGTCATAAACGCTGTCCAAATAAGGGCCAAAGAGCAAGCACAGTCTGCGCCCCTGTCTTGAAGTCAACCGCCTCTTCCGGATGATAAAGAAAGATCTGAAGTGGGCCAAAGCCTGCTGTGCTTCTTGCTCAGGATGAGAATCAGCTTTGAATCGCTGATCCAGATATATGCTGAGGATGCCTCAGGCACTCACAGATCTGTAGGATCAGAGCAAACAAGAAAAGCCATATGAATTGAGATGAAAAAGGAGTCATGAAATTATCATTCAGAAAAAATATAAGAACTCAAATGTAAAAGCTTCAAATAAATATGGGCATAGACATAGATAAATACTCCAGGTTGTAATAGAGTATAATTTGACAGCTACTATGGCATAGACTAACAATAGTATTCCTAACCATATTCCATCCACAAGCCTGATATTTTATCCAATTAAAGAGCAATTAATTAAGAAAAAAAAAAAAAACCTGAACACCTGCAGTCAATCATTACCACACCGCATTTGCTGCTTGGCAAAATGATCAATAGCCTCAATCTTAGTGAATCATTAAGCTAAAAGCAAATGTACCGGCTCTTCACGCCTGTGTGTCACCACTCCCACTGACAATTCAATAACTCTCCAGCAGCATATACTGGGCACAATGGCTAACAAACTATGGTACATACAATGGAGGTTATTCTAGCATTGAATATAGAGGGGGGCCAAACAGAAGGCATTTGAGCACACGGAAGCACGCTGCCAAAACAACTGTAAGGACCGAGGAACCACTGCAATCACACACCATGTGGGATTCTATTCTGGATTAATCAGCGTTTGCTAAAAGCTTCGTTTTCCTCCTCTTTTTCCCCAGTATGTGTTAAAATGAGTAGAACCCATCTGTGTAATCCAGCTGTGTATATGTTTAAGGAGAAAAGAACAATGTGGTATGAAAAAGAAAAACATCTCACTGTGTTTCAACACAATTGTTTCAGAAGTAAAATGACTCGGTAATCAGCAAAATTACATTGATAGTCATTAAGAAGGCGAGCCTTGGGACATAATTGATGGAATATGCACAAAAGCATGATTTTTTGTGGGGGTATTTGTGTATGCACTGTACATAAAGAGGAACTGAACTAGCACTAGACTAAGCTAAGCAGCGCTGAACCCACTCATCCATGAACACTGTTTTACTGCAGATACCAGGCCATGATTCCCCTGGAAACATAGGGAAATGTCCAGTGGCATGCACCAAGCATTAGGAAAGGGGGGCTGGGATGAGCACCAACATAGCTGTTTGGCTTGTCTCATTTCCTAAGAAGCCATGTTTCCCAGGAGGCAGAGATCTGGCATGAAAGCATGACTTCCAGCACTGAGTGTCACATGAATGCTCCCACACTGCCATGCACTTCTCTGTGTTCTGTGAATGCACTGTGGAGGCTTCGAGGTAAATGAGTGGGTGAAAGAAAACTAACGTGTGCTTTTCATGTGCAGCACAGTATAAGAAACAAAGACATCCCAACAGTATAGCTATAGCTACCCTTTTGAATCTTGGGCATAACACTGGGCAACATCCACAGGAGCAGACCTAACCCCCTTGGCATCTGTCAACTCTGTCAAAACAACTAACAGCAATTGATGTGATACTTGGCTTATGGGTGAAATTACTTATTTAGCCTCTCCAGCCCTGTGGATTCTGCTCTCTCACAATGCACTAGGTAGGCTCTCACTACTGTATGATGCTTGTATTATCGTGACTCCAGGATGTTTATCAATCAGGAGTGACTCACTACCAGCCGACAGAGTACATCTACTCACTTATGCCACTTCTCCATGCTTTGCATCAAACCGTGTAAGTGGGTAGATGATTTCAAAATTCAGTTACTGCCTGATTAATGGACCACATCAATGTTGGGGAAATTATGGGATGCAAAGTAATATGACTGTTTTGGCAGTAATATGGACAGAGAATGCCACTTTATGTATTAACAGCCTTATTAAGTTTCCATTCAAAGGTTCTCGAGGCCAGTCCTCGGGGACGCCCAGCTAGTCCTCATTTTTTAAAACAATTTTCTAACTAAATTCTAAAGGCACGTGCATTGTACATACAAAAGGAAATCGTTCCATGGGCTCTGAATGGATTTCAGTGGATTTGGCCTGTCATGATACTAAAATTTTGCATACATTTCCGGTACCTTCAAAGCCTTTGACTAATGATCATGAGATGTTGTGACAATTATGGAAAGAATTAATGAAAAATGAAACTTTTATTAACTGACATTGGGTATTTATATGGAACTGTATGATCATGGAATGTTAGTCTTAATGCTAATCAGGATAGACAGTCGCTCTCCATGGTGCTGAATCCACATAATCCAACAAAACTCAACATTCATGTTCTATTGACTGAAAAACATGGCTGAAGTTACTAGTTTTAACAATATATCTGGAATATAAGAACTCATGCCTGTACTGAACGCACATTACATGCTATTTGCACACCACCTCAAAGAATGTACCTAGTATGATTACAGTTCATTCTATGAACATTATAGGTATATGTGCTATTGCCTATGCGTGCATTTGTTAAATGTGTGTATGTAAATGTATGTCAGTTATGTTGTACGGTAAAAGCCTATGGCACTATCACACCAAGAGCAATTCTGATACCTGTCTATGCATCCCTGATCACATAATGTATTGGTGAAAAAAATGTGTTCTGATTCTAAGGAAGCACATCCAATTCTGCTTGCCTTTCTAACCCACCTCTCCTAACTAACGTATTCAGAGTCAGGGTCTTAAGTTCAATACTTCAATTTACTAATATGCAATTCATGCCTCCAAGGTTAGTACTGGTTTAACAATAATGCTTTTGCCCTTATTATTTGGCAGTTCATAAAATAGCACTTGATCCAACACATCATAAAAAAAGATGATATGATTAAACAAATAATAATGTTTCATCTGTGTACTTAATAGTATCTTAGAGCCCAACTCATTTGTTTCAGTATGACACGCTACATTTATGGAAGAAACTGTAAGAAGCTGAAGAAGTACACTTCCCAGTTGTGCCATTATTTTTAAAACTGTCCATATCCATGTTTCTGAATTCATGTTTTGTCCTTGCTGGCGTGTATGACTCTGAATGACTCTGCAGTTACATATACAAAGGTTGTGCAGAATTTAAGCTGTAACGTGGTGTGATCAGGAGGCAGGTGGCATGTTGAGTCACACACATTCCCAGAACGTTAGTCACCACAGCTTTCTGTGGATCTCTTAGCAATAGCACAGTCCCAGTAATGAGATGATGCTCCTAACCTGTCTCTGTGCTCACAATGATGACCAAATGTGATGTAAGGGAGAAAATACAGGGTATTTTTCTCTTTATTAGTATCGTAATTAATTAATCGAGATTAATGTTGGGCCAGTTTTCCTTCATTAAGCAAGTGTGGGATGGTGGAAGTGCTTATGGAATCTGTAGATCCAAGAGGCAGTGGATTCAGTAAATGTTTCATCTGGAACTTTAGTGCTTAGTTGCTGCTGCTTGCTGTTTACCTAATGGTGGCTGCTGTTAGCTTTCATGTCAGAAACAACCAAAATCAAAGCCCTCACCCAGAGAATCATAGAGAGAGACAGAAGGAAAGAGATCAAGACCAGTAAGTAAGTAAGAGGGAGAGGGAAACTACATAACACGTGACTGCTGCTTCTCTTGGGTACGCTCTCTCTCATTCATCATATTCCTTACTCTAGTTGATGCCACAATTTTTTTTTTTTGCCTTTCCAAATGAAAAGCGCCAATGACAACTCCAGTGAACAAGGTTATTTGAGAAAATAGAAAGCAACAAGCAGCGCATCCTCATTTCAGACTATTCACATTCTCCTCTATCTACACTCTAATGTCTATGACAACCAGCACGGGAGGCCTCACATGGCTCTGGAATTAAAGAGATAATTATCTGTCTCTGATGATGAATGTGTTTACTGTGCTAAATGCCGGGCTTTTTCATCAACTCAGAAACTCCTCTCCTCTGAGGCAAACGACTGCAAAATGCATTATGATATGCGGCCAAACACAACACTTCATATCCCTGATCCTTAATTTTATAAGGGTTATGATCTTTGAGTGGCTACTTTCACCTTCAAGACATGATTTACAATTTAACATTGCAGAGCGTTCAGTGTTTTGGCTGCTCTGAAGAACAAAAATTCAACAATCATTTCTTTTAGATTTCTTTTTCTTTCTTTGTCTCATAAAACAAAGTACACACAGCCAATATTGACTAATGTCAGAGATTATACTAACGCATGATCTGCTGATTATAGCCTAGCACATGTCGTATTGAGCAGTAATATTTATCGAATTGAAAATCTATCTACAGGTCAAAAGTCAATGAAGTGTGGCATTGTGTGAGACTGAGAGCTGCATTATATATATACACACAGAATGTGGACATGCACCACACTAATGAAGATTTGTCAGCTTCTCAGCAGTAACATGTGCCAGCAAGGGTTCTGCATATAATTTAACTTGAAACCATTTCAACAAGCATTGTCTCAGCTAAGAAACACAAGATGAGGAGGTGTGCTTTGACTACTAAATCTAAATAAACGAATAACCAAAACTGCATAAGCACTTGGAATGATTTCGTTATCAATTTAATTATATCAGTCACCCAGTATATTGAATACATCCCCATGACACGTCACCATCATCTCACACGTTGCAAGGCGTTATACATGTGAAAGGTTATGAAGGCTAAGCTGGGGGAAGGGTGTGTTAGTATTTGTACATTTTCTTGAATTCAGTACCACAGAATATTTTTTTTTTCATTAGATCAGGTTCAACAGATCACTCCAGTTCTCAATAACTTTGCAAACATGGGTCCATTTCAGAAAGCAGAGTTTGAGTTAGCCTGATAGCGCATGTCGAGATGTTTGAAAATCTAGACTTTTCCATTCCAGATACAAGGAATAACTAAAAAAAACAGTTCCGCTAGCAATTTATAGTGGGGTATAGGTGAAAGATAGTTCTTAAAAAAACGATCTTTTCATGTCTAAAGTCATGAAATATATAACGTGACTCTATGCTAGCAACTCTGCTGCTCTTACCATATCTTTTACAGATTGGATTGGCTGTATATAAGATACGCATAAGTGCTTTTAAGCAATTTTGCATATTTTATTTGCTTTCCCAATGTTGTCTTCCCAACCCAGCATGACACATGTCCTAACCACCATCACCCGTGTCTCGTTTCACCCTGATTAGCACCTCTATATACGTTCTAGTTTCTTAGCACCTCACTGTCAAGCTTCTGTCACTGTTATATTCATGTGTACATTCGTTAGCCTTGTATCCATTGTTCAATTGCTTTATACAATAAAAATTCATGAACACACAACTTTTATTCAGTCATAATTTGCTATTATTTGCTATTTTATCCTCTTACACATGGCCCTAGCTTTGATTATTGATCCGAAAAAAACAAACTACTAAGCAAAGCCTGTCTGTCTGAATTTAATCCTCTTTAATTCATTTAATTCAAGTGCATTTCATACCAGAAGGGTTACACCTGTATGAACAAAGTATGGAAATGAAGAATGGCAGCACAAATTAAAAACATTTCATATTGATCAAATCTATATATTACATGCAAGATAAACAGTTACAGAACATTATAATCTTAAGCATTAATTATTGTTAATTTTTTTTTGCTGTTGTAGACGTACTATTTTTTTTAAAAATTCAATTCATTATTTAATTAAAAATCCTTTGCCAGTCCACAACCCTGACCAGGATACGTGGTTAATAAAAGTGAGAGTGAGTGAGTCATGTATAGTATATGACAGTAGTTTTCATATGAAAATGCACCATCTTGTTCTTGTAAAAAAAAAAAAAATTACACACGATTTTTCTCTGCTGCAAGCTATAATTGATCACGCTTTCAAGACCTGACTGATGAGTGCACTTGTAATGTACATTGTGAATGTGCAGAATCCAGAATTAACTCAGCATGAGGTTTGCGTTAGCCAACTGTCATTTGCTTTTTCTGTTCAAAATTGAATTTAAGCAGTTTCAAGCCCTAAAAAAAGAAAAGGACAACAAAACTGAACATACACTGCATTTACATGTTGTACAAAAGGACAGGTGCTGCTTCAGTGATGCTCTGCTATGCCTCCTGCAGATTTTCCTACAGGTTTGTGGTTGTTTTTCACTTCAAGTCCTACTAGAGCAGCGTGACGGGGTTAAAGTCAGGCTGGGTTTGCTGCTCTATTACATACAGCACTGTCCTCTTTCTCTCCTTATACTTACTTGGAGAATTTTATAAAAAAGGGCAAGGTGTTTAAAAAATAATCCTTTGACAGGGTTTGGGGCAGTCATGGCCTAATGGTCTGAGAGTCGGACTTGTAACCCGAAGGTGAACCTGAAGGTCGTGGGTTCGAGTCT
>CM074945.1:3867396-3895857 GCA_037577455.1 Pangasius macronema | reverse complement strand
TGGGTTAAATGCAGAGCACAAATTCCAAGTATGGGTCACCATACTTGGCCACAAAGTCACTTCCCTTCCCTTCCCTTGTATTATTGAAGGATTCTGGTGTACTGTGATTGCCAATGATGCTGAATTTAATAGAAGCTAGTCTAGATTTATGGGACAGAAAGAGGATGTCCTGAAGCCACTGCACTGACTCCAAGGATCTGAGATTCATCATTTATCTGGATTTGTGTCGCTCACATCTGGAATACTCAGTAATATTTCTCAGGCTTGTGTAATGTGGAGATGGATAAGAGCACACTGCCAAGAAGTGCAACAGAAATCACAGAAAACTAGTAATTAAGAGATTAAAAAAAATAAGCAAGAGGAAAAGAAAATTCATGCTCTGCTTAGCAAAGCCTTTTCATCTACGCTGTTAAATTGGCCTCCCTCACCTAACGTTAATGCTGAAGTAAGTTAAATTCTCCCTTGTGGAGGTGATAGGAATGTCCAAAGAGAAAATTATGGAGGTGCTGATATTCGAGGGGGAAGAAAGGTTTACCAGTGTCACAATGAAACTGGATAGATTTTGCACACAGCCTTTAATAGCATTAGACAATTAGAATAGGAGAAAACGCATATATCATTGTACTGACAATCAGCTGGCGCCAATGGTTTTTACGACCAGGATAAAAAAGAAAAAATACTCAAAGGCATCCCTAATGCTCCACATCCCAAAGGAAACAAATCAAACCTGTAATGACCACTTTAGAGTCTCAGACACTTATCAATTATTTACTCTTTGGCAGGAAAAGTATTACTACAGCACTTTCCCTGCTACAGCCACTCAAAATCAGGACCATTTATTTTTGTTTCATTTCATTCTATTCTATTATATTTACTTTCTTTTTTTTTTGCTTCTTTATAATTACTTCTGACCATGAAAATAGAAACTGAGTGCCAACAGGTAAAGCTTGGGTTATACTTGTCTAAATTAGCAATACGTAATCACGTAATAAAAGCCCTAATAGTAAAATAAAAGACCGTGTTACCTTCTGGCTCAACCTTTCCGTTATGCTTTGATAGCTGGCATCTCTGCTTGCACTCTGATCACAACCTTTTAAAGCACTGCAGGGCAAGAGCATGTCTAATAATCTGTTTTTTTTCTCTCTCTCTCTCTCTCTGTTGTGCTGTGTGTGTTCACCTCCTGCTGGATGTGATGCCGGTACCTGATCCTTCTAAAGCTGTAGCTCATCTCGCCCTCTGGACTTGCCTGATTCATCGTGATACCTCTTCTGTTCAGAGCTTCTGCAACTTGTGACTCACTGCTTCTGCGGATGGTTCCACGTGGACACCTTAAAGATTTGCTCGTCCCAAGATTACAGTGTATATGGCATCATCTGCTGTAATCATAAAGACTGTCATGTGCTTTGATCCCATTATTAAATAATGGGATAAGCATATTGTATAATAATGGTGTTTATTTCTTAATTCGATGGGCTCCCTTGTAAAGAAACTGTACCCATGGTTTGAAGGATACACTGATTGAGCATTCATCTGCTAGATTTAATAGAATTTTATCCTCCAACTAAAATGCTATCTTCTACAATATCTTCCAAGCAGAGGAAAAAAAAACCTTCGACTTTAAAGAGATTAGAGATTAGACTTAAAGAGATAAGAGTGTAATATATTGGCCTCAAATAGCATTTAATATTTTTCGACTGCATTTACAGTCAAATCGCAAATTTCAGCACGATTAAGTGTGGTTACATGAAACTCCCAGGCACTGGCGCTGGACTTAATACAACTCTTCTCTTAAACCGATAATATGCAAGAACAAATATACCAAGTCCAAGTGCAGGAATTGCGTGTAGCAGAATTGCATGTAGTACTGTTTGCCGTTTCTTTCTTTTTTTTTAAGTGAAAAAGAACTAGTGCAGGATTAATTAGCCGACTTGAACCCTACCCAGCTTTTAACACAGTTCGACTGCGTAGTACAACGAAGGTTTTTTGATATCAACAGGAAAGTTGTTGCATTTTGTTTTGAATGGGCAAAATATGAACATCTTGAGATATACAGTATGCAATTATTTTGATATTTAATCATAAGATCAATGAAAGTGCTCTGTTTTTTCCAATATCTTAGATTACATATTGTAAGATCTAACCAGAAGTAAGCTCTTTGTTTCTGTGGTGTAACACTGATTTGCTCTATTGGTCTCTTAAATTAAGTGTATGTCACTAATTCGTTCAAACTTATGCGATTCAGTGTTACGTGAATAAGCAGTGGTATAATGCCCGGGAGAGAGACACTTCTGTCATAAATCACTGACATGTCTGTTACATTTATAGCACACTCTGTTTATCTTACAGCTGTTAATCATTTAGATGATGGCTTTAGGCTAATTTCCTCAGCGATACGTGGCCTCTCAACCTCACTGTGACAGCTTGTGTATGTAAAAGGTCAGTTCTGCAGTAATAGCTTGTATCGAGGTGAAATACAAACTGCGAAAAAAGCTAAACTGTATGTTGTCAGAGGTGTGGAGGCCTTCAGGGTCCATCTTTCATATTTTTATTTGTATCAGAAATTGAATGCAGTGTAACTCAGTTATATAATTGGAATATAATTGGACCAAGGTTGTACTTGTAGGAGGTACATTCAGGTTTTTGTAATTTCGTTAATAGCATGATGAAGCTTGTCCCTCCAGGTCTCTTGATTCAGAGTATTATCCATTCTGTTTTTGTGTCCATGTCCTAGTAATGTTTAACCCTTTACTGCACATTGTTGCCATATGGCAACAATTTACAAACTACCCCCCCTATTTTTTTTTTTTTTAATTTTGAAATATATTTTTATTTCTTGAACTAATTCATTAAAAAAAATAAATAATTCATGCAGTAGAGGGTTAAAATACGTAGCGTCTTTACATTTTTGGAGTGCACACTGTTGAAATTCAGCGTGAATGAAATCAGATATCAAGCTCATGTGGTCGGATTTAAAGCCGTCAAATTGCTTAACTGTGATTTACTCTTGTTTTTTTTTAATACTTTTACTCCATAAAAGCCCTGACTCCAGAATAAAGAGAGCTAAACTATATAAGCCTCTGTTTGATCAGAGAGGCCTTGTGGCCTGGCAGTTGGACCTGCTTCCTCTGATTTTTTTTTTTTTTTTTTTTTTTTAGATTTTTACTAACAAACTGTAAGCATTCTGATGGTACAGTGCAGATAATGACTTGGTGCATGGAGAGAACAATCAAAAGAACATCTACTTTGTAGATGCAGCAATGAATACACACATACAGTGTACAAAAAAGCACAAAAAGAAGGAGAATGAGAGACACAGAGAGAGAGAGAGAGAGAGAGAGAGAGAGAGAGAGATATGGTGTAGAGTGACATGGTGAGGCAGAAGAAGAGCTGGGCAGACGGGCTGGTGGAGAGGAGCAAGAACTCCACATCTGTTTCTAAAATGATCTAACAGGCGGCGTCTGCACGCACCCTTTCCCTCAGCACATCCAGCCCAGATCTGTTTGTTTTCACTGTCATCAAGAGTCCAGACGGTTGTTTACCTGACACTAATTTCAATTAGGCGTCTAACTGTCTGCTGAAATGGATGGAGCTGAGGATGTACCAGTGGGACATGGTCTCTCGCAACACTTTTAAACGATCACACTTCTGCAACAGTCATGGCATATGTGCGGTGAAGAGATCTGTCTTGATCCTTTCAAACAAATTTGCCTTTCACTCTGCAAATTCGCAGCAAATTCTGCCGCAATTAATATCGTAATTAATCATTCAGGTTTGTACTTTTCCCCCCATGAAACCATTTTCCTTCAGACCTGCCCTGCTAGTACTGCAAACCCTTTAACACGTTTGTGCACTAATTATTAAAATACAGCATATCACAATTCTTTAGATCTTTTTATTACTTAAAATTGCATGTCGTGAATTTGGCCATTTTCGAATTATCACTTTAAGAAAAGCAAACGGATTGTACATGTGTAGGAATGCCATGTCCAAAATGATAGAAAATAACATTTAAAAATAATAATAATAATAATAAAATTCTTTTAGCAATGTTATTGACATGCAACTCTTGTGCAGTTTAAGACTGTTCCAGCTAATTTTGGTAGAAAAAAAAATCTTTATATTCAACCATTTATTGTATTTGGGGACAAACTGTTTTTTAGATTAATTTGGGATTTTGTGTAGAAAGTTTGTAACGCTGCTGTCAAAAGGTACAAGGCTGAGACGGATGCTACTGCAGTTCAGACTGAGTTTTAATGAAAGATCGAGCAAACAAGTCCAAATCGCTACACAAGTGCAGGGTCAAAAACACAAATAGGATCTGGCTAGGCACAAACAGGTTCTTCAAGGTTAGGCAAAAGTCAAGGGTCAAAAAGCTTGCAAAAAGTAAACACCAGAGTAACAAACACAGTAATATAAAGGCTTGGTAATGTATCAGATGAATGCAATAGTATGTAATAGTAATATGGTGAGTGTGAGAGTCCAATATATAGTGCCAGTAATGATCAGTGACAAGTTTGCATGGTTAGAAATCAGGTGAGTGTGAGTGTGTGAATGGGCTTATGTCTTGGGATTTGTAGACCATGGTGGCCATGTTAGTAGTGCATTCTGGGAAATGGAGCTCGCTGACTGAGATGTCCTGACAGTTACATTGAGAATGGCAATGGACTAGAGAGCAACATTCTTTATAATAGTAATAATAATTGTTTATTTGTCATTTGTTCAACTGTTGTTCGTGTATCATGCTACTCACTTCAAATAGAAGATGTTTAAGAAAACATTGCTTCTTAATCTCTCATACAGCTTTGGTAAGAAACTCTGTACGCTAAAACGAACAGATCTTACACCGCATCCAGTTCTTTTGTCTTCTATAATGGATTACACGTGTGAACCAACAGTTCAAGTGAATTCATCCTCCTGGCTTTGTCCGGCATCTGTGCCCTACTTGCCCATCCATTTGTCTGATATTCTCGTGATACTCAGCAACATCGTCTCTTCACATGAACGAAAGCAATTACCTCCTGCATAATATGACTGGTACATTTAATACAAGCCTAATTTGGGTTTCATGCCAGCTAAATCTGTTTGTAATTTGTATTATTGTGCTAGAGCACAAAGCAGATTACAGAAGTGGCAGTGCCAACATTTTTATGAGGTGTTAATGACAAATTCATTGCAGGGGAGTTTAGAAACCGGCCTTTGGAAAGCAGAGGCCCTTAAAAAAAAAGACCTTTAGCGTTCTTTTTCTGTCTGATGCCAAGAAAGTGTGTGTGTGTTGTCTGTGTGTGTGTGTGTGTGTGTGTGTGTACATGTGTGTGTTGGGGAAAGCTCTGACGATGAAATGGCTAATCGCTCATAATTCAAATGTCTCGCAAAGGAGATGTTGCAGATGGCGGAGAGACTGTCAAAACGTCCCTTCCTTTCTATCACAAATAATAGCCCAGATAATGAGGGCTTTGTGCCAAAGCACAATCATATACATATGAGAGGGAATTGTATTGGATAGCAAATCAAATCAAGCCATATCACATTCAGATCAAATGAGCCAGGCAGCTCGTTTCATTTTAAAGGCAGGGAAACAGATTAGGACTCTGGGGTATTGCATTCTGCTGCAGTAGCCTCTTTTATCTAGAGTACATCAGATGGACTCATTTAAGCGAATCACTGTAAGCTCATGTTAAATTGCAAGTCGGGCCAAGAATACAATGCTAAGTTATCCCCGTATGCCACGAATTACGCTACAATCACAATATCTGCCTTTATGAAGAGCATATTTCTCTCCAAATTATACACGTACCCCATATGGAATATTTGCGCTATGAAAACTTCATGAAAAGCTTGCAGTGTTAGTTAGTGATGTCACTAGCAACAAAAAATGCCTTATTTAATGAGAGCTTGACCTCTTCAGTCAAGTACCTCCATGACCACTGCCACTTCGGATGACAGTATAGTTAAACAGAGAAGCCTCTTTTGAGTTTTCCCTTCCCCCAGTTGCCTTAACACCACACACACACACACACACACACACACACACACACAAAAGGATCTGTTCCATTCCTCCCATAACACTGCTAACAATCACAATCTGCTGGCTGAGTCAACTCTGAGTGACTGACAGAAAACATCTGCATGAGGAGATAAGGAATACGAGTAGATGGCACTTATTTGGACAAAAAGAAAATACCCTAGTTATGTTAAAATAGGGAAACAGATGTAAAATAAATGTCAATCTCTGCAACAATCTCTAGTGTCCTATAAATAAGGTCGGTTTCATGCTAGTTAACCTCTACTGAAAATGAAGTGATCAGTGAACACACAGTATATGAAGAAGCCCACCAGATAAATGGCAGAATATTTTCAAGAATTTACATCAATCACTTTAAAAGTGAAAAAAGTACATAAAGTACAGAGTACAATAAGCCCCACTTTATATATTATTAGAAAATTACAGAAATTACTAGTTTCAAACATTTTGTGTATCGCATCTATATTTATTTAATCGTTTTGTCAGTCCAAATCTCTCAAACACACATTTCCGCAGCACTTAGCTCTGTCCTTTGACTCAGTTTATGCCTCACGACTCAATTTAATAGCTCAAATCTATAGAAAACTGTCATCTGCAAGACAAAACACATGGCATGTTTGGTTCAATCCCTGTATTTGGGTCGA
This sequence comes from Pangasius macronema, assembly GCA_037577455.1. NCBI lineage: Eukaryota > Metazoa > Chordata > Actinopteri > Siluriformes > Pangasiidae > Pangasius > Pangasius macronema. The sequence goes on along the minus strand of CM074945.1, from coordinate 3,889,191 downwards.
TTCAGGATTGAACCACTTGCTCACTGCAGTCGATCCTAGAGTTAGCTTGAATGAGCAAGAGTTCAACTGGAACCATAAGGAGATCACCTTGCGTAGATGGTCTTGGACCGCTTATTTTAGTCCGTACCTGAGTGTGTTGCTGTGTTCTCACCTGCACAAATGAACCACACCAAAGAGGAACTTGCACCGGGGTTTGATTCATATGGACTAAACACTGAATATGTTACAGTGAATAGACTGAACACTCTAAATAAAAAAAAAAATCTTAAGCGTCAGACATGATGGTCTGTTTACCAACGCTGTTCACATATAATTTTATGTAACTTTCCAAAACAGGAGAAATATAGTAAAAGCAGTTACTAAGGCTTTCCCAACCCAATCTGCCAAAAAGTGAGGCCCTTCTGTATTTAATTTGAGCTGCACTGACCTTGTGGATGTCATGAATCCAGCCTATCAGCGCACATCACGGTTCCTGGCATGACCGGCACTGCTGAGTCATGTGCTTTTATTTACTATGGCATGTGCTTTTGATTTTCTTTTAGTCCTGTCTCTGCCCCTGTCCTGTCATTGGTTTGTTACCATATTGTGTTCACCTGTTCCATGTTAGTCCTTGAATTAGCTTGTCTCTGTATACCTTGTTATATCATGTATCAGCCCAAAGTCAGATGGTGCTTTTTGTATTATTAAATCTGAAACTTGTTTTCTTCTTTTCTTGTTTCCACATTCATTCTGGTTTTCAACTCTTACCTGTGATTCGACAGTGATTATGGATTATTCTTGTTTGATGTTCTCTGTCTGTGTTTTGACGTCTGCTTTGGACTCAAATTATTTGCCCCAATAAATCTCATGCATGATTTTTATATACTAGCATCCTGCCTGAAACAGCGGTCCTATGGATGAATTTTACAGAAGAGACAAAAAGACAAATTGAAATCAAAACTCTTTTTTTTAAGCAAGATTTGTCTGTAATAAACACTTAAAAAACAAACGTGCAGAGGCTTTTGCCCACCTCTAAACAGCCTCTGATTATGATTATGATTGTCAACTTGCACTTGTGCAAGTCTTTAAAACAAAGTGATACCGACTAGCAAGCAGCAAGCTAGCTAGCATCTAGATCTGACTCCATGTTAACATGGATACATAAGTCCTGCGTCGCATTATTCCCACCTAAATATGCTGTTTTGCTTAGAAATACATCACGTTGTGAAAGAAACACGTGTTTAAATTTGACAACCGCCCTTATACTTCCATTATAAGTAAATTTCGAATAGGTTTTCCGTGTTTTTCTCAGTACAGGGAAACGTTTTGAAATGCTTGTCCATGGCAGCAGCATATATGCTATTTACTGCATCTAACATTTTGGAGCATCCCTTTTCCCCTACTATTATGCATTTAAATTGTCCTGGATGACCGAACACATTCACAGAATACATTCTCCTCTTCCCCCTCACTTGGACAATGCAGCAGAGACAATGAGTATACTGCTGCTACTGCTGATTACCTCAGCTATGATTCTTGTACTATTTCACTGAAGCTAGCGTCAGCATTTGAAAATAATACACTAACACAGGAACCCTGAGGCAACACTGTGGATCATAAACTCACCTTCACTTGACCTCACTCTCAATCACAACAGTCCTGTTGCCCTCCTTCAAGCACCTGTCTCTCCTAAACAAGGAGAGAGACACTGTAGCCCACTGACCTCACTGCGGCTCAGCAGAAAACAAGTGTTTGAGTGTGTTTATGTGTGTGGGGGCGCTGGGAGCACAATGCCAGCTCAGTGCGAGTGCTGTGGGAGTCAGGGGGACACAGAAAGAGGGACTAAGAATCAGAGTGTGGGAGAGAGAGGAAGAGAGATGTGAGAGTGCGAGGGAGGTAGAGAGCATGTGGGAATGAGATAGAGGGTAGACAATCTCTGGGAAAGCCGAGTTGAAGGGAGCTATTGAGCGCGGGCTTCTCGCCTCTGCCTTCATTAACATGCAGATGGGAACATCTGTCCACACTCTGCCATGACGGCTGAAATATTTACGACTTGCTGTTTACCAAAAGAGAACCTGACTTACGAGCCCATGGGTTCATCACATTCTTTCTCCAAATTTTCTTTCTCTTTCCTCTCTCTCTCTCTTTCTCTCTTTCTCTCCAACCCACAACTCTGAGCCTGGCGTGCTGCTTTGGCTGATAATGGTGATGCTGAGTGACAGTTTTTAATCCTGTCCTCCTCTAATGATATTTGCTTCTCCTCTGCGCATTGGTCGGCTATCAAAATGTCACAGGCAGATTTACAGAAGTCCAACCTACCTTTGAAGAGAGTGGGAAAATCCATATCTAATAGAAATCAGTAGGGGAATTTACATGATGCATCAGTGGGCTAACGGACTCTAACGTCTCTGTACACAGGCCTGTACAAACATACACATAAATTAAGAAGGGACACGTGTTCAATGCAGAGCTGCAGGAGCAGATAAGGAGGGAACACTGCAAGCTTTTGTGAGGGAACAAGCTTCTTAGGTCACGTTACGCATCCTCAGTAGTGTATAGAAAAGAGTGAGTTGAAATGTCACACTGTGGCAATGATTTGCTATATAGTCAATGCCGTATTCACTGTGAAAAGCTAACCTCTATGGCTGTACTAGTCATTGTATTTTAATTGTGATCATGATTTTTTTGGCATCCTCACTTAAGGAAATATCATCTTTTTCTGCAATAGTGGTGAGCTTAGCTAAAGTTAGCTAACTGACAAAAATTAGATGTTACCTTTTACTTACTTTGACACAGATCACAAGCACATTATTCATATATTACAACTGTATATGTGGCTGCATATTGCGCTGGCATATTTATTTATTTATTTATTTAAATTTTGAGTATACTTGTGTTTATAATCAGCATTTACACCCAGATGATTAATCTGACTAAGGACCAGTCTCATTCAGATTCAAAGATTTACATATTTGAAGGAATACAGGCTTATAACGTACACAGTGAGAGCGAATATTTATTGTGTAATACTATGTTAAAATCATGATAGCCAGTGCTGTGGAGATCAGGATCAGGGCTTTTGAATCTGGTTTCTCTCAACATCTCTCAGGGGTTTGCCCTCAGGATTTCTCTTTAGGGAACTCTAGAGTACATCTGAACTTTGTGACAATGTCTATTGCATACAAATGTCTGTCGCTATACAAATAAAACTGTGTAAAATAATCACGATTGTCATTTCAGCACAGGGGTGTTCAGTCTTATCTGCAAAGGGCCAGTGTGGGTGCAGATTCTCATTCCAACCAAGCAGAAGCCACACCTGAGTCTATTGAAAGCCACAATCAATTGCTTAAACAGGTGGAATCATGTGTGGCTCCTGCTTGATTGGAATGAAAACCTGCACCCACACTGGCCCTTTGCAGATAAGTTTGGACACCCCTGTTTTAGCACATGATCATCCATCGCTAGTGTTTCCGTCTCAGAAACGATTCCAATTAGAACTCTTTTTGGAAACTAAGAACCTTTAATTATCCAGTCAACTCTTAAATAACCCTTGAAGAACAGTTTTTCTCTAAGTGTAGTAACCTCTATAACCCTGTATCTGACTGTGTTTTGGCTCAGGCAGCTGGAGGGCTTTGATGCGATTGCTCATCACAGAGCTGAATAAAGCACAACAGGCCTTCAGGGCATAATTACCCAATGTCAACAGTTAGTTCTCTCACACACATTGGCTTCACAGCAGGGTCTCATTGGGCCCAATGCGTACTACCAATAGTCTGCTTATCCCTATATGCCAGTTTCATGTCTTCAACATCATGGCCTCTGGAAAAATAACTGAAGCTGTTACGCTGTCCTGTCTGTAGACACTTAGTGCCAGTGACAGCGGCGTCACCTCAGCACTGCTATATGGCTGAAGAGGGATAAGAGCTCTGCTGCTATCTGAACACTGACAGTCAGATGTTCACTGTCGGTTACTGAGGGATGACCCATACTATTCGTCAAACTGTCCATCCTTGAAAGATACAGAGAGCCAGATAGATAGATAGAGAAAGAGAGAGAGAGAGAGAGAGAGAGAGAGAGAGATCTTAAATCTCTAACCTGATAGTAACAGTGGATCTTTGACTTTTCATGGACTCTGGGGAGACACAGAAAGATACAGTGTGACAAAGAAACACCCTTTATCCTATGGATTCATGTCCCATCTCCTGATACACACACACACACACACACACACACACACACACCATCAGATGTGCTCAGTAAACATTATATTCAGCTACACTTCACTTCAAGAAAAAGAAAAAAAAAACATTTGCTCAGAATCTGAGACTTAATGGGATGGAAAGACAGAGGTCGAGCTGCCTCAGACAAATAAGTCTCAAAATGCTGACAGGACCAGATTGGACAGGCTACATTACTGCAAACAGCTGCTTCTACTGTCTTCTCTTCTTTTTTCTTCTCCTTTGTTGAAGGAAAACATGCAAAATATATTTATAGTAAACAAGGATATGAATTCAAGCCTGATTACTGACAGATTTTTTTTTTCTTCCCAATTTCAAAGGCTGTTTCTTTACTGCCACATTAGAGAATGAGGAATTAGTGGATGGGATGCATTTGCGTACATCTGTTCCTCCACAACACACACCAAGCAGCATGAGATAATTACAATAGTTGGCACAATATCACAAAAGCACCATATGAGCTCAGAAAATGAGGAGTAAACTTTCTTGTTAATCCTAGCAACAATTCAATCATTGGAAGTCCGAAAAAGATAACTACATCGGTTCGTACTAAATGTTCCAAATGGATTTACATAACTCAGCAACACTGTGCTGAAGACTCCTTACCACAGATTTTGGTAAGGCAGGATGACAATAATGACATAGCCTCGATGAGAGGCTATCAAACTTGATTACGCTATAGGCTACTATCTAGTGAATTGTTAGCGTAACCCTGTAATAGGCAATGAGAATCAACAACATAGTCATCTAGCATACAGTCGAGCAGCTCAGTTCGAGCCGCGTTCGACAAACCGTTGTTCAACAGTGTTTGAGGTAATATGCGTTGACAGGTTTCAGCAAAATTTCCACCCCAAAAATCACGTAAAAGACCTGAAACTAGTCCATAAAATTTGGTCGTTGGAAAAAGGAGGACATTTTTTTTCTTTCTCAGCTTTTGCATGGGATAACAATTACAACACTGATGTACGTTATGGACATTATTAACTCCAATGGCGTAGATTTGCGCTTGGCATTGGTGGGGACCTAAGATTCTAATCCTTCCTGTTGCACCCAATGAGAAGTTTTTTGGAGGGTATAAAATTATTGGTGGGGACAATTTAGTAATCGCTGAACATTGGTGGGGACGCGTCCCTTGAGTCCATGCTAAAACTACGCCCTTGATTAACTCCATAATCCCCCTTTCCCTCTGTCAATCTTTGCAATAAATCTGCAAAGAATTGGCTCTATACATCACACATTTGCAAAGAAATGGCTCTATACATCACAGATGCACTGTCTCACGTTGATCTTTGCTCAACAACGTTAGAACCAACGTAAAACCATGTAGCGTCTTGGCTCCACAAGTGCTTCACAAACACAATGGTTGAGTGAATAAAAGTGCTGCAGAGGTTCAGGCCTCTTGAGACCCTGTAGGATTTGTACAGAGAACGGAGATGGTGATGTCAGATAGTGAGGATTATGCATGCATTTCAGATCAAAGCTACCCTTGTTCTCACAGCAGAACACGGAGAGTGTGAAAAGAACATTTATGTTTCATTCATGTCCTATTACAGATGCTTTGATTGAATTTTTTACACATGCTGATCTTCAACTGACACCAAGGAGCAATGAAATCATCAGGCTTTGATTCATTGTGTAAAATTACACAGGCACTCCAAGATGTAATGACTTAGAGCCATTGAAATGATTTCCAGCCTAGGATGAATTGCAGACAGTTGCATTTTGTAAACATATACAGAACGAATCACTAGATAATGGAGAAATAATTAAATATACTGTACAAAAGATATCAGTGAGGCATTCTGCTGCTTTCAGAGGGACTCGTTGTAAATAAAAGGTCAGAGGCCTTTGAACGGCAAATGGATGTGAAATAGAACAATAACCGTCAACAGTCTCCAGTATGTCACACACGGTTTATGTGTGAGTGTGTGTGTGTGTGTGTGCTGTACGCCATAGGAAAACAAACTTAAAAAATGAAAAACTTTACAGAACCTACAGTATGTCACATTAGAGTTGAGGACATATAGAACATGAATTCTTCACTGCACAGAGGTTAGATGTTTTGCAATCGCATGCAACTGCAACCGTCTTAACTCCCTATATGAATCCGCTCGACTATAAGGGCTGGGACTTGATTTGAACAAATGTCTCCAGAGCTCATTTTCATCTCATTAATAGCAGGGAGTTATCGGTGCTTATCGACTGCTGAACAGACAGCCTCACGGAGAAATAAAGACCCGAAAAGAGCTGCGGCCGATGCTTTGCTGTGTTTTATCTCATCTGCCATCGGTAGTACTTCCACTCATCCTGTGTCTGAGAAAGAGTCAGAACATATTTACACGCAAGCAGGCAAGAATGTGGCATCCCCACTGACGTGCATCATTCTGATTTTAGCATCTGTAATTGGCTAAGATAAGTGGAAAGTCTCTCCGACGAAATTTACGCCTGCATATGTGAATTCCACCCTGTTACCTCTCGTGAGGTTACACTCCTTAATTAGAACAGTGTGCTAGAGGTGTGTTCTCCTTCACAAGATGCTCACAGCTTTATTTTTAGTGCTCTCTGCTCTTACGGGCTAATAGACACTCAGTCATGCCCAAAAACCTAAGCCAAAAAGATTCATTCAGTAAGGGATAAGACACAACAGGGTGAGCTGTTACAGAATAATTCCCAGTGGAGTGATTATTTTCCCATAAGAGCACATCTCAAGGTCTTTTATTCCTCTTATGCCACAGCAATTTGCCAGCAATTATATTTGTAATTGTTGTGCTTTTTAAACACTTATATTTGCACATACTGTTGTGGAAGGTCCGTCAGACAAGTTAGTTCACTTACATGATAGCCGCTATAAACGGTTCTTCCCTCACCAGCTCCTTATTATTGATGTTAATAAGACGAAAAATCACAACTTGTCATGTTACTGAGAAGCTGAGAAGCACAAATTCCTATATCCTGAACACTCTCCCGTGGCAGAAATCTTACCTACCGTTCCAAAGTACTTACACTGGAGACTCCTTCCATAAATGTTAAAAAAAAATGTCTATTTGCAGAAAGCTTCATCATATCAAAAGACGTTTTTCTTTGTTAAATAACGACCCATTTTTAAAAATCCATATTAGAATCATTTAATTACAATCAACGCTGTTGTTGTTGAGTTGTTGTTGAGTTGTTGTTATAGAAACGCTGTTGTTGTTGAGTTGTTGTTGAGTTGTTGTTGAGTTGTTGTTATAGAAACGCTGTTGTTGTTGAGTTCCTGTTATAGAAAATTAACTCTTTTTACCAGAGGCCTGTTTTGGGACTGCCAGGGTTCAGCATTGAATTTATTTGTGATGTCAGTCCACAGTCGTGGTTAATGGCTCATATGAAAGTAGACATTCAGGGTACTCATGATACTCTACACACAGAAACCCAACGATGTCCTGACTAATCTTATAACAGACTTGCGGCGATAATTCATTTGTTAATGTTGATAGATTGTCAGTGTTCTGCTAGAAAGAGTTAATCAGCACCTTCTGACCAATCAGATTAGAGAGTGTAACAGCACTGTAGTAGAGCAGGGGAATGAGTGAACTTAAATGTTAACTTAAAATTGCATTCAGTTGACAGTAATTCCAGTGCTGTTCCTTATCATGGATTACCTCACTTTGGTTCTGTTCACAATAACAGCTTGAGCAGATTGCACAGAAATGTGGCATCCATCTCAGCGTCTCTGCGTGACAGTGGAAAGTCGCCATCTTCTTTAACAAGGCGTGGGACGTGGACAGGGACAGCTAATATTTTATGTCTTCCCTCCCTTCTTTATTCTATACCCATGGTCACGCCTGTGTCCGCCAGCACCCCAGCAACGCTTCATTAACAGAGAAACACAGCCCCTGATTAGGATCCCAATGTGAAGACCAAGCCACCAAATGCAATCTAGCTGAGTCCTGATTGCCGGGCTGAGGACGGCCAGAGGCTGTGAAACTCTTTCTGTGAGGTTTTTAACCCACGAATCACTGAACCTGGTTCCTGCTCCCAAACTGTCTCTATTCCAGCCCTGGAAATGTTCAGCAAAATGGTCACAGTGCTTCATCAGAGCGTCTGAGCTCGATTGGTATAATGAGAACAAATTCTCAATGTCCTTTGATCGTACAGGGCAGCAATTTTGTCAGCCTTAGAATTAGCAGATTTAATGCGCTTAATTGTGGCCATATTAGCTCACAGGCATAGCACCTATTAATTACACTTACACTTTCAGTATGATAAGGTCATTCTACTCTGTACATAACTTGTAATATGCACATTTATAGCACAACAATGTTGAATTCTCCAATCTGATTGGTCAGTAGCTGTAGATTACTGTTGAACAACAGCACAGCTCTGACAGTAGTGTGGGCTGTATTTCACATCCCAGGTTCATATCAATGCGCAGGTTCTACGCTGTTATCGTTTCTATAGCAGCGACTCATTCACAGGAACCTGTATTGGCAGATGCTCCACATAACATGAGACTAATAATACACAAATTAAGAAAATGTGTTATACTTAAGCAAAGTAACCTTTTAACTGTTGACACGGTGAAGATTTCTGCAAAGGGAAGAAGAGTTTATTTATTATTTATGGAAGGAGTCTCGGGTATAATAGTCAATTAGTTTTCTGCCATGGGAGAGTGTTCATGATGGAGAACTTTCTCTCAGCCTTCTCAGGAACATGCCATGCTGCATTTTTACTGTCTTATTAACTTCAAGAATACTGTTTACACCTGCTGTAATATATAAGTGATAGAATTAGTATATATACGTATATGTATAATATACTTATTGGATATAGTTACACTTTATACGATAAGTATAATGTATAAAATATAACTATAAACAGTAATAAGTTTATATATTTTTTGTACAAATTATATCAAAAATATGGTGGCATTTTTTAATAAGGTAAAAATTGTAATCTTTGGCAAATCACCGTGGTATAAGAGCAATAAAACACACTGATGTACCAGCTTCGGGGTGGTAACGGCATTACTCCGCACCGTCGCCGGATATTTTCCTATAACCGCACACCCTGTTGTGTTTTATTCCTTACATACTAAATACTTCCTTACCACATAATATATCTGTACACTGTAAAAGTATCAGGATATATTCTAGCTCCAGTTATACTGACTTTACACTCTACAAGCCTGGTGTGGAATGAGCTAATATTAATTCCAGAGACTGGTATTATAAAAAAAAAAAAAAAAGGGAAAACACCTTTTTGTCAAGAGCTAAGTCTAAAGCCTGAGTGCCTGTGGCACACATGCTGATGAGAGGAATGAAAAATGAGGAATGGATTTCCCAGGCATGCTTTATATATTTACGTGAAGTTAGCCTTTTCTCTCTGTACTGCCAAAAGAGACGGAGACAGAGAGGAACGAAAGAAAGAAAGAATGAAAGAAGGTAAGAAAGAAAGAAAGCAAGCAAGAAAGAAAGAAAACAGGGTCTGAGGAGGGAGCAGGCAGAAAAAACAAAGGGAGACATCTAGGCTGAAAGGTACGCATGGCTGCCCTCCAAAAGCCAACTGTGCCGGCGTGCCCCGTCTCATCCCCTTCTGTGATTAAAACTGTGCTGTCAGGCTGCTCTTGCAAAGGCTATTTTTACTCTTAATGTATCCCTCTTTCCTTCTCTTTTAGATTAAAAAATAAAACCAGGCTTCCCACACATCTGTAACCATAGGGTAAGAGCTTTGTCCTGTTCATCTTTGCAGCTGGATATAACCCAGTGACCACCGAAAGCCCGTTTCAGCTGAAGCAATGAGATCTTAAGATCTTACGATTTTTTTTAATTGAAAATAACATTAATATAGTGTATAGAGCTAGTAATATTATTTAATCTAACATACCTATAATAAGAAGATATTAATAACAATCATATTAATTAATTATCATAATAATATGTACTATTATTTGTTGTTGTTGTTCTGATTTTTATCACCATCATTACTGATATCACAATCACAATCCAAACATATCTGATCATATTATTATCTTCTACTATATTTTTAATTCCACTAATACCTAACGTGTCATGCATTATGGTAGATCAAGACGATGAAACGATATGGATTTTCGTTTCTTTTCATTGCTCGACTTTTTCTACATCGTGGTGTTACACATGGCTGAAGTGTTTGCTTGGTGCTTTGTTAGCAAAACCAAATAACCGAAAATGTCTTCAGGTATTATATGATATAATATTATTTCCCACTTCAAGCACCCTTTTTGGTCACGAGTCTTAACAGTAGGTTTTCATTCCCGCTCAGCAGGATCACATCTCATTACAGTTGTTTAATCAATGAAGCTGTCTCTTCACTCTCATAAAACAGCTCCTTTTCTTATCGCTGGTGTGGTACAGTCAAGGGTACAGCTTGTGACCTTCAGTATGGATCTTTTACCTACAAAGGTGCAAAGTATACCTTTAAATCTTTAATCTTATTGTAACTAATTACATTAATACACTAGATACACTATATTTTTTTCCAGGTAAAAGATGCATATTAAAGGTACAAAAGATGTGTGAGCGCCAATGTGTCTCCATTGAGAAAAGAATGGTACTATTTTTTTTTTTTTTTTTTCTGAGAGTGTTCAGACTACATTCAGGTGTGGACTGAAGACTCCTGGTGCAGAGCATAGGTGCGTGTGTGTGTGTGTGTGTGTGTGTGTGTGTGTGTGTGTCTGGCTGAGGTTAGGCACATGTACCACAGAGACTCTTGGTCGTGCGCAATGAGCGCACTGTCTCCCGTTTTGGGTAATATAAGAGCTGTGTGCTCAGACAATCGCCCCCTATCGTCCAAACGCGACACTACAGCCACGAGTCCGTGCGCTCCGGCGAAATCTGCTGCCTGCGCTCACACACTCTCATTCCCAGTGCCATACACTGACGTGCGCTCTGTATCTGAAGTCATGAATGCAACATGTGCGCATCTATAACAGGTGCTGGCTATGTTTAAGGATAAAGCCAGAAGGGGAGATTTATTTTTAATAATAGTCATCCTTCTGGATTAGCCAAGTGTCCGCAGAGACGCACGGAATGCGTGTGCGTTCTTTCACTGAACGCTTCATTTCAGCAGCAGACAGGAGATTTAACGGATTTACAGCGGGGACACACACACACACACACACACACACACACACACACACACACACACGCACACACATGCACAATTTAGTGTCACCTAGGTGAGTTTAGAATGGCGTTCCCCTTAGAGAGAAATATAACTGAATCAGGTGGGGGACCACACACACACACACACACACACACACACACAGAGTGTACAGAAATAGCTTAATTGTATACACAGCTTTTTTTTTAACACAAACTCCGTGTACGCACAACAACCAACATGCGCAAAACCTGCGATTGCAAAGTGCGTGTTTATGATCAGCTGAGCTGATAAAGCTCTCACACCAGTCGAAATGTCTCTTAAGTTCTGTGCGCAGTCCCATCCTGTCACTGGAGGGAAAAAAATGAGACTGAGAGAGGCTACAGCGAGCCGGAAGGGACAGACTTCACACTTTTAAAAGGAGACTACAGGGTGATAATCCAGAGGGAGATCTGACTGGAAGCAAGTGCGGCGCCTCACAACGGGGAATGACAAGAAAACAGATGGCACCTTTCTCAGATGAATTTCTAATCAATTTCTATTTATCTTAAATGTTCATTTTGCGCAGAGGAAAATATTTGATTTATGAAATGTAATGGATTTATAGCCCGGTAGCTTAGAGGAACTAATCAACCTGCCTAATCAATAGGCAGTAAAAAAGATTTGGTTTGAAACTGAACACACAGTTTAGCATATAATAACAATAAATAAGTAAATATGGACCCTTCTTTCCTTTTAAGATTTATATATATAAAGGTCTTAGTAAAATGTGCTGCCCTGAAGCCCATAGATTCGCCATATTAATCCCCTACAAATGTATATTCTCAGTTTCCAATAAGGTTTTCAGTTGTTTCAAACACTTTTGGAATATAACCATGTTTGGGATAAATGCATCAGACTATGAGTGTGAAGTTCTCTAAATGCACGCGCACACACACACACACACACACAGACACACACACACACACATGTCTACAGGAATATCGGGAAGGGAAGCAGGGGATTTACCTCTGTAAAGTTGGCATCTCCACTCTCCAGACGCATTCGTTCCAAAACCCTTCCCAAAAGTCCTCTACCATTCCGCCAACTTGGCAAAATTATGTCCAGTTTTCCTTCTTTTCTTTTTTTTTTTCAACAGGCTATAGCTGTTCACTTTGTCTTCCGCGGATTTCAGGGAAAACCCGAAACAAGCCGTAATTAACGGAAGAACGCGCAAATTCGGAGCCGTGCGCAACTCAGTTCAAATGTCTGCCACTCTCACAAAATGTGTCCTTGAGGAATTCTCTTTGTGTCACCAAGAAAGGTGTGTAATAAATCCGAAAGTCCTGATGTCCTGTTTGCTGGAGACTAAAGTGTCCCTCGGGGTGAATGCAGGCTCCGGGGAGATGTGCGCGGGTCTGTCTTGTGTCCTCTGTGCTGAGGGACTGGAATTCCTGCTCGCGGCTCTGTCCTGATGTCCCTCTGCCCGTCCGTCTGTCCGCACTAAACACATTCGGGCTTTGAAACCTGGGGGTTCGTCACTGAAGTGTTTATCCTGCAACTGCGCCCCCTAGTGGAGATGCAGCAAAGAGCAGGTCACACTGTGGGGAGAGAGAGAGAGAGAGAGAGAGGGAGAGAGAGAGAGAGAGAGAGAGAGAGCTGGAGGCAGAGGAAGTGAGACAAGCGAAATCCTAAACCACATAACATTTAGGATCAGTCTAACATTTATTTATTTATTCATTCATTTAATTTTTCATATCTTTCTTTACTTATTTGCCTTTTTGTTTGTTTGTAGTGGGTGGTTCAGCTCCAGGGTGTGTGGTTCACTGTCTGTCTGTCTGAGTTCTGCTACTTCTGCCTGTGTGTGTGTGTGTGTGTGTGTGTGTGTGTGTGTGTGTTTGGGGTTGGGGTTGGGGGGGGGGTCTGGTTTGCTCTCATCTTTCAGAACATGCCAGGAGTGGACTGGCTATGCTAAATTGGCTCTTGGAGTAAATGATCATATACATGATGTCCATCTTGGGTCCATCAAGGCCAGTGCTCCTGATATTCTGTGCTTCCTGTGATGTGATGCGTGAGTTAACATCCAGAGACTATCACAGTTTGTAATTTACTAAGTAATATATTAAGCCGTAAAACAGTTTCAGTTTTGGCTGGGCAGCCAATTATACCATCTTTTATTAAGAAAGTACTACCAACAGGCACATCTGTCCCTCAGAAGGGGTTTGCTTGTTTCGGTTTTTCAGGTAGCTAGAGTCATACACAAACTAATACTGACATCGTGAATAGATTAACACTGAACTTTACATGTCAAAATAAATAAATAAATAAATAAATAAATTGCAGGTCTTGGGGTGTCTCATATCTCCCAAAGCAAAGTGGTTTAACCTGCTAGATAGATTCATCACTTAAACACAGCTAATATCGGATGAATGCTGGAACCCTGAGGCTACAACGCTGAGTCTGGTGAAAATAATGCAAAACATTGCTGTAGCTCAGCCGTCCCCTACATCTTACCCTCATCGATGCCCGGCATCCTGTATTATCCTGCTGCAGTGAGAAGCTTCTCCCAGCCTGGGGCTTCTCAAATAGCCCTAGGGTTTCTTGCACCCCAGCTGAGACTTTGCCTAGCTTTGGGCTTGGTTTTCAGAGCTTCAGCTGGATGTCACGCTGTAGTTCAGCCCTCTCGCAGCTCCTGCATGCCTTGTCCTTTTGGAAATGGGCAGCTTCCAGCATGCTGTGTGCTGACAGGATTTCTCTAGTCCTAGGATGGTTGTAGGAGGCTTATCATAATAAAGCCGTTCTATATAGAAAAAAAGCTAATCTCTGCCAGACCCTGCCAGACTCCAGTGAGTTTTTCATCATGAAGACTGTGTCAGGCTGTGTCAGTCACACTGAAGCTTGTTTTTTATGTCATGGATGAACAAGCATGGTTTTAGGAGTAAGGGTAAAAGCATGCACATGTTAACTTTGCACTTTGGGCAGCTCTGCTTTTTGGACTTTGACTGTAGGTTCAGGGAAAGATTCCATTTTTATATACAAAAGCTTAAGGAAAGCAATAAGCTTTCCATAATATCAGTTATTGTGTGCCTTGTACGTTTCAGACAAGAAGTCCCTCTCATTATGCTCAAGCTCGTGGATTATTTATTGAAGTTTTTTTTTATCCTTGGCCCAAGCCCCATCACTGGGGAAATCTTCAGAGTTTATACTTAGGCTGATCGGAGAGAGGGATCGCCTCAGTCCGATTTATGTCTCTCACACACAACACATATAAACAGAGATGCACATTTCCACAGAGAAGCACCACATTAGCTGGCAATAAAATGAAAAATTCTGTGAGTATATTATGAGTGATATATCTGGGGTTAAACGTGTAGTATGGAAAAAGATTAAAACAACATAAATGCTTCTCTATATTACAGAGAACAGAAATATATTTACATGAATTTAAGAGTTTCATAATATTCGGTACGTCCCCTTTTTGCTTTAATGACGGTGTGCACTTGGACTCCACAAGTTTGTGCAAAATCGTATGATCCATTCGCGATGAAATCCATCAGAGTATCATCTGAACTCACGCTTCAGTAGAAGAGACTAGGCACGAGGAACAAATACACAAAGCACTCAACATGTTCAGTGTCACAAATGTGCACACATTTAAACAGGGATCTAGAAATAGTGCAGTATCCTGAACATTAAATATTCAAGATACTGAACTTTTTCTTTCTTTGTTTTAAATATTTCAAATTTCTAAAACCTTCCATTTATTTCCAATTTGAAATCTAATAAATCCCAGATTTTCGATGTCGTCTCAGGCTTTTGGACCTCACTGTATAGTTTAGAAAACCACAGACATTCCTTTGGAAAATTTGTGTCTTATTTCGGACTCCAGTGAAAATCACAGACACACTGATCACACTGGTTGATTAGATTTCCATTTAATTTGATATGTAATCAATATAATATACAAATTAAAAACAATAATATGTAAAGTATGTTGATCTTTATAGCAGGCTTTATTTGTAGAATACTGACTTTCTATAAATTTCTATATTTCTATAAATATATTACTTTAATAATAATATCCTGTATTTCAAATAAAAGGCAAACATTTATAGATTATTAGAAATAATATTTACACCATAAACAATTTCAAATCCTAAATACTTCTATTATCTCGTGATCTCAGTTCTCAAGGAATCTCATTTTATATTGTCCTGAGCTGAGATGTGTGCACACACCCGACCTACCTCTATATTTGTAACCTAAGCTACTTATGGCAAAACAACTTTACTGCCAAATTTGAAGGAATTTGAAAGAAATAGATTTACAATGGCGAAGAGTTCTCGCTTTATCAGCATCATCAACATCAGCCTCCAGACATCAGTCTCATCACTCTCTCACCAGAAGCAAAAGTCACTCGTGGCACTTAAACATGAGCCTCATCGTTGCCTTTTCACTCCACTGATCTCTGTCCTCTACATCGGTAAGGAAATAATCACTGATTCATTCAAACAGCTCTGTTCTGCTGCCTACATTTCTTGTCTTTTTATTTGGTCATCGGTGATCTTTGTTTTGATGAAGAGCATCACAGACATTTCGTGAGTCTGTACCTGATTACAAACTGAACTTATGTCTATTTCACTCTTGCACAACTATCCAGCGACTTCAGCAAAGTCTGACATTTACTGTGTGAGAAATCACACTTAGCAAGGTTTTAGACAGATTACAGAATAGTCTAGAAAGGCCTCCATGTCATTATGGTAAAATATATTTCTGCTTTCTTTCAGCTAGAGATCAATGTCAAAGGATATGATTGGTGAAAACCTGATTTTTTTTTGTCATTTTTAGCTGCCTTCTAGAAATCAGCTTCAGTAACATCTGACAGATTTTCCAAGTCTGACATATATTTATGTAAAACATACTCTGAGATACATTACTCTGAGCCACATTAACCAAACAACTTCATTCAGTAAAACCAGCATGGTCAAATATTTTTTTCATGCAGTGTTCATACCAAAATATTTGGACATTGTCAATCAAGACATTGGTGCAGTTCTCTTATGCTCAATCTACCTCTCTCGCTGCCGTATAGCACTGTCACGTGCCTGAGATGCAGCTTTACACGTATTATACAGTCTGAGAGCAGAAGCTTATGTAAACCTGAAGAGCTGGTGTCACATGCATCACTAACCATTAACTGCCATGATTTATTCACTACATTGCCAAACAGCCATAAATGAATCACTGAAATATTCATAGCATGCAAATTAAGCATCTTTGCATAGATTTCCAGCTTATGGGCTTTAAAGCAGTATGTATATAGAAATTTATGTTAATAGTGTTGACCCGAAGGATTGCTGAGATGGACCTTTAGCCAGTTTTGTTAACACTCACGTCTTCATGCATTCATCTGGCGTGTATTGAGAAGTCAGCAGTGAGGCAGAATCCAATCTAAACGTACAGTATACTTCAGTAGTTAAAGGGGAAGGTTTTTATCAGTGGGCCTTACAGTGCTTCTTTGGCAGTTCTAGGATTAGAAGCTAAAAGCTTACTAGTATGGAGCATGCATATTTAACAGATATTAACTATTTTCATGTTCTATAGTTGGAGTGTTGGAGTGTTTCTTGATGTGTTTCAGTACACCTATACCTATATTCCCATTTATCAAGCCTAACATATAGGTCCATACTGTAGATATATAGGTATGCAAGCCCATAAAAGTCACCTTGTACCCTCAATATCAATAAAAAGGGATAACCATAGGACCGCTATAGTAGAAAAGTCTGCATGCAGTACTGAAACCGACGTGATAGTTGGTGTTGCGCTGTCTATTATTTAAACTTCTGGTCTATTTTTGAACATAGAACTTTACAAAGGGAAATGTGGGCTTGGATGTCTATTTTCTATTGTCATATTACTGTATATACAGCTTCCCTTTGTGTGGATTATTGTAGTTAAGTCAGAATTTAAGCAGATACACTGCTCAAAATTCCAGGTAAAAAATAGACAAAGCCTGGCACCAACCTTTCATGGAACTTCTGTAAAGCACCATTAAAAAAAACAATTCTGCCTATCACAAAAGAAAATTTTATGGCATGTCATCTTTTCATGACAGCCTTGGGGCATGCCTTATTCAACGAATAAATGTGGCAGAAGGGAACTTTCTCTGCCAACTGGGGAAAAAAATGGTTTTAACGCAGCCCCTAGTGCGTCAACACTGAAAGCATCATCACATCCTCCATCTGTCTGGTTTAGCTCTGCAGCCACCCACTCCAAGACCAAGCCACATCGCGCTGTCAAAGTCACCGACTGCAGCCTTCCCACCAGTAACGATCTGCATAAACCAAGGGCATAGAAGTATGCCTGTGAATTAGTCACAACTCGAAGACATCATTTATTCCTAACACTTCCTTTGAGTAAATGAAAATGAGTCTGTTAAAATAGGAGAAGCCCTGTATCTCTGTAACCCAGACCCGCCACAGCCATCCTCCTAAAACCGAATCACTATTTGAAGTCCTGCAGCAGCATAATCAGCGTGACCCGTGACAGTCCATATTTACATATCTGTACACATTGTATTTACATATCTGCATTAATGACTGCATACGAAATTTATGTACTGTACGCTGTGGGGGTTATTAGTCTGCTATTATGGATTATTATTTCTTGAAAATGAGTTGGTATATAGAGAGCAAGACTAATGAAATGAAGTGCACTTTCAAGAAAAAAAAGGAACTAAATGGTATTTTTTCAGGGAACAAAGGCTTGCCAGTGGGAAGGTAACCTCAAGGGTACATCTTTTGTATCTTTTATTTAAAACACCTAGAGGCTATTGTTAAACTTTATCTTTTTAAATAATAATAATAATAATTTAACTCATTCGGGTGAATAGTCTGCTGTATAGATTTACACTGTTTGTACATTAGGAAACAGATAAGTGTCTCTACTGTACCTTTTTCACTCCAGAAAATAATTGCATAATTGTACAAGTTTAACATGTAGACTGGAAACTACAGACATATAACAACTGCATGACTGTGGGGAAATCGTCAGTTGCTTTCCCTGACCTAACCTCAGTCTGTACTCAGACTGTATTGAGTTCTTGTTCAATTATCCTTTAAACATAAGGGAAACTGGTGCACTGGTAGTGTCTTATGTCTATAAAGACTTAGTGTATTATTCAGTTATTCAGTGTAAAGCATGTTATTCAGAACTTTATTATTATTCTGTAACTGCAGTGGAACTAACAGAAAAGTTGTGTATTTATGAGAAAGGAATACAAAAAGCGTCCTGGCATTATAAGAGGTTAATCTGAAAATCTGTGAGAATATCAGAAAATTAGAAGCATAATGATCAGTGCCTGCTGTCCGAAAAGTAACACACACACACACACACACACACACACACACACACACACAGTGTAAGCCTTATTTGTGCTTGGTTCGGTCCGCAAAGTTTCGATTATAAATTTGTTTGTGTTTGTGGACGCATTGTAGGATTAGACAAAGATGGAGAGAAAGGAGGAAGGCTGTACCGAGAAAAGACAAGAAAAGACAGATGCAGCAAAGTGTTTAAATATAAACAGGCTTTTCAGTTCTAAATCAGCTGCTAGTGATCGTGATGGTGTGGAGAGCGGTGGTGACAAAGCAGCATAGCCTAGCTAATTAACTAAGGCTAAGGAATGAAGCATTCTTTTAAATCAGCCTTTATTTACAGCTAGTTTGTGTTTGTCTCTGCAGAGACATAACAGCTTTCATTGTTTTGTCTATCAGAAATTTCACTAAGCTACATAAAGTGAAATGTTGGCTAGCAGGAGGTGACTAGTTAATTAATCCTGCAACAATGGTCCTTTGAATCTACACTTAACAACCAAGCTTAATATTAGCAAGCTGTGCTACGTCTTTGTAACGCTTCAGTTCCATTACCTCACTCTGTGGCACACATTATTACAAACAGTACATGCACTCTGTACTGGTGTCCCAAGCACCAATTTGGTGGATTCTTCTGAATGTTTGTTAGTGTTGGTAAATTTGGCCTGGTCTGATGAACCATGTTTTCTGTTACATCATGTGGATGTGTGCATCGTTTGCCTGGGGAAGAGATGGCACCAGGACGAACTATGGGAAGAAGGCAAGCCGGCAGAGGCAGTGTGAAAGTCTGGTCAGTGTTCTGTTGGGAAACTTTGGGTCCTGGCATTCATGTGGATGTTACGTTGACACATACCACCTACCTAAACAGTGTTACAGACCAAGTACACCCATTCATGATATTCCCTAATGGCTTCATTCAGCATGATAATGCACACTGCCACACTGCAAAACTTGTTCATAAATGGTTTGAGGAACATGACAAAGAGTTCAAGGTGTTGATTTGGCCTCAAAATTCCCCAGATCTCAATCAGACTGAGGATCTGTGTAATGTGCTGGATGAACAAGTCTGATCTATGGAGGCATACAACTTATGATTAGGCATCCCAGGAGACTTAGGGCACACTTAAGGCAAACACAATCAGTCACACACTACAGACAGTTTAGAGATGTCAATCAACCTACAACACAAGTCTTTGGAATGGGGGAGGAAACCCCCAAAGCACAGGGAGAACATGCAAGCTCTGCGAACACAGAGTGGAGATGGGAATCAAACCCCTAACCGTGGAGGTGCAAGGCAACAGCGCTAACCACCAAACCACCATATATCCTTGCACAATTGACATGTCGATAATGATTCTGTCATATTCTTTGGGAAAAGAGGTTTTCTTTTTTTTCCTTCAGTATAAAGACACCTCAGGAAGCACTATTTTCAACCCTCTCCTGCTGATACGGAAACAAAATGCATAATAATAAAATATAAGCATTTAAAAGGACTTCTCAGAGAACTCTCAGAGTTCCTAGCACAGGTAAATCCTACATAAATGATATGGTCATGTAACCTACTATTCAGTTCAAATTGCAGAGTAACATGCACTTACAAGAGTCTTATGTAATGCGCAGGAATTTTTTTTAGTGTGACGAACATGTGTGATTTGTGATTTATACAGTGATACAGCAATCATAATCCTGACAAACATCCTCAGCCAACATGTGTCAACATTTGGATAGTATGTTATAGAATGGCTACAGTGGGCATAGGCTCACAGAAACTCAAGATGATTGGAAAAATATCACCTGGTCATTTGTTACAGCGCATTCACCTCGAGCTTCAATGTATAGATGACAGCTTCCTGTCATCTCAAACCAGTCAGGCAATTCTCCTCTGATCTCTCTCATCAACAAGGCATTTCTGCCTTCCTAACTGACAGTCACTGGGTGTTTTGTGTTTTTCACACCATTATGTGTAAACTTTTTAGACTGTTGTGTATGAAAATCGCAGGAGATCAGCAGTTTCAGAAATACTCCAACCAGCCTCTCTGGTAATAACAACCATGTAATGGTCAAAGTCAACGAGCTCATATTTTCTTCTCTATTCTTATGTTTGATGTGAACTTTAGCTGAAGGTTTACACCTGTATCTGCATGCTTTTAATGCATTTTGCTGCTGCCACTTGATTGGCTGATAGGATAATTGCATGAATGGTCAAATGTACAGGTGTTCCTAGTTGATGTAGTTTCAGTAGTGCTATTTTGGACAAATCTAGAAGGACACTTTAAATCAAATTGCTGGGTTTATTTTTCTTCCCATTCCGCCTCTTTGGCTAGATCACATTTACACGGCCATGGTGTTACTGTTATCATGTTTTGAAGCCCACATTAATGGTCACTCAGCTCTATTTAAAATGCTGAAACTCTTGCTCCTTCATTTCCTTAGTGTAAAAGAAAGACATAATAAACAAATGAAAGCAAGAATTCTTTCCAAGACTACAGAAAAAAGAATGAGCATTCTGTGTGTTTTACCTGAGGGTTATTGTAATCCTTTACTCAGAGCGAACATGGCTTATACAACAACAACAACAACAACAACAACACACAAACTGTACACACATTGGATGCATACCAAAAGCCAATCCAAATGTTGCTGTATCCAAAAATAACATCAGTTGCAATTTACATGTCTATACATGTTTTTTCCTCATGCTTTTTCTCACCTCCTACATACAGTTATATTCCTTAATGTCTTTTTTTATTGCCAACTCCAGCTTTGTCTCTCTGATAAGTCTGATATGCGTCGCTGGATAGATGGGCTATTTGAGAACTGAATATGAGGGAGTGCTAATAAGAATGGAATTTTAAAGCTTATTAAACAATAATTTCGACTAGATTAACAGTCGGTATCTAGCCGACGTCGAGTTGGCTTACCTTCTAACACAAGAGCACGAAAGATATGAAAGTATTGAGAATGCTAGATGAATGATATTGAGACTAGAGAATTTTTGAGAATTCTTGAGAATAGAATGGCTGTTTATTATAAGTATACACTCCTGAACAAAATCTTAAGACCAGGGAAAATATTACAGGTATTCACACTTCGCACTGGTGGATTGTAAC
>CM074945.1:3852834-3863025 GCA_037577455.1 Pangasius macronema | reverse complement strand
GCAGCTAAAATGGCTGCCCACTGCTCCGGGTGTGTGTTCACTACTGTGTGTGCACTTGGATGGGTTAAATGCAGAGCCCAAATTCCGAGTATGGGTCACCACACTTGGCCACAACTTCACATCACTTCACTTCACTTCACTTCAGTTCAGCACAGCCAACATTGCACAATGTTCCTCCACAAGTACAGTAGCTTGTAATAGCATTTTTTCAATCACAGAGTCAGTTTAAACAGGATTACATTAATTTGACACGTGTTGAACACAAACTCCATTGAACTCAGTTCAACTTCCGATCACGTTCCTTGAAGGTGGCATCAGTAAGTCAGAACAATTTTAGAAATATTTCGTTTTTCTCACATTCCAGTAGCTGTCAATAAATGTTCATAGGAAACAAAAAAACACCAGTCATTGTAGGACATCAGGTCGTGTAAATGGGAGAAAATAAAATGATGTGCGCCACCAAAACCTGACCAGTCAAAGCAGGGAGGCATCATTATATAACTGCCAGTCTTTTCCTGTCCATTCAGCAACCTTTCCCTCTTTCACTAGCATTTAGCCATTTTAGCCTAGACTATGTTTTCAAAGGAATGTCTGTATTAATGTACATGTTTTAAATGTCATTTTTTAAATCTAATAGTTGGCTAATATTCAACTCTGCATATAAATAAATGTGACCTATGTGGTTACACGGCTTGCTTCGGCAATGTTGGTACAGCACAAACACACGGTATGTAAGCTGTATTTATTTTATCCGTAAGTATTCGTGCAAATGATATTGAATTGCAAATAGAAGCCAATTTCTACTTTTAATTAAAATGCTCTTTGAATAAAGTTTCCATTTTTAGCCAAAGTCAGACACATTACTGTGGGAAGACCTGAGCAGAGCAGCGTGTCCTTTTAATCTCACGACAGATTCCCTCTGGTGTCCATGACAATACACATCTCACATTGTACATGACATTTCCTTTTTTATTTAAATGTTTTTGATATATGGGAATTGTGACACACACACACACACACACACACACACACAGTGCTTTAGAGCATTTAGCCCAACTGCCTGTAAAATTGAAAAAAATGGGGCCAGGTTGAGAAATCATCCATTCAAGCAAGGTGAAGGTTCCTGAGTCTAGACTTCACTTTGCATTATTTACCCAAAGTCTGTAGTACGTAATGATTAATGAAAAGAGAGTCTAATGTGGACAAAAAAGCTACATCCAAAGTCTACTTGGAGACTTGGACAGAAGGAGGAATGTACATGAGGATGGTGGGATGTAAGACCAGTAAAGGAGAGAAAAGGAGAGTCGTAGTTCCAGTTCTAACGTGAACTCCTACACAATAGGAGTGCTATGCTTCACAGTTATGAGCAGCTGGATTGCTGACCTCTAATTCACTAAACTTTGCACATGGCTTGCAAATGCAATGCCCATTTTCTTCTATATGATGTTTTGGGGTCCCTGGTGGACTAGTGGTTAGGTCACAGCACTCTCACCGCTGTGGCCTGGGTTCGATTCCCAGCCAGAGAACCAACCCCAGCCACTGGGGTTGCGTGTAACAGTGCGCTCTCAGTGCCGATCCCAAGCCCGGAAAAATTGGGGAGGGTTGCGTTAGGCAGGGCATCCGGCGTAAAAACTGTGCCAAAAATCAAATATGCGGACCAAAGATCTGCTGTGGCGACTCCTAACGGGAGCAGCCGAAAGAGACTTTCTTCTTCTATATGATGTTTTCATATATGAAAAATCATGATGTAGCTTTATATTCATTTGAACCTTTTTGCAGCGGTCCTACCACAGCACACTATGTTCATGCTTATGCTGAAAATTACAGGTAACCCCTTGATTGACTACAGTTACATGTTATATGTGTGTTTGTGTGTTGTTTGTTGGTTTATTTTGGCAATTCTTGTTAATTGATTTTAAAGTTTTAATGTTTTAAATGGTAAAGAACTTACTAAAGACAATGATTATGTATCCACAAAATGTAGCTGTGGCTATTCTAGCCAAATGGGAGTGGTGTGTTTCAAAATGTTTTGATCTGCCATGAACAGTTGATTTTAATATACAGCAACAGGCTTCTCTGTCATTTCTATGCGTGCGGACTTTGATTACTTATGTAACAACCATAAATCAGGCAATACTTAAAAAAGAGAAAGCAATGAATTATGTCGCTTGTTCAACTGAACCATGAGAAATGGCAGTAATAATATGTTATGAGTTTAAGGAGCAAACTGAGAAACAGACATACAGTCATATATGGAAACTTTACAGACAAGTAATGATATATTTGCCTTAAGTGTTATAGACCAGTTCAGGAGCAATGGAGTGGTTAGTGTTGCCGCCTCACAACTCCAGGGTCCCTAGGTGTGTGTGTGTGTGTGTGTGTGTGTGCATGGTACCCTGTGATGGACTGGCATCCCATCCAGGGTGCATTCCCATTTCACATCCAATGTTCCCAGGATAGGCTCAGGATAAAATACATCTCCTGTCGAATCTTTTCATATTAGCTAATAAGGAATTCACTTCACTATATGCAAAGCATTTAGCATAATCTTCTTTTAGGATTAGGTTCGATTTTATAGAACATTAGACACAAAAAAAGTGCATCACTCCCAACAAAGATTCAGAGTAGTCTGAAATAAAATCTAGAAGCAATCTAAAGCTTCACAATTATACATTTTTATTTTAGCATTTACACACATTACACACATAGTTTTCCCTAATGCTACAATACATGTCTGTGTGTGTGTGTGTGTGTGTGTTTGTGTGTGTATACAGATGTGGGTGGGTGCTTGTAAGGAAAATGGTAATGCTGATTCCCCTGTTTCTCTCTGTCTGTATCTTGTCCTCAGGCTGCTGCTGGATCAAAGCCGTGCTGTGACCAAAGCAGAGTGCAGAAGAAGACAATCAGATGTCAGGCCCAACACAGCAAACAGTTCAGAGCGAAAAGACAACGAAATGAAATTTTACATCAGAAGGCAAGCGAAAACATTCTTGAGAGACACTCAAATCCACCGAGGATAAGAATACGAGAGAGATGGAGAGTGAGAGAGAGAGAGAGAGAGAGAGAGAGAGAGAGAAAACTCTGTGTTCTCAAATTTTATATTCGAAGCTCTTTTTACCTCTTTTATTTTATATATCTGTTAAAGCCAGCCACCAACATTTTCAGATGTTGTAAATAGGAGGTGAATCCTAGACTTCATTATTCCTGGTACTGCAAGTAATACTCAAGTAATGACTTGTGTTCTCAGATGTGTCAGTTCTGGAAGTCGTCTATACATGACTGCAGGTGTTCATTACCACAGCTGAAGTAAAATGTCTGTTTCAAACAGAAATTAGATATATATATATATATATATACATACATATATATCATGTTCAAGGAAATCAACAATTAATAAATAGGGCTGAGTTTTTTAAATTTTATCTAGTTAATAAAGTATACTAAAGTGAAGGGTATAAAGTATTATTCTTTCAAAATAGACAAATATGTCTAAATGTTTTACTACCGGCCTTGAAAGAAGAGGCTGCAGTTTCACAGTTTCATAGTGATTCCAGCTTTAGATTTTTAATTAAGTAAAAAATTCCTTATATATTGATCTTGGCTACATTGGCCTGCGTAGTTATTTTATAACCTTCTTAATAAGACTGAAATGCTGAGTTCATCCAAAACCAGAGCCAAGATAAGCTTAGTCCGGTGGCTTATTACATCATGATAGGTCCCTAAGGAGCCACATATAAAAACATTATTCCGAGCACAAATTATTATTGAATATAATTAGAAAGGTGTTTTAAAAAATGTTAACATTTAACTATTGCAAAACTGTAATGACACATCGAGCTCATTACCAGCTTTCCTTCTCTCTGGTCTCTCAGATAGTTGGTAGGACTGAATTAGCAAACACATACACTCTTTATTGTAATAATAAGCAAAGAGTCTCATGCATATCGATCTGCTTGACCGTGATGGAGTTGATTGCCCATAGGGACACGGAGGGCTTTATACGAAAACACCCTGCGATGAAAAGGAAAGTTGGTGACAATCTCCAGGTTCTCACCATAAACCAAATGAGTGACAGGAAATCGATTTCTGTCAGGTATAATTAAAGCCATGCTTATTTAGTGAAAAGAGCTCCTGCCGTATTTTATTACGGACGTCCAAAACCTGCAATGGACATCATCCTATTACCCTTTAAGAGATGGTTTCGGGGCAAAGCAATTCTGCTATTCCTGACATGAAGGATTTATAATAAATAAATAAATAAATTAATTAATTAAGACATAGACAGACAGTGGTATGGTTATAGACTGCGACAAAAACCAGCTTTAAACAAGCCCTAACATTCATCCATTCTTTCTGTCCACTTCTTTTTTATTGGATTGAGTTTGAAACAGGTTTAAAAGAGTGTTGCATATTAGGCAAAAGATTTCACCAGTACATCAGTAAGAAGGTGCCAGATGTCTGGATGTAGAGCCCTTGCTCCGTGACACTCTTTCCCATTCACAAAACCCTACCTGGCAGCTTCTCCAATCACACACTAGCTCACCAACACTGCCTCTGGAATCACATAAGCCGGTGCTGGAGCGGAACCAAGTGATATGCTTATTTTCTTACAAATCACACACACACACAAGCATTCTGAATTATTGTATAAATGTCTTAAATGTGGGGATCTATTTTCGTCCCCAAAAGCAGCGCCACTCTTGTCAGCCATGTTAACTGAATGTTAATCACGCTTCCTGAAATCCATGCTGATTAAAACAGTACGAAAAATCCCCATATATTAATCAAACCTAGCCTATGGTTTGATGCTAAATAATTATGCAAAAATCATATTTATTAAAATGGAATAGAGAGGCTGTGCATGGTGGTCTATGATGAGATATATTACTGTGAAAATGCTGTTTGTTTTGCGAACCTGACAAAAATTAGACCTGCCAGTATCTATGCTCAGTGTAGAACATGAACATTCAAATATGATGTAACGTTTTTTTTCCAATCCTTCATCTACATTAACCATGTAAATGACTGAGTTCTTTTATCCTGGTCAGGGTTGTGGTGGATCTGGATGCTAAGCTAGGAACACTGGGTGTGATATGAGAACACATACTGGATGGGAAGCCATTTCAAGATGTTTCTCAAACACACAAACACACACACACACACCTAGGAAGACTTTAGATTTACTTATCCATTTGCTGCCAAGGTTTTTGTGAGGAACCTGGAGATGTGAGGCGGCAGCACTACCTGCCGTCAAGCCATCAACTCTGTGCCATCAAGTCATTTTTATACTTATATTAAATTCATGTAAGTATATTGTGGTAAGAAAATTCAGTCAGTATGCAACATGTTTTGTTGTCACCATGGGAACACATGATATCCACTATGTCAATAATGAACCAAAGTCCAGTCTGAAAATATACAGTAAACTTCAAATCTGAAAAGTTGAAATTGGGCAGCTTATTTAAAAATAATGTTGCAAACAGACATTTCATTTCCTATGGCTAAAAATCCTGACAGGCGGAGGTGGGTGTTGTGTGCCGGAATACCTCATTTCCCTACTCTACCCATCCCGATTCAAATCATTAGCTAATTATCGCGTTCTTTATGAGCTGTCAGATCTTTTGGACCAGGAAATCCTCTGACACTTGAAACTGTTACAGTTGAGTTACAGTAGTTACTTTAACACAAGTTTCCTCCAGCCTTTACAATATGTCTACATTTTACAGTAAGAACTTTCATATAAAAGCTGTCTAACTTACCTTCATTTGAAGTGAAACCAGACATATTTAATGGGAAGGAATTAAATGATCACAAAGGCCATGAGACAGCTGTGCTGAAATTAAAGTGCCGCTCTCTATTCTCTCATTGTGACAGAGTGCCACACCCCTGATGGGTCTATCCCTGTTCTCTTCTCTCTTAGCGAGGGTGGAAAAGATGGCAGCGAGGGAGCCATTGTTTTTCTCGGCAGGTGTTAGCCCACACAGCTCGCTCTGACAGTTGTCTGGGAGCTATATATATCTGCTTGTTAGCTGCACCTAGTTGATATCGATCCCTCGGCCCATGGCACCTGTCAGATGTCCCAACTGGTTTCTGATCACTCCTATCCCACGCCGACTGGCCATCACTCAGACACCTGCTCTTGTAATAGAGGAGAGTTAGTGGATCATGACGCTACTTATGTGTCTCCGGCTCGGTGGACTTCGCTGGCCTGATGTTTTGAGGTTTTCCACAGTTTCATATTCTTATGAATATGAGTGATGTCTGTGTTATGTGAGGCTAATGTGTGGTTTGTATGCTTCCATAGACTGAGGAAGCACTATAGACCAAAGGATCAGGTTCTCCGGGCTTAGGCTCAGTGTCTAGTCTGACTCAGCAGGCTCATTTTATATATTGCAAAGGACGAACATGGTCTGGAATTATTTAACAAACAAATGTAAGCATTATATGGAGCCTGGAGGCTGACAAAGGTGTTTGAATATGAATTCCATATATTTGAATTATATAGATGGTTCATATTGTTTTCTATACAGTTTTTGCCACTGTTTTATTCTTTATTTTGAACTTGACTTTATAAAAAAAATATAAAATGATTAGTTACAGTTTTGAGATTTTAAATATCAGAACCCTAAATACAAATCTCAAAAAAATTATATTTTTCTATACAGATTTTATGTTAATTATGCCAAAGGCAAAGCATCTGGGATTCACAGGTTCTATTGTAATAGCTATTATCCTATTAAACTTTGTCTGATAGCTAGCTAGTGATTGTCGGGAAGATAAGATTACCATAGCTGAACTAACTAGAATATTACCTAAATAGTAACACTGGACATATACTAAGCATTTCTATTGTTTAACATGACTATAGAAGACTAGCTATTTGTGTAGGACATAACTGTAATCTCTAATTTCGAATTATTGCTTCAAATAATTGCTAAGAACAGTTTGCACTCAAGTCTCCATCATTGAACGGTTAATAACTTCAGTTCAAAACAATAGACCTTAAGTTCAGAAATGACTCTGATGCTCATACTCACAAATTCCTCTTTACACAATTGCACTTTTTGACTATGTAATATACAATTATAGAAGAGAAATTATTTGTAATCGCACTATCCGGTGTCACCCAGATGAGGATGGGTTCCCTATTGAGTCTGGTTCCTCTGAAGGTTTCTTCTTCATGTCATCTCAGGGAGTTTTTCCTTGCGACCATTACCTCTTGCTCGCTCATTAGAGATGAATTTAGAAATTAAAAATTTATATCTGGAAATTACATATTTTTGTGAAGCTGTTTTGTGACAATGTCCATTATTAAAAGCGCTACACCAATAAAATTGAATTGAATTCAAGTTTTTTTTTAAAAAATTGGCAAAAAAGGTATTTTTTTTAAATGTCCCGGAGAAAAATAAAAATTTAATGTGATGTGTATACAATTCAAACATGTGAAATTCATATTCAAATCTTTTTGGCAGCTTCCAAGCACTATAGCATAGCATGGAGTAACCCAAAATCTCTTCAACAGAAAGATGTTCTGAAGTTCAGGAAGTGGTCAGGGGCACTTCCTTCTCCATGGTGGAAGAAGCACAGGATAACAAGGAAGCAATGACTCCATTACCAGCCCACTCTCCTCTGAAGGTCCCCTTCAGCTCGGCCATAGCGTATGTGCAGCAAGCAGCAAATCAATACATGAACCGCAGAAATACCAGCAAGACAAATGGCTTTTGAATTGAGAAGTGAAGTGGGAAATGGATTTTTAAGTTGTCCTGAGAAGCATTTGCACGTGACATTTAAAGCAGTGAGAGCTAAGAGAGAAGCTGTTCTTGTGTGCTAGATGTCCATTATAATCTCATTCATTATATACACTCAAACCCGACATGTATTTTCTGCTTGTTGATTCTCTAATTAAGAGAATAATGTGAACTTCCGCTTAATGTCAGGAGTTAGTGGGTTGTCAAGTGTTATGTAATAAGCCTAATAATTGACCCCTACTCCAGTGCATGCACAAGGTCATAACTGAACCACTGAGCCAATAGTTTAATTATAAATAAGCTTGAACCGGGAAAGAAGCAAACACTAGACTCAATCTAACACTGTATCTCCAACATGTGTCTCGAAAGAGCAAGTGCAAATATGGAGGGCAGGCTCTTGTGGTCATGGCTGAATTAAAAGACACTGCTCTTTAGCGCAGTAAAAATGAGAAACGGCCAGAGAAATTGAAGCTGTGCATCTATTTGACTCTCAAGGATAACCCTTAATTAGTTTCATTTGCCGCTTCCACTTGTCCAATACCATTGCCATTAATTACAACAATACTGAGGCTTGATTTTCAAGTGATTGTTTTTTCCCTCTGTAACACTTGGGGTAATTGTTCTAAAATTGGATGGTCCAACCATGAAGTTATGGAATGTGGTCAGGAAATATAGAGTATATAAAGGAAAAATATGCTGCTAATATACATCATGATGAATGAAGTATAGGAGGATCAGCATGGACTATGTATCAGGACCCATTTTAGGTTGAGCCTTAGGTTAAAGGTTGTGGCAACCCAAAATTACATTTCTTTGAATTGTAAACATTCATACAAAAGATTTTTGTGGTATTCTGCTAATACAAGAGTTAGTTCAACAAATGATGTATAATGGTTAACCCTTTACTGCACATTGTTGCCATATGGCAACAATTTACAAACTACCCCCCTAATTTTTTTTTTAATTGAAAAATGAAAGGGACAAAATGAAAGGGATTTTGCTGCTCTGTTATTTAATGGTGAACTGTGACCTTTCAACTGTCGACACCCCAAATGCAAAGGCAGCTGCATGCCTAAGCTCTGAGCCATAAATACAGCAATGCCCCTGAGCTCTGAATATAAACACACTTTGCTTTACTTAGCTGCTCATTATGCTCATTTGTTAAGACAAAGCTGCTAATCTAACACCCACATTTTATCTTCTCATTTATATAGTGGTAGTTAATCAGTGTAAAATACATTATCCATTTTTGTTAGCTAGAGTGTTAATGTAATCGTAGTGTAGCTAGAGAATGTCAGCCATTTAG
Organism: Pangasius macronema; assembly: GCA_037577455.1. Classification (NCBI taxonomy): domain Eukaryota; kingdom Metazoa; phylum Chordata; class Actinopteri; order Siluriformes; family Pangasiidae; genus Pangasius; species Pangasius macronema. The sequence continues at coordinate 3,853,971 of CM074945.1, read as the reverse complement.
TATAATATTTTTTCCCTCTAGTCAAAGCTCTATATAGAATGTAAGTATGTGTAATGACCTTTAGTTCTTTCAGATTCATTTAGGTCATAACTACGGCTCCATGGCTAAGTCTTGTGTTGTTCGGGGATGTGACCGCTCCGTGACCCTGCCGTCACTACTCAGTGATCCAGCTCAGGCTCGTGGGAGAGTGGGAGGAAACACCAACACCGCCGGCCTGAACAATAGAATCAATATATAGATCGATAGAAACTTTATTATGTCCTGTCAGAGATGATGTTGTGTCAAACACTTCTTAATTTTGTCCTTTCTATAAATAGTTTGCCGGGTACAATGTTATTTTTGCCACGATTGCATGATTATTATTCTGGCAGCTAAATTAGCTAAACAAAAACTGGGACTTCTAGTGTAGTAATAAAGATGGCCACATAGACCCACGGCACCCACCCACCCATCCTTTGATTAGCATAAATCCCAGAAAAATTCAAGGTGCTACATAGGGATAAGTAAAATATAGTCAAGAGATGAGTGGAGGCAAGAACAGGAAAAGTTGTCCCAAAATTAAAGCACAAAAAAAAAGCAATAAGAACAAACTGAAGACGGAAGCTCTGATACCTCAGGAAACGGTGGTGACAAGGTAAACATAACTTCACAAGCAATGCTCACCATCGGCAAAGAGATACAGAATTTCAAAGCAGAATTGATGAAAGATTTGATGGAGAGGGCATTTAAAGTGACATAAATCATTGAACTGAAGCACAAAATAAATCAGAAGCTACAAGATGCTATGATGGATATAGGGAGCCAGGGAGCTAGCATAACAGAAACAAAAAGTACATCAGAGAGCTGGAAACAGAGAATACTGAATTTAAAGGAGTACAGCTACACACTATGAGACAGCAAAATGCAATTCAAAACAAACTCACAGTCAGTGAAGGAAGATCAAGTCAAAAGAATGTTCGCATTTATATAGTTAAAGAATGGTCAAGATTTCTGAGATCCAACCTACCTCTCGAGAAAGAATGCTGATCTTGATCTGTGATTTCAACATGCACACAATTTCCTCTTACCAAGGCCACAAGATGACACTCCAACAGAGTCAACAGTAGTAAATTTTCATGAATTCACCATGAATGAGGT
>CM074945.1:3758958-3772568 GCA_037577455.1 Pangasius macronema | reverse complement strand
GCCTCTTAACTCATGAACTCTCTCTCTCTCTCACTCACTGTCTGTCTATCACTCTCTCTCTTTCTCTCTCTCTCTCTCTCTCTAGTTTATACACACCCATAGACGCAGGCATACACTATGTTATACAGGCAGTATGTTCTCCAAGTTGTGGGCTCCCAGAGCCGAGAAAGGAGAGGAATCATTTGATTCTACATTATAAACCATTTATTCAGCAAGGGCAAAAAGAGACATCTCTGCTTAAGCCATTTTCAGGCTTCATTTTTTTTCAGCAGTAAGCATGTGCGTAAATCTGCTTAACAGTTTTTCTGCTGTGGCAGTGACACTGCATTCTGTTGCCTGATGCCTTTGGGCCAGGGCTGGAAATGTGACGGGAATCTTATATCAGCATTAAACACATTTATAGGGGGGGGGAGGCGGGAGGCAGAGCAATGGGAGAGAGAAAGTGAGAAAAAGAAAAGATCAAGGGCATGATTCACGTTCACGCAAGTTATCGACCAACACCTTTCCCTTCACAAACTAAGCTTTTGGACAGAGGACATACTTTCTTGGGAGAAGCACTTCTAAAATATTTTTCATAAATCTAGCGTATAAAGGCAGCTTCTGTTTGTAGCTCTCTTATCAAATGTATATATCAGTGTTGGCCAGTCTGAGGAGAAAGATTAGTTCAAGGTTATCTACAGTGCTTAACATGACTCCTGCTATGATCCTTCATGTTACTGAGTTTTTAATATTCAATTAATAACAACAATTAACAACAATAGTACAGTGCAAGGTGACCAATGGATACATATTTTGCACTTTGCACCACAGATCAGATATTATTCAGGTGGTGGATCTTTAATATTACAGAATTATTCCCAATATATAGTTCATAAACAGCCACAGTAAAGCAGCTGTATTTATTTATTTATTTATTTATTTATTTATTTATTTATTTTTACTGTACTTAGGATTGTGCTCTTATGGATTGATATGGATTATTTATTTATTTATTTATTTATTTATTTATTTATTTATTTATTTATTTTATTGTAGAATAAGGAATCATCATTGACATTATATGTAACCATATATATATATATATATATATATTATCGTAAGTCCCCTTGGAAGAATATACCTCTCAAATTTGACCAACCGTACGAGGGAAGAGTTTTTTTTGAGGTATTTTTATACCTAATGGTCTCACCATTGTCCCTGCCTAGAAACTTATTTGGTGTCCTAATTCCTTGGTGTGTGTTTTATTGTGCCAGATGCTTTTGTTTGTCTGACAAGTGAAGGTAATTTACCGTTCCGAGTTCTCCTTTCTTTGCTGAAAATTATAAAAAAAAACCTGCAAATTGATTTCTTGACAAGCTGATCACATGAGAATTAGATTTTTTAAATGTTCTTTCGTTTGTTTTCTATAGTACAACCATTTTTATCTTAAATGGCACTATAATAGAAGTTAAAGCAGATGAAAAAGTCATGCTTGTTCTTATATTTAGCTTTTTTTTTCCTGTTCTTTTTGTAGTACTTCACTCACTATGTTATTCTCAGTTTGATGTTCAGAGCTGATTGCCTGGCAGCTTGAGTGAGCATTTTACACTGGAGCTATTCTGGAACCTAAAACCTCTGAATTACACTGTACTCCCCTATGTACTTTATGGTTCAGTAAGTGATTCTCTCTCTCTCTCTCTCTCTCTCTCTCTCTCTCCTTTTTTATGCCATTTTTCTTTGCTCTCCATATGCACACATCCAGTATAATGTTTTTATATATGGAAACTACACCAATCAGCCAAAAACATTAAAACCACTGACAGGTGAAGTAAATGACATTATCTTGTTAGAGTTGCACCTCTCAAGGGGTGGGATATATTAGCCAGCAAGTGAACAGTCAGTTATTGTTGTTCATGGGTTGGAAGCAGGAAAAATGGGCAAGTGTAAAGATCTGAGTGACTTTGGCAATGGCCAAATTGTGATGGCTAGACGATTGTGTCAGAGCATCTCCAAAACGTCAGGTTTTGTGGGGTGTTCCCGGTAGTAGTGTGGTGGTTAGTACCTACCAGAAGTGGTCCAACCAGTGACAGGGTCATGGGCGCCCAAGGCTCATTGATGCTGATGGGGAATGAAGGTTAGACCATCTGGTTTGATGCCACGGAAGAGCTACTGTAGCACATATTGCAGAAAAAAGTTTGTTGTGTATGGGGCTGTGTAGCTGCAGACCGGTCAGAGAGCCCATGCTGACCCCTGTCCACCACTGAAAGTGCCTACAATGGGTACATGATCTTCAGAACTGGACCCTGCAGCAAAGGAAGAATGTGGCCTGGTCTGATGAATCATGCTTTCTTTTACACCATGTGGATGGCCAGGTGCATGTGCATTGCTTACCTGGGGAAGAGATGGCACAAGGATGCACTATGGAAAGAAGGCATGGCGAAGGCAGTGTGATGCTCTGGGCAAGGTTCTGCTGGGAAACCTTGGGTCCTGGCATTCTTTGGTTACTTTGACAGGTACCACCTACCTAAACATTGCTGCAGACCAAGCACACCCCTTCATGGCAACGGTATTCCCTACAGACAAAGGCCGCTTTCAGCAGGATAATGCGCCCTGCCACACTGCAAAAATGGTTCAAGAATGGTTTGAGGAACATGACAAAGAGTTCAGAGTGTTGACTTGTCCTCCAAATTCCCTAGATCTCAGTCTGATCAAGTGTGGGATGTGCTGGACAAACAAGACTGATCCATGGAGGCCCCACCTCACAACTTACAGGACTTGCTGCTAACGGTTTGGTGCCAGATACCACAACACACCTTCAGAGGTCTTGTGGAGTCCATGCCTTGACAGATTGGATCTGGATTTGGCAGCACAAATGGGACCTACACTATATTAGGCAGGTGTTTTTAATGTTATGGCTGAATGGTGTAGCTAAAATCAGAAATAAAACCACGGTCGTCAAATTAAACTTGTTCTGTGTGAATATGTCATAATTTTCAAGCCACTCTGTGATACCACATGAACACCCCACGTTGATCCCACTGGTCCATGCAGGTTCAATCATGGCTGGTTTAAAAATGCTTTATTAGAGTGTGATATATATATATATATACACACCGTGACAGAACATTTGACAGAAAAATTACACCTGTTGTTGAAAAGAAATTCAGACATTCAAGAAAGTATTTTTTTTTTTCACTACAATTCGTTAATTGCAGAATTGACAGCTCTGCATCTTACTCTAATGACTCACACAAAAGGACAGTTTGCCTTCATGATTGTATAGTGAGCTGTTGATCACAGTGATGAATGTGGGTGGCATGTAAATTTAAAATGGTGTTAATGGTGTTAAACTTCCTAAAGCGGATTGGACAGAAAAAAAAAAAGTCAGAGCAGAGCGTAAGGAGGGCAGCAGGAAATGTGATAATTTTGTACAGGCTTTTTTTTTTTTTTAATAAATATATATTTGTAGTTTAAAGTATGCTGTACTTGAACATATGTGCCTCTTTCACACTTAAAAACTGGAGCTTTATATCGTTCACACTTGCAGGCTTGATGCAGGATTTTACCAGGAAATTTTACACCATGAAATATGAAGTTGAGATGTTTATCATCTACGTCTTCTCTTTCTTCTTTACTAAGTCTTGTTCTCTGAGTCTGAGTCTTCTGCTGATTCACTCATGAATTACTGTCTACTACTGTGTCACTTATCTGTACGTAATATACTGACTTACTCTCATATTAACAGCAGATCTGGCATCACATTAAACAGCCGTAATACAGCGGAGCAGCAGTGGTTCGTGATGAACGTGTGCACTTAGATGAAGCAATGCAGCTATGTGAGTCCCTTAAACACGTATCTATTTTCCCATCTTCTTCTGCCTGGACTCCTTAATATCTCAGATGGTCCTGTGATGGCTTATACTCTCATATCCTCTCGTTGTCAGACTCATCTCTTGTCACTTCTGTAACTCCTATGGCTATGGAGGTGTCAGCCTTCTCCTGCCTGGAAGAGTTTTTTTTTATTTTATCCTTTCTGAAATTGCATGCCTTATTGACCCTCACATTTAATCGTGTGGATGCGGAAACTCCTGACACTCAGATTGTACTGTGTTTGTGTTTGTGTGTGTGTGTGTGTGTGTGTGTGTGTGTGTGTGTGTGTGTGTGTATTTAGTGTGCTGCAATCTTTCCCTCTATGTCAGATGAAGCAGATATCTGGCTCTCACTCTGACATTTCGCGTCTAATGAAACAATGAGAGAACCTCCGTGCCCTATCAGTCGTCTTTCTCCTTTACTCTGCCTCCCTCCCTCCCTCTCTCCGTCTCTCCCCAACCCACAGACACAATAACAACAGGATGAGTGACAGAAGCCACAGAGATGGAGTTAGGAGCAAATAGACGTCCTGTCTGATATCATTCACTGAGTTGATGCACTGACTTCACCTCAGGACTGGGGACATTAAAGCAGTTGTCATCCATTACATCGTTTTGTTTGTTGTTTTTGTATTAAAAAAATAACAAGGATGTTAATGACTAGGGAGACAAGGTTGTGTTACATCTTAACACGGCTCTGTTGCTCGATTCTGATTGGTCAGAAAGAGTTGATCCTTTTTGGATAACAGCACAGCTCTGACACGAGTTCCTGCTGCAGGGTTTATGTTAATGAGTTCATTGTAATATGCAATAACAACATTGGTATGGTGACGTTTCCTGTGAAAAGACGTTTATTTTCATTTTTATTTTTGGAAGGAGTCTCCAGTATCAGTGCTTTGTAACAGTCAGAGATAAAGCTGTAACTCTTATATTTACCAACAGTGGAAAGTTTTTAGAATGGTTTTGCAATTTCTCAGTAACATCACAAGCTGCATTATTTTTTTTGCCTTATCTTAGCTTCAAGGTAGAGCAAAAACCAGACACTGATGATGGAACAACTGTAAGTGATAAGAGGAGCTAACCTGTTCGCAGATGTTCCAAAACTTTAAACATATCTATAAACTAAATGTATAACGTGTCATTCTTTCCTCTTACACTACAGCTGTGATATAAGAGCAAACACTACGCAACATGCTGTCATTGGAAAATAATCAACTTCATGGTGCTAACTCAGGGAGGCGCTCACACGTCACATCAGGCCACATCACACCACCTTGTCATTTATTGTTCTCCTATAACAACATGCACCTGCCAGGTTTATTCCTTACAAATCACAAACCTACTAAAGCTAGAACTCCTTTACTGATTAGGACCCTCACAGTGCCTCTTAGCAAAGTGTTCAAAGATTCAAGCAAATTCTTCTTTTTGATTTCTAAGCTTTACCGGTGGCTCCTAAACAGCATGAGCTGAATACACCTTCATGACGGATGTAGGCTGGAACACATCATTTGCCAGAGCTAGGAAGATTTTCCGCAGGTATTAGGCCACAGAGCACCACAGCACTCTACTGATCGATATGTCCATTCTCTTCTCACACTCAGGTTCTCTCTCTCTCGCTCTCTCTCTCTCTCTCTCTTTTGCTTCTTCCTGCCTTTCTTTTACCTTCATGAATATCCTCAAATCCCTCCCTGTTAAGTAATCGAACCAATGCTTTACTCTTTATCATTTGATAGATTGAATGCGACTGGCACTAGCAGGTAAATAAATATGTTGTCAAGCCATTCCTGTGTGATTGACTAGACTGTCCAAAAACAAATGCAAAAAAAAAAAAAAAGTCTTTAGCAGCGTGGGGTTTGCCAGAGGCCATTTTGGCTCCAGCCAGATGGTATTTGCCAAGAGCTAGAAGGGCTGCCAGTTTTCCAAACAATCACGGCCACCTGTGATGAATGGCTCAGTGGCCACAGCAACACCGGCCCAGCTGCAGGCGCACAGGCTGTGGATGGAAGCGAGGGGAAGCTGTGAGGGGACGATAGACTAAACAGGATTTTAGATGCTTTCATGTTGCGTTAGGCCTAGGCTGAAAAAAACAGTCATGTTTACTGCAGCTTGAAAATGGATAAAGGGAAAAAAAATGCCTGAGAGCTTTTTATGGTCTCCTTTGGATAAATGCAAATGTTTTACCAACACTTGACTTCTTATTGATCTGAAATAATGTCTCATCACTGTGCTTAAGTATCCTAAACATGCTAATGATCCTTTTCTCCTTCTTGCAGCAGGAACGGTTGCTGTGTATAGACCTAACCTACAGCCCTTGTTTTTTTATTGTTTTGTTTTGTTGTTTTTTTTTTGCAGCGAGATATGCTGGATGTGAACCAGATTATGAAAGACTTGGCCAGCATGGTGCATGAGCAAGGAGACACAATAGGTGAGATCTTAATTATGTGTGTCCATGCTTGAGGTGTTTGTGTGTCTGCGTCTGAAGTGAGGACTACTTTGTGTGCAACTAGTTAGGCCTGTTATTGATAAGCACTCCTCCTCATCTCTCTTTGTTCTCCAACTCCCTGCTGCACAGGAGTAGAGGAAAAGAAGACACTGACACTCGATAATGATTCAGTTGCCTCAATACATCAGAGACAGAGCGTGCTGAAGTGTTATCTCAGATCAGATCTGTGGGGATACGGAGAGAACGCTGGGTTTGTGAATGAGGAGCGAGTACACTGGTTAGAAGATGCACAAGAAAAAAAGACTCAGAGGGACATCGAAGGAAAAAAGGAGGTTACTGTATTGAATTTTATCTGGCACGGTATCGGATTACGATTAGCAAGGTGTGCATGATGTGGAGCCAATGTCACTTTACACACTGGAGGAACGTGCATTTATAGGCTAATATATAAACATAGTAAAGAAAATCATTTAAATAATATCAGTAATTTTGTAGTAATGCTTATTGAGCCTAAGTAAAGCCTTTCCAAGTCATTTTGGCCAAGTATAGTATTTATGTTGTGTAGTAAGTAGAGACGTCAGAGTTCTTCATTGGAAGAAAAAGTCACGTGACGGCAAAATCCAGTGGGTTTTTTTTCAGACAGCCTTACGCTATACCTCTGGCAGCAAGATGTCAGCAAGGTGCCTTCTCTCAAAAGGAAGCTGGTAAGAGCAGCTAAGACTTTTCCTTACATAGCAGCCATGAATTCGCAATTTATGAGGCCAATTTAATTATATTTCATATGAATGAAACCATAAGAAAAGCTACAAGCAGTAACTCTGCCCCACACTCTAACCTTAACCATTCATATCCAAACACATTCGTATTAATTTAGCAATTGTGAGCAGAAACAGTGGAATGTGAATTTTCAACAAAGATCCATTCAGTAAAAGTTCCATAGTTGGTCGAATTATTAAGTTTTTTAAATTAAAACCACCTTACGTTTTTTCCGGGCCCTTAGAGGCTTACTGCGATGCTGTCTCTATTGGAAAATTAATCCATTTATATTCTAATTGGTACCTACCTGTCATGGTGTCCTTTTGTCTCACGATTTTAATTAATCCTCTGTGCCCCATACTTCTCTTTGTAGATGAACAGAGGGCAGGTCCCACAAGGAGAGGATATTTGAGGATATGCCTTTGTGTTAAGATGCTCTATAAATACCGTATATCTGCTCAGGGTTGCACAACTGATCGTTTTTACTAGTCGAACAATAATTCGAGGTCATTTCCCTAGTTAAAGCTAAACTTATATTATTAATGCAGTTAAATGCTGTTAACCAACAGCCAATAATGCATCAAAATGCACTACTATTAAGTATTAACAGCCATGCAGTGTACAGATTACACTGTTAATGTTAACAAAACTACACAAATCAGTGCAATAAATGTGGAAAACATTAAACCTTTTTTGTGCAAATCCTTAAATCCTTAAAAATCCTTTGTGTGGATGACGAGGTGACACACATGGCATAAACTGAAGATTCTGAACCTGAGACTGCGCAGCATGGAAGCTCATGTCCAACAGAGCCCTCCTTATACCTCAGTGACTAGTCTTCCTTGGGTGAAGGATGCCATGTCTACAGCAGCATCAAGAATGTTTTGTGACCTGGGAGTTGAATCCGTGTCCGTGTTGAACTCCGGCGTGTTGAACTATCGGCCATTTTAAGCTGTCATGCAGAGAAGAGACGCTCTAAACTAAGTGAGTGGTATTTGATAGTGATGTGCATCCTGATTGTACTCTTTCACACAACACTGGTCATGACGGAATTCACTTTTCCACAGCGCCGGAGCGCATCTTTAGTATCTACCTTGCTTGTTTGTTTCTTTCTTTCTTTTATTTTATTTATGTCGCACCACCCTGACAAGGTGACAGCTCCACACATCTCTGACTACTGACAGTATTAATTGACTAGTATATGTAACCCCTGTTATACACACACACACACACACACACACACTCACACACACACACACACACACACACACACGCTCATAGAGCTTTATTTGGAGATTAACACCTTAAAATAAAGGCAGCAATGTCTAATTAAAAACGAGAAACCATCCATCATTCAACTTCCATAACTGTAGATATCCAAAGATATTATTAATGTAACTGTAAATGTCTCGGCTCACATCAGGTTACAAAGCAAGGGTACAATAAAACTGAGCCATAACGTGCTTTTGGCCTTTTCAAACAAAATTCCACATGGGCTGTTTCTCCCTGTGTGGTACAGTTCATTCTCCATTCTTTCTCTCTCTTCATCTCGCCCGTACCGTTCTCCCTTTTGTATCTTTCTCTCAGTAGGACAGCTTGTTGAAGACTGTCTGTTGTCATTTCGAACATATATAGAGTTAAGTCAAGACAGCAAAGCGATTCTCTGCCCACGCTTCCTCTATTTTTTATCTTCTTCAACACATGCGGAAGAAAGTCTGGCAGACGTGAATACGAATTTAACAAAAAGGAAATTTATGGAAGGAATAATTGAACAAAAAAAACTATAGCTGCTGGTTTTCTCATTCCGTTTCATCCTTTTTTTCTAAATGACACGCAGTTTTCCCCTATTTTTCCCCCCCTAAAAACCAAAAATGGAAAGATTATTGTTCATATTCGAAACTTTGCTCAGTTTGGATCATTAATGTTCTCAGTTCAATTCAACACTGGGTCATTTAGTCGGTGAGGGCGAGCATGTATGGAGGGAAGGAAAATAAAAACATTAGCATAGAATTTTCAGACATCTAGCTTCAGAAATCACTGAAGAGTGAGACTTTGTCTAAGAGACAATGCTTTGTCAACGTCACCATTTAGAGGTCTGCTTTTGACTGTAATTATTAATAGCAATTAAAATATACGTTAAATTCTCCCAGGATTATATGAAGATAAATATATGTAGATAAAATGGAGCCCTGCTGATTACATGCTTCTAGGCATGTGTAGCGAGCACGGATATAGAATATAGAGCAAAAGATTTTTTGATGGACTCATTGTGGTGCACGAAGGCTTTACCTGGCGAGCACCAAGTCATTCCAGGAGTCTGCATTCAACAAGTGACAATCAGTAGAGCCACAGAACAGCAGAATGGCATTACGGTGAATTGTTAGAACTTTCCTCAGTAAAGATGAAAACTCGTGTCAATGCCAAGGTCAGTGTGTTCACGTTCCTGTGAGCAATACACACTTGAGTGGCTTAAATAATTACTGTCATCATTTTCTATTCAGTATTCAAATATTTAACCCAGTTAAAACAGTGGATAACACCAGCCTATCAAATTACTGCAATTTTAAACCATATTCAGCAGATCAGCTATAGGCTATTAACTTGTCTCTAGTTCTGTCATAATTGCAAATTCAGTTCATGTGGGCTCTACTGATGCATTTTCTGACTTGCTGTTGAAGGATATGTGAATTTGTGAGCACCATTTGATATATTGAGAGTCAGTTAACAGGCTGCTTCAGGAGGGTTTACAGATGGTTTGGAGTGACTAGCGAAATAGTGTTAATTAATTAAGGACAATTCTGTGGTGTACGGTGTAGTATAGTTCACCTGTGTAGGGGATGTGTTGAATAAAATGGTTGTAATTTTGAATACATAGGCTATTCTGAAAGGTAAACTTTCATTTGTCTTGAATTACTGCAGAAAAGTAACAGAAGGACTTTTGGAACTTCCATCACTCTCCACCTATCCCTNACCTCGTCACTCCCAAAGAGAACCTCAACATCTTCAGCTCTGCTACCTCTAGCTCTGGCTCCTGCCTCTTCCTCAGTACCACTGTCTCTAAATGTGGAATTCTACTAGAGTATCTAGTACTTACACGTTGGATTATGTAGTCCTAGTTTTAGGTTTTATTCAATGTTTGGAATGGAACCAGTCAACCAAATCCGGGAACAATGATATCTAACTTTGTTGGTTTGACATGAAGAAATCCCAATTCACCCATGACAAAATGGGCCCCGGGTGTGGATGACAGTGTGTGCAGTATACGAGTTTGTGTATACGCTGAATGGAATTGGTGGAGGGTGGACAGGCCAAGATAAACATATCAAGAAAGCTTAGATTAGGGCTTCTAACAGGCTGACTGGCTGTAACAAAACCTCTACACTTGTGTTTTGACATGCTTCAGAAAACTACAGGTCATGCTGTGCTGCTGCTGCTGCTGACACACACACACACACACACACACACACACACACACACACACACACACACACACACAAACAGGGGTGTTTGGGGATGAGAAAAGGATGTGCCTGAACCTAGATCCATTTATATTCATAATGTTTAATGATGTTTTTATTTTTCTATGTGTGTGTGTGTGTGTGTGTGTGTGTGTGTGTGTGTGTGTTTGATATGGTATGTCCAGTTCACCTTCATGTGCTCTACAGCTGGAAGACCAATCAACCACATGCACTATGCTTATTAACTGACTAAAAAGGTGCTGCAGCTCTGCCGCCCTTATGCCACTTTGAGTTTCAAGCCAGTTAGATGTTTGTTTTATGGCCCAGCCTGCTGTCTCCCTAATTGGTTATTTATTTGATTATCATGTCCTATTTTTGAGCTATTTGCTCCATGCGCGAGCATTTGTGTATGTGTGTGAGCGAGTGCCTGAAGAGTCTTCAGATAAGAGCTCTTTTTATTTAGAGTCATTTAGAGAATTTGTTCTTGTAATTCCTTAATGAATTGGGGATGTTGAGCTTGAGGAAATTAAACAGCATCAGTCATTTTATTGTGTTTTCGTAGCCTGTGTTATGAACATTTTCCCCAGAAGATAAGTTTATTTAGCTCTGACTGTGCAATTAAAAGGCTTCAGTGAAAGTGTAGGAAGTGTGCGGGGTGACCAGGTGAGCGCAGATGTGAGCATGTTGTACCATCAATAACATCCAAACTACATACCTCAAATAAGTTGATGAATAATTCAGGTAGTTAAGAGAGTGAACGTGACATGTTGGGAATGGTTTGCTGTGATTCAGACTATTGTAAAATTCTGTTTAATACAGTGCTCTCAGTGGTGTTAGTCATGGCTCACTGTGACCACAAGGTTCGTTGAACTTTGTGTGGTATTCCCCAATATCATACTTCAAACTAATGACCCGTTGCATTCAGCCTAACAACAGTGAGATGTCACCTAGCCTGCAGGGTCTTCATATCACACATGTCTGGTGATCCATCAAACCCACACCTCGTTCTCCACTGCTGCTTATTGAAATATTGATTGATCATCTGACAGCACAATGTGTCATCTTCCTTTCATGGTTCTAAGAGCTTCATTCTTCATTTTTTTGCTGGCTTCTTACTGGTACAGTAATTGGTCATGGATGAAAGAACAGTAATCTAAAAAAAAAGGGGGTAGGAGGAAGTACTTAAGATGAGAGGGTCAGACTGGTCATTTGCACACACACACACACACACACACACACACACACACACACACACACACACACACACACAGTTGGTTCAGTTCTTGGAATGCTTTTGATGTAGCTCGCTGAGACCTTCTGACCAAGCACCTTCTATCATGCTTAAAGTTCACGATCTTAGTGACAATGGTGAGAGACCACATAGGATAGGATAAGCAGAGAGAAATTGAAGTATAATGAAGGGGAGGGATGAATAAAAGTTCACCCTAGTGTAGTGCAGGCAGGTTGGAATGGGTGGAGAAAGGTGTCGGGAGTTCTGTGTGATAGAAAAGTATCAGCGAGAATCAAGGNGTATAATGAAGGGGAGGGATGAATAAAAGTTCACCCTAGTGTAGTGCAGGCAGGTTGGAATGGGTGGAGAAAGGTGTGGTAGAAGAGGAGTTCTGTGTGATAGAAAAATATCAGTGAGAATCAAGAGGAAGGTGAACGAGACAGTGGTGAGAGCGGCCATGCTGTATGGAGCTGAAGGCGAAGAGGAAGGCCAAAGAGGAGGTATATGGAGGTAATAAATGAGGATATGAAGCTAGTGGGTGCGGGTGTTGANGTGGAGAGTGATGATTCGCTGTGGCCACCCCTGAAGGGAAAAGCCGAAAGAAGAAGAAGAAGAAGAAGAAGAAGACTTCCATTAATGATAGGGTTAATACTGTATGCCTGACGGTGAAAATTAGATCCACCAACACAGACCAGTGCTTTTTTTCAGACTAACCTTTTACCAAGCACTTCATTTCTTATCACCCTGTCAAAGGAAGAATAAAAACTACCCCAAACATTTTCTAGAGCGAGACTGACTATACCTGACTGTGTGATGTTGTTCAAACACAACGTGAAACGTGACCAAACTTTAGTACAAAGGTAACGCAATTATAACCGTATAGACTGTATAAAGTTCATTAAATTTGATCATGGCATTCAAATTTTATGTTTGTGAAATATCGGTGCCCTTTTGGATGATGATGTCACTATAAAAAAGGAAAACAAAAATGGTTTTATGCCTTAGAAATCCAGTCTACCTGACGATAGTAGGCAAAAGCCAGGTTATGCACTTGCGTTCTTAATTTACGTGAAAGGCAGCCATTTATTAGTTTTGAATAATCCAAATTAATTGTCTTGTACCAATGCACATGTACTTATTCTACCAAGTGAGAACATTGATTCAAATGCAAACTCAATTCCCTTCCCAATTAAAAACAAATGTGCGGTTCAGCACACACAGGGGCACAACTATGGCAGAAGTGAGTGAGTTGCAGCGGGGTTGAAGCAGTGCAGGCTCAGCAGCAGCAGCAACCGCTGCAGACTTCACCTCCGCCTGGCTGCTAGAACTAATGAGGTTTTGTTTATTTTCCTCTGATTTGATTTGGTTGTGATCTCTGTTGCTGCCATGCCAAGGAGAGACACAGTGACAAAGAGGGGGCGTCAAAGAGGCTGAGAATCATGGGGTTTTAGCTTTCTGATGTTAAACAATAACTTTTGCTAACTCTCTTCAGCCTGTTTTCGACAATCTACACTATCTATAGACCATCATTATGCAACCCATATCACTTTAGCGATAGTATATAAAATAAAAACCTATGAAAGTATGTGGAAACTCTTTCCTTTCTCAGTGAGATGTCAGGTAAATAATTTGCATAAAGGCATGTGATTGGCCACCACAAGCCTCACCAGAGGATCTACTACAGAAGAAGTCGCAATGGTTGATGTTTAACAAAGTCTATAGACTATAGCTACACTGCAAAAAAAAAGACATCTTTATTACCTCCATATACCTCCTCTTTGGCCTTCCCCTTCGCCTTCAGCTCCATGTCCAACATTCTCCTACCAATATACTCACTCTCCCTCCTCTGAACATGTCCAAACCATCTTAATCTG
>CM074945.1:3726067-3757028 GCA_037577455.1 Pangasius macronema | reverse complement strand
GCTACCTCTAGCTCTGACTCCTGCCTCTTCCCCAGTGCCACTGTCTCTAAACCATACAGCATGGCCGCTCTCACCACAAAAAGGGAATTCTTTAATTATAACTACTTTTCAGATATTGAAACACAAATCCGGCGTCCACATCAGCAGAAATCATGCTTACATGCTCACTTGACAAAGTTCTCATAAGGAAAAAGTCCTCATTTGCTGAGCTTCGTGGCTCTGAACGGCTAATGAACAGCTAATGAACAGCTAATTTATACTCCCATAATAATGTTTCAACCCTATTTTTTTCAGGAGTGTGTGTTGTATTATATTACAGTAATGATGGCTCTTTGTTAGCAAAAGTGAGCTAATTCATTCTGACTCTCTGTTGTTCATTAATCTGTAGTTGCGGGAATACATTTCAGCCATTACGGCAATCCATTAACTGAAATGTATATAGCTGCATTATTTTCATACTTGGTTTTTAGCTCCAAGTATCTGATTTTTTAAAAGTTAATTATGCAGTATATAAGTTGTTTAATTAAAAATGAACATTAGCACGCCACGGCTATCCATTTTGCTGTTTAACTCTTAGGAGCAAAAAAGTACAGTAACTGCATTATGCACCGTTTGATTTTCTTATCCTCTTTTCTGTTCTATTAATTTGTTTCTTTAATGCTATTTTTGTGCCTGATTTTTTCTTTTTTATTTATAAAAATAATGTGCCTGCCTTTCTCGTGGTTTGGTTTTAAATCCAAAATCAAATAGCAGATTAGTTGACTTTGTTGTCACTTCTTGAAGTACTGTGCTTTAGCTCACTTTCTGTCTTTCACACTCTGAGTTTCTTTGTGAACTCTTAGAGCTGCTGCTGCTTTCTACTAGTTTTACTTTTTTTTAATCTTTTTTTTTTTTTTAGTTCTGCGGCCATTAGTAGACAACCACAAAGTCTTCTTTGAATTAAGATTAGGAGATGATAATGTGTTTGTGCAGATTTGTGCACCAGAGAAAAAAAAAACATTATTTTCATTTCTGGAATGTAATAAATACAATAATAATAATAATAATAATAATAATAATAATAATAATAAGGATTATTGTTATTATTATTATTATTATTATTATTATTATTATTATTATTATTATTATTTATTTATTTATTTATTTATTTTTATTGATCTTTGCTGCTCATACTGAAAATATTAGTGAAATCTGACCTTTAATTAAAATACATTTATTTCTAAGGAAAAAAATAAATAAATAAAAATAAATAAATAAATAAATAAATAAATAATAATAATAATAATAATAATAATCCTTATTATATTTTATTATATTTTTTTTTTATTGATCTTTGCTGCTCATACTGAAAATATTAATGAAATCTCACCTTTAATTAAAATAAATTTATTTCTAAGAAACTGTATATAATTTTTCAATTCCAGCGTCCATTCAGCCTGGGCTAAACAAAAAGATCTGGTCTTGCTACCTCGCCCCCTTTCCTTTCTTTTCATTCTTTCCCCTTTTATAAGTGAGCAAGTGAGGGAGCAAATGAGTGAATGGCAACAGCTTTTGGATTAATTGTCATTTCATTATCTCACTGAGAGTTCAGCCGTGACCAAACTCACACAGAGCAATTTAGCACTTCACCAGCCCCGCTAGCCGCCCCCGGAGGAGAGGGAGGGGGCGTCTGTAACTCTGAACACTCATACATTTCCCTCAAGCATCTCTCCTAAGTCTCCATACATTGCTCGTATGTGATAGCCAATTAAAAAGGACAAGCCTTTTTTTTCTTTCTGTAGCCCTACATGTCTAATAAACACTGGAAATAAATTGAATCTGTAATACAGCTACTGTTTCTCGCTGCCGGTTTAAGGGTAAGTAAAGGAGTGATGGTGTATCAGTCTAATCAGAGCTCAGTTAAGCAGGATAAAACATTATTCATTACCACACCGGAGCCACGTGTAGTAATCGTCACTGAAGAGGCTGTGAACAGTTCACTACAAAACACTTCAGGCATTAATCATCAATGTTGCTTCCTTCCTTCATTCAAACCTTATATATATATATATATATATATATTTGTTTAATTCTGCGTATATAGACTCTATATGCATCTATATTCTTCACTGTAGCATGTGAGAGTGAGTTCTGGGTTTGAGTTTTGCTCTGCTCACTCTTCACACACACACACACACGCACACACACACACACACACACACACACGGGAAGCAGACAGGAACCTACAGTGGCATTTCTAAGGAATCATAAGGCTTATGAAATTCATTATGACTGCGACAGATAATTGCATTTCATGATAATTCTTCTCGGATCCCTGACAAAAGCCGACTGAGCTTTCAACGTCTTATGCTAGAAAATGTGTGTTCTGTTGGGGTAAAAATGATTTCAGTTCATAAATTGAACTAGCTTTTCTCATTAAATGACAAAATATTTTCGCAAATACAGTGCAGATATTCATTTCAGATCACAAGCAACAAGGTGAAATAAGTTGTAAAGATGATTTTATTAATTAATTATTATTATTATTTAATAAATAGGCAAAAAGGTGATTTTAGTCGATCACAGTCTATCTGTCAAGGAAATCCCCATATATGTGAAGAAGAGGATTTGCATGTCTATTTCAATAAATATTACTTATATTGCTAATGTTAGATATATTTAGGGTACATTAAACTGGAACGTATAAAATGTATACAGACAGACAGACAGACAGACAGACAGATAGACAGATAGATAGATAGATAGATAGATAGATAGATAGATAGATAGATAGATAGATAGATAGATAGATAGATAGATGTCATTTAACAAATGTTAATTATCAGTTGTCCTCATTCACTATTCAATATTCAATATTCAGTTGAAATACTAATACTAATTACCTGAATGACCAATGATTTTAAAAAATGCTATTTGACAGATATAAGCTCATCTGATCATGATTTTCTGTCCTTTCTCGATGTTGTGAAATCATAGGGCAGTATGCTTACTACCCCAGTTAGCTGAATAGAGTTATTATTTAACCTAGTGGTCAAAAATGGGAACTGTAACAAGCACTGATGGAAACCCATTGGGGCAGGGAACACACTGCCCCATCCTTGCTCTATGAACATTTTAAGTGGAGGAGGACCAGTGGACAGGACTCAGAGCGCATGTCTTATGCCAAATTTGGCAAATTCGGTGGGAAATTTTGCTGAAGCCTGCCAACCTTGGTTAATGATATTAGCTCTTCTGTGCGTGACTCAGACACCATAACAACTTGAACAAAGGTATGTCTAAAACCGCTCAGAACAAGCTGCTTACTTGTATGACTGATGACTGTATGGTGTTGACTCTCAGCTGTCAGTTACAAGGTTACTCTAAAAAATGTAGTGCATAGTAGTCTATAGCATAAGTCAAGCGTACTAAGCTCTCATCTTCATTTTGTTTAAGGCTATGTTGTTATTAATGTTGTCCTGCCCCACCAAATGCTATGGTTACGAGTCACTACTACTACGACTACTACTACTACTACTACGATTACTACTACTACTACTAAGAAGAAGAGAAAGAACAATAATAATAATAATAATAATAATACATTTCTCTGCTTAACAAGCATTTGTACTATATAAATCAACCATGCACTATAATATTGTAGAGATAAATGACTTGACTATATAAATGACTCTTATATATTCATGCCTTTGGAGATAAGAAATGTACATATGAGTGACTACATTAGTTAGCTTGTGCTGGGATTCTTTACCTAAATTAGGGAAACTAAGTAGGGCAGTAATGGTCTGAGAGTCGGACTTGTAACCCGAAGGTGAACCTGAAGGTCGTGGGTTTGAGTCTCGGGTCCGGCAGAGATTGTAGGTGGGGGAGTGAATGACCAGCGCTCTCTGCCACCCTCAATACCNGGTTAAATGCAGAGCACAAATTCCGAGTATGGGTCACCACACTTGGCCACAAAGTCACTTCACTTCACTTCACTAAACTTAGAATTAAAAGTCTTATACAGTTTTTTCCCCCTATACAAAAATCTCCTGCATGTTAAATCACTATTATAGTAATGGTACTATATTTGTTATGTAACATGAATTGCAGGTGATTTCTGTATAGGGAAGGAATCTCTATAGGGTAGCCTGACATACACAATGATGCAGCACAGTGGCATTTGAGCAGTCACAGCAATGTGTCCGACGATGTGTTGCACATCTGCAGTGCAGAACAGGACCACGAGCCCATGTTTATTTGCTACACCATATCAGCTCAACTGGGACTGAATGTTTATGCAAATTTCACCTAAGCCGATTACATGCCAAGCAGTGTCACTGCAAATGCTGCTTATTATACAGCCTTCCAATTTTCCAAGCAGATAAGATACAGGCAGAATAATGTTATGTCAGTAATCATCCTTCCACATTATTATGCTATTATAAAGACATTTTTTTCATGTCACACAAGGTAAATAGCTTCCCATACTGAGACTCATTATGAATCTATATTTTCTGATGGTAGAATGTTTATGTTCACACAATAATTCAAAATTTCCGGTAAAACAATAGTAGAAATTATTCTCTTAATAGTAATTTTTTCTCTAAAGATGCGAAGACATTGATTTTGCTTTTCTGGGGTATAAATATAAGGTTGCTCTCATAAGCAGCTGAGACTATCAACTATTAGACTCCATGTCCTGAGAGCATCCCCAAAATGCACCACCTGAACTTCATGTTGGTTCAACAACTGAATGTGTGGCATCCAGATGAACCCAAGATCAGCATTCTGGTCATCCAAACTAGCAACATTTTGATGAAAAAAAAGTACGGTGACATTTTTTAACCGCCTTGTAGTGCTGCCACCTTTAGAGTTGCTGTCATGGTTAAGTTCGAGCCTGCCAGGCACCAGCCTAGACCCTTCCACAGACATTGCTGAGACCAGAGTTGAACATGACACATCAGAATCTCTCAGACATGGCTGTAGAAATAGCGTCCTCATGTTCCTGTGATAAGGGGGTAGACGGATGACAGGTAATGTTAACATAGACATTTCCACACAGAGGATGTTCAATTCAGACACAGGGTTCTTGAGATGATCAAGGCAGTAAGCACATAACTAGAGCCTATATTCAGCTCTCTAGAGATTCAAACACCAGCTGCATGAATGCATGAAAGTCTTGCAGTATGCTTATTTCTGGCTATCCGCTAGGTATAGCAATAAAGCAATTTATAGAAGAAGTCGCAGCAATCACAGTAATATGAAGTGGATGAAGCTTGATTTCATTGTACTCATTTGCTGCCAGAGACAAACCTTAAGCCACACATTATAAAGGGAATTTTTGCAAGCAAATCACAATCACAATAGCTCCTACCTTTGCACTATGGCCCCGTAAACAGACTTCTTTTTATGACCTGTAGTATTATAAACTGACATATAAAGACTACATTTTTATCGGCTAATCAAAGAAATTCACTTTTTTTAAACCCTGTATGCAAATGTGTGTGTCTTGATTCAGTCTTAATTATATACACATATATATGCTTCTCCTCTCCATCCTCAGTCAGGAAAATCACTCTAAAACAGAATAACAGTCCTTTTGTTGTTGAAAGCCCTTTTTTTTTGTACCTCTTCACCTTATTCACTTTTTATTTTGCTGTTTTCCCTGAAAGGCAGTGGAAGCCAGGATGACACAGAATGAGAAGCGCCACAGGGAGTCTACTGAGAGAGAGAGAGAGAGAGAGAGAGAGAAAGAGAGAGAGAGAGAAGGAGAGAGAGAGAGGGAGAGGAGAAAGTTTAAGAAAGAAGCTGCAGAATCTGTGGTGACCAGCTGCAAGAGAGAAGATAGCAGAGAGCGGCTTTTAATTCTCAATCCCCACAGAGCCTTTGAAAATTACCAATCTTCTTATCACAGACGCAGGGCTGCTTATGCAAATTGTTGTAGAGTGGAACGTTTAAATGGAAAATTACTCGACAGCAGTTTTTTTTTTGCCTCCCCTCCACTCCCCCCCCCCCACCCTCGCTCTGCCTCTCTCTCCTTCCACATAGAAAGCCTGTTTCCAGTCTCAGATAAGAAGATGAATTGTGCTCCGTGCTTTGAAGCGCGTCAGGATTTAAAGACTCCAAGCCCAGCTCTGGTCTAGCACTGCTGCTCTCAACCGTTTTGTAGTGAGAAATGAATGAAAAAAAAAAAAAGTGAGAAAGAAAAGCATTTCAAAGCATCATAAGTTCTGTGCTCCCGAACACGGGTGCTTGCCTGCACATGTCAAGTTTGAAAATATATATTTAAATAGATCTACTCAGCACTTAAATGCACTTTCCAATTTTTCTATTTATCTATTTGTAGTTCTGGCTTAATTTATAAACATGACAAAGTAATGGGGAAGAGGGTAAAGGCAGGGGGTATGTAAAAAAAAAAAAAACTTTGAGGAATATAATGCCGAATAGCACTTGTGGCATTCTAAAAAATACATGAATTTCCACAGTCCCTTATCAGAGGCACAGGACGTGTCCGAGAAGCCCACGATGTGTTACAAGAACTGAACTGGCTCTATAAGCATCACTGATTTTGGATTTGCTTTATGCCACAGGATACAGCATGAACAAAGTTTCAAAGTTGAGTTTGTTTGAATCATGTTAATGTAGGATTGGGATAGTAAAACAGCTATACTATGAATAGTACTTGGGTCCCTGGAGGACTAGTGGTTAGGCCTCGGCGCCCTCACCGCCACAGCCCAGGTTTGATTCCTGGGCAGGGAACCAACCCCAGCCACTGGGCATGCACACAACTGTGCACTCCCAGTGCCGGTCCTAAGCCTGGATAAAAGTGGGAAGGGTTGCATCAGAAAGGGCGTCCGGCGTTAAAAACTATGCCAAATCAAACATGCAGACCAGTGATGTGGTGCTGTGGTGGCCTCTAACAAGAACACCCGAAAGAAGAACTACAACTATGAATTGTACTCCATATATTTTTCATTCCAATGCACTGTGCTGTTGCAGTCATGTTACTGACTACTACAGACAGAACTTAATAAAAACTTAATAAACATGTGGGGAGCCAAGCTCCATCCAGGCAGGTGTACTGCATGATAAATTTAGATGTCCTACCATGCTGTTTGGCATGTATAAAAAAATGCTGAGCAGGCCCAGTTGACCTCAATTGTGGATCAAGAGGAAATGATCTAAGTGATGTTGAAAGAAGGGCACAGATGGCAGGAGCTTGGGTTACAAAGACTCAACTCAACTCAACTCAACTCAACTGGCTAGTGTTTCAACAAGAACAGTGACTAAAGTGATGTGCATTTATGGGATAGACATCAATAAATAGGGTAAACTGTGGTTGAAATCATGCATTCAGTAAGCGTGATGTCTGTACATTAGTGTGATATGTACGGAAATACAGAAGAGCAAAGGTTTGTCATGACCTGATCAGACCGTCAGCAAAAACATCGGTTAGCACTGTTGTCTCGCACCTCTTGGGTTGGGGGTTTGAATCCTGCCTCTGTCCTGTGCGCGAATGTTCTACCCGTGTTTTGGGGGTTTCCTCCCCCAGTCCAAAGACTGCGCTGTAGGCCGATTGGCATTTCCAAATTGTCCATATAGTGTGTGAGATTGTGTCCTATAATGGATTAGTACCTAGTCCAGGGTGCCCTATGCGTTGTGCCCCAATTACCCTGGGAAAAAGGCTCCAGGATACCCAACAACCCTGTGTAGGATAAGTGGTACAGAGAATGGATGTTGTTTTCCATTCATATGTCAGCTGCCTGTACACTGACTAGTATTGATTGCATTGTCTATCGTATGTCAATCTTTAACTATCCAAAGAACCCTTGAGAAACGTTTTTCTAAGGGTGTATGATGACAAGCAAGTTGAACTGACCTAATGGAAATGGAGGAAATGATGACATAAAGATCTTACACCTAGCATCGTTGTCTAAATGGTCGTCTGTTGTCAGTCTAAATCTGACTGACAAACACAAGCTTTGGGCTTCCATACTGTCACCAGTGACACTATCATTTCTCATGGCAGTCCACCTAACTTTATTGTCAATATATGTGGCTACTGTTAGATGTTAGATGTTATGCATTGATTGTTTTTGCAGAAATAATTGCTCACAGCAAATATGTTCATCTTACAATCTCATCTCCTGTTTGTCTCTACAGAAGCAGCTGAGAAAAAGGAAATGCTACTTACTACTAGCGGGAGTATTCATACTGGTTCTGCTGATCATCATCATTGCTTTGTCAACCAGAAACTAAAAGCAAACCTACAGGTAAACCATCTGCCGCCTCATCGGGACACAAAACGAGTATGCTTATACGTACAATAAATACATGATCTTAAAATCTTAATCCTTTTGAGTAAACAGGAAGTGAAATGTGATCGGATTTTTTTCTTATATCGCGTGCCTTTGTTAATCAAAATTCAGAAAGAATAAATATTTTCTTCACTTTTTTATAGCAGATATTTCCATTTTCACTGTGTCATTAATTACGCTAAATTAAAATCGAGCTTATATAACGTGCCATAAAAAGAAGCGATAATTAGCTAAAATGCTGAAATTAAGCTCCTGACATGTTTAACCTAAGATAATAAATCAGCATGAAATTAGTCACTTGAAAGCTTGTTTCTGATAACGTGACATGCTATTATCTAACGTGTAATTTTTCTATAAAACAACGTGGGCAGTTTCTGCAGAATGCGTTTATTTAGGAATAAAAAGCAAGTGACCCACATTCTCTTGACCATACAGCAGTTATCCGTCAGTAACCGACATCATCTTTATTTATTCATTTCCATGTTCATTGCCTCATTATACATGACTGAGGTGCAAGAGACTTGGCGACAGTCGGGTGACGGAGTCTGTTTTCACGAGCTGGGACAGGAGATGTTAATCTGAGCGGTTGATCTCCTCTCACAGCCTCCTGTGAGAGATCAGGCTGAATGACAGTCTGGACTCCTCCAAATATCGATTAACACACCCACTTCTTTCTCGCTTTCTAGACAACCTACACTGCTGGTCCTCTTTTCCCCGTTCTGCTTTTCTCTCTCTCTTTCCACATTATAGTACTAATAAACAGACTGGTATAATCAATCCCATAAACTCTCCGATTATTATTTGGTTATTTACCCTAAAACATATAATTCAACATCTACTATGAGTTATTTAGTGAATAGTAAAGTACAACTGTTAGAAAAGATACATATTAATGAGTGGATTTGATAAGAAGTCGTGGAAGTTAACAATTAGTAACAATTATACAAGTTTGAGGTGTTGCATGGCCTGTCAAATTCAATAATAAGTCTATTATTATCATACTAAGTCTCAGATTTATCAACCAAGAAGCCTATTTCATTGATGAAATTTATTTATGATTGCATATATAATTGCAAGGTTTAATCTTAAATGAATGGGTTAATTAAGTATTTGCTGTATAAAGGGCCTGATGCATTTTAAGAGTAAATTTCTTACCTTGCATCGCACCTTGTTTTTTATTAGCTTNGTTGGTGTCTTCTCACCCTGAAGACAACAGGTTATCTTCCTCAGGTTGCCTGTCAAAGGTCATTTATTATCAACTAACAAATATCATATTTGCAGTGGAGATGGGATTTCAGTGTAGGCTTTGTGCAGTGTGTGGGGAACGGATGCAGGCGGTGCGGCTGCCTGAGCAATAATGTCTGGTACGCTGCCATCGCAGGCTCTGCTGTAAGCCTGGCAGAGCTGGCCAACCTGCTGTGTACAGGGAACTAGCTCCAAAAGCAGTATGGATTTATAAAGAATTAACAGCTCTGAATCTATGTAAACACAATGCGCTCTGTTCTGCGCTTAGCCTGTTTTATTCATTATTTTACTTTTTGTCATGTGCTCTGTTTCTTGGCTGCTTAACCTTTAGTTTAGCTCATGGTTGGGAGTTACAGCCTGATATGAAATGAATTTATATTATAAATCATATCAATATCTATAGGATAGAATAAAATCTAAAAAATAATAACAAGTAATCTACAGCATGGCCACAGAATGCCCTGAAAGAGATAAAAGCACCAAAAGAAAGGACAGAAAGAAATAAAGCATGAGAATGAGGGTCTGCTCGGAGGAACAGAAAGGCAGAGGGGGAAACACACAGCCTAATATATCAGTTTAATGAGAGTGGCAATGACAGAAATAACTGTGGAGCCGCTTCGCCTCTCAAATCAATAGCCTGGCGCTTTATGGCGCACTAAATAACGCAATAACTGCAGCCTGACACTTATTCCTGCAAATTATGTTACCAGTGCTGCCCTCACATCTTGTTTACAGAGTCATTTGGGGGAAGAGATTCTTCAATATGCATGTCAGTGTCATGCATTAACAGTAGTTTGCAGAGCCATTAAAATTGGGCCAATGAGGGACGGGCAACGGCTTTGCTGAGTCACTCGGCTGCTAAAAATGAACCCTTAATGGTGGGACAATTGGCCATTGCTCTTTTCATTTCTATTTCGGTGACCACAATGCAGTACCGACTGCTTTGAACAACTCTGTTGGACCATATTTAATAGAAGCACTAAAATCTTTCACAATCTCTACGACCTGGATAGGACTGTCCTTCAACACAAGAAATTCTGGCTTCAGAATTAAGTGATCTCAGCAAATAGTATGCAGTGTAAAGCTGTACACTTCTCTATAGGCAGAGCTGTCAGGGAGCTAAGAATAATATGCAGGCTAAAGACTCTGGGAGGCCACCGAACGTCTGAAGCACCGCACGCCATCCAAGGTGTCAGTAAGCACTGGAATTTTTACTGAACTCATATCTGTTTCACACATACACTCTTACAGACTAGCCCGTATTTTGTCGCTGACAAAGATGATTTTATTCCTTGCTGAAATTAGATCGAGATGATGTGTGCCGAGCGAAATCGCTAAGTTGTATTTTTCTGAGCAGTATCAGAGTAAGCCTGTTATAAGTAGCCTTTTACAGATTATAGTGGTGTGATCCTGCAGAGAGCAAAACAAAGAGCCCAATCTATTGATTTAATGGAAGCGGAGATGACAGAAATCACATCCAACAGAATTATCATATGTATTTTTCTCCAGCTGTCTACATACACACACTTATCCAGCCCACAAAGACAGATGCCTCTGAGCAGAAGGGCACATGGCCAACACACTTCCCCGAGTCTACCCAGAAACAGGTCTGCTTGACCAGGCCAGGTTTCAATTTGCCCCGTATCCATTTTGTGGCTGACTGCTGAGTTTGGGATTAGTGGGCCAGCGTGTGTCTACACCATCCACCATGCCTCGCTCTGAGCGTGCCGTGTGGGCTGCATTCATACTGTGGAGTCGGACGCACTCTCCGAGTGAAAGGACATCAGACAGAAGCTGCTGTGCCAAAGGGGCACGCTTCAGCAGGATACAGGGTTAAAGCCACCCTGTCAGCTAGTGTTTACCTCCAGCAGCCCTCAGGATCCTTTCAACTCCTTTCTCATCCTCTGCTTTTATCCGCTCAGTGCGCGCTAGCAGAAAAGCTGCACATTGCTTCGGCAGATGGTATTAGATGGATTTCGCTGGTGTTTCTGCATAGAGTCAAGTGTTGGTTTGTTTAATCTTCTATTTATTTATTTATTTATTGACAAATGCAAACGGGATAGAGGCAGTCACTTGATTTGTTCCTTAAATCTCAGGTTTATAACATTTCATTTTATTATTTATTTTGCTATCAACTAAGCACAGCTAACACAGCTAACACAGCCCATTATTCACAGCAGTGCTTGAAATGGCAAGCTGCTAAACCAAAACCACCAGCCAGTACAGTGGTAGTCAGTGGCCATGTAGTACCCCTGTCCTGCATATTTTACCGCTTTCCCTGCTCGAATACACCAGTGTTGA
The DNA here is from genome assembly GCA_037577455.1 of Pangasius macronema. Lineage (NCBI taxonomy): Eukaryota > Metazoa > Chordata > Actinopteri > Siluriformes > Pangasiidae > Pangasius > Pangasius macronema. The sequence continues at coordinate 3,745,185 of CM074945.1, read as the reverse complement.
TGCACGATGGGCTTCTTCATCATCTGGTGCAGCAACATATGCAGGGAAGATGTATTGCAAGACTGGGCCTGCGAACCACTTGGGCAGTGGGCTTACCCAGTGCCTTATACACTTAGTATTTGAGCATTATGTGGATGAGTGTTTTCAGGAAGAACACTTGAATAAATATATATTGCCACTTTTACAGGGTGAGATAAGAATCTTGTTTTTGACAGTTTCGTGTTGTTTTTGAAGCAAAATAGGACTACTGACACAGACAGCTTGCACTCACAGCTTCACACACAAGGCGAAAAGCAGCAGCTGATCACTGGCTCTCCTTGGCAGGCATAAGCCTTTCCATTGCCTTTTTAATCTACTTTTCTTCTCACTTTATGAAGTCAATCTGTTATTCGGCTGTTTTATTTCAGTGGTTTGTTGTTTTAAGGGTGTGATTTTTTTCTAGTGGAGTTTCTCAGTTAATATTTATTTATTTATTTATTTATTTATTTATTTATTTATGGTTTACATTAATTCATTGAGGGAATGGCTTATTGGTTAGCACTGTTGCCTCACGCCTTCGGGGATGGGGTTTCTAATCCCGCCTTCGCCCTGTGTGCCACATGTTCTCCCCGTGCTTCAGGTGTTTCCTCTGGGTACTCTGGTTTCCTCCCCGAGTCCAAAGATATGCGTTGTAGGCTGACTGGCATTTCCAAATTGTCCATGGTATGTGAGCGTGTGTGTGCGATTGTGCCCTGCGATGGGTTGCCACCCTGTCTAGGTTGTCTCCCACCTTGTGCCCCAAGTCCCCCTGCGATAGCATCCAGGCTACCCTGCAACCCTGTGTAGGATAAGCGGTACAGAAAATGAATGGATGAATTCATTGGTTGACACTTTTGTCCAAAGTGGCTTACATTTGAGACATGATACAGCTGAGCAATTGAGGGTTAAGGGTTATTTTAGTGGTGCAGAGCTTCAAACATGACTTTCCAATAAGTAGCCCAAAGCCTTAACCACTGAGCCACCACTTCCCATATCGCTCCTTGACAAAGAATTGAACACTGCCTATGGCAGAGAGAGCACAGAATCCTAACCACTAGACCATCACAGTATCACTGACTGATTGGCTAGACAATCAATTTTTAAAGATTATGTCTAAGAGAGCATGGCGCAAACTTTTCGAGTCTGAGTCGAGTCGAGTGTTAGAACTTGTCTGCAATACTTTTGATTTAATTTTTAGACTTTCTTTGGCTGTGGAATACTTCACAGAGGCAAGGTTGTATTTCAAGCACCTTGATAAATATTTAAGAATTAATGCTCAAGCAACATTTTTATATTTAGCTGCTAAGCTGGTTTGCTTTCAGTGAAACAGAGCAGTCAGGATCCTAAATAAAGAGGCTTATTTAAATGATTTTAGAAAGCCTAGTTGTCAACACTGAGCTGGATTCCTGGTGAGACATTGCAAAGATAAGAGAAGGAAAATCCAGGAGGGGGAATAGAAAGACTATTTAAGGGTCTAACAAACTTTATTTTAATTCCTGCTCAAAATCAGTATTTGTATGATACAACACTCATGGAGCCTGATAGTCAAAGCTTCATGTCACAGACCACAAGTTGAAACAATTATTTTTCTGGAGTCTGTTCATAATATTTAGCTGCTATGTATGATCTTTTACCATCTTGTTAGGAATCATCCAACCAGTCTAAGGTTTACTTTATACCAGGTATATAAGGTATAATTTATATGCTTCCTTTGTATAACAGCAATGAGCTTTAACTCTGACCGCTATTCCTTATACTTTACGTGATTAATTTATATTCTTCCACTGTTGTGGCCTACAGTCCACAATGTACACAGCCTTAAGCAGAGGTGTTCTACTAAAATTTACAAAGGTTCATTCATTCATTCATTCATCCATCTTCAGTAACTGCTTTATCCTGGTCGATCCTATCCCAGTAATACTGGGCATGAGGCGGGAATAAATCCTGGAAGGGATAACAGTCTATTGCAAGCCACCATACACACACATTCACACACTCATTCACACCTAGAGGCAATTTACTGCACTCAATACACCAGTTACCATTCTTTTGGGAGGCAAGAGGAAACTGGAGAACCCGAAGGAAATCCATTCTGACACAGGCAGAACATGCGTAAGTAAAGCCGCAGTTACATAAAGTTCCTTGCTTAAAAAGGATAAGCAGCTAACAAATCCGAATGGCAACAACAGTCACCTTTTAATTTTTAATTAGTTTAGTTTGGCAATAAATAAAAAAAAGGTTGAAGTGGTTCTATTTTGTTTCAGAGAGGCAATTCATGCTACTACTTTTATCTAGGCTCTGAACAGACACCTCTTTTGAACTTGAAGCAGCAAAAGAAAGCATATTACTCTGTCCATTTGTCTTTAAGTACTCTGGCTCTGGTCGCATGTGATTGGTTAATCCACAACAGAGGACCAAGGTCTGGCAGTTGATGGCCTCTGGACATAGACCTTATACTGCAAAATCTGCTTTGAACATGAGCTTTATTGGAATTATCAGTATAGTTTGCCAAACCTGTAGCAAGCTATTGTGTATTCATGTCTGTATCTGGGACAATCTTGTGCCTATAACCCCTCTTGAATAGCAAAGTATTGCCACTTGACTTGTGATTCTTGTAAGATTCTTACTAAAGATTTTAAAATTGTATAGCTCCTTCATTACTGGCCTTTCAACAACCTAAGCACCTACTGGTGTTAGATAAGCAAATAAACTCATGGTTCCAGTCTTATAGTTAAGTGCTTACCTTAGACCTAGAATGGTTAATCCACTCATTTACAGCAAAGTGTGACAAGAAGCTCTCTATCTGAACCAAAATATTCTTAGACAAGGCTTTGTGGGTAAACTCGGCTCATGCAAATTCTAAACCACATTAGCTTTGTGGAACTAGTTTGCTGCTCTGAGATTAATGGCAGGGTGACTACTTGATTTAATAGGGTTATTTCATTGCTTCCAGGCAGGAATAAACAACAAAGTTAATTCAAGACATTAGTCACTCTCGTTTCTGAGTGAGAGAAGTTTCTGAGTTCACTTCTGACTGCAGTCACAGGGTCAGTAGTCATATTGCTTCATTTAAAAAAATATATATATATACTTCAGACTGTCAGCATATGTTTTTTACTTCTGTCCCTTTCTTAGTCTGTCTTTTTCATATGATCTCTGATGGGCGACTGAAATGTCAGTGACTGGAAATGGCTGTCAACACACTTGTAGCGTGATGATATATATATATATATATATATGATCAGTGGCTTACAAAGCAATATTTGAAATATGGCTTTTTTTTCCACTACAGTATAGACAGACATCCTCCTTTTTTTTCTTTCTGCTGCCAGCATCTTTAGAAAGCACTAAGTCATAAAGCTGATTGGTTGTGCTTGGGTCCGTACAAGCCCAGATGAGGGTTTAAGCTGTCGCTGTAGTAGCATGATCAGCACTCCAAACTGCTCATGCTCTGATGGAAAGAGCCGGGCTGATGGCACTCAGGGTGCACAGCGTCATACACAGTTTGACTTTCTGTGTGTATTAAAGGGGGAAAGAGCCTTTTAAGAACTTAAACAGATAACCACAGACTACAGTAACCCATCTGGCCACACTGATTTGCCCTGAAAAGAATTTGACTTTTAAATCATATTTTCATTTGACTTCAGAAAAACAATCCATCTGCTCAGGCCTGCAGTTCAATGATATCTGATGTGTAAATTGTATTGTTGCTGTTCATCCTTGCACGATAAGATTTATGTTTAGTTATTTAAGATTAAAGCTACACTAAATGAGTTTCATACCTGTTAACATATGTTTGCAGGTCTTGAATTTCTCATTCTCCCAATGCATTCTGTAGGATGTCCTCTAGCTCCTCCTTCCTCTCTGTAAGACTTAGTGCTAGTGGGTGGAGGTATGGTTGGCTGGGAACTAGTGAATGCTGGAGATCCTCCCTGTGGTTGCTTTGATGTGCATATTGCCAGCAGAGTCTGGATTTTGGCCTGAGAAGCAGCCTGATTGGAGGGAGCCCTCTGATCTCCATTGCTTCAAAGCTGGTGTTCTTTCCCTACCTGCAACCCCTTTCTCCTCCCCATTGTGTCTGCACTTTAGTCCACTTCATGTGGTTTCAGCAGTGAGAGTCCCTTTCATTTCATCAATTTTCTTCTATCTCCTTCCACATTCTTCTTCTCCTTCCACACTCTTTCTATCTCTCCTCCTACTCAGTCATTGTTTTTAGGCAACATTCCCACATAATGGCCATGCTTACATCAAACCTGATGGACAGATTTATTTCTATGAGCAAACACCCCATAGACATTCATCTGTGCACATAATGTTACGGCCTTTCTTTGTCTTTTTCTTTTTTTCATCTTCTCTCTCACTCATTAACTCATCCTCTTTTTGGCAGAAGATCAGTTCACAATGTTCTTTTGTTTGTATCTTAGAAATACTTATGAGACATATTGTCACAGTTATTTTGCAGCTTTTGAAACAATATTGCAAACCACGGCATGTGGCAATAACGATTATGTGATGAGAGCACTGATGCCATCTCCACAAAGAACATTGTGCCGCAGCTGCTGTGAATGGTATATCTGTGTCAAAGAATGAATGCACTCTTTGAATTGTGTGTTCATAAGCAGCTGTTATACAGAAGGTCTAGGGAGTGTAGGGAACAGGTATAATAACATATTCAAAATGAGGAAATGACTTGAAGTGCTAAGACCAGCCATATAGAATTGGAAAACCACAATCTATTCACTATATAGCGTACACTTGTGTGTATGTATGTGAGTCTCTGTGTGTGTGTGTGTGTGTGGGGGGGTGCTTGCAGAACTGAACCTGCGAACTGCTGTCTGTCACTTTACATCATGTGGCCTTGCAGCTACAACCTTACATCTGCAGAAATGGTCTAAATCTATCAAATCCATTGAAATAGATCTGTCTTTAACTTTTTTGCTAGTTTGAATGCAAGACATTGAAGCTTGGGGATATGCAATATTGACACAGTTGTAGTTTATATGTTACTTTAAGTGTATGTGTTGGATAACATTTAATGATGTTGGCTGATGTAGTGAGGCATGACTTTCCTACAAATCCCAAATGGTCTAAGTCCTAAGTTGATAGCCATATCTAGTCTCCTGGTTCATTCCAGCATATTCTTTATTCCTTTATTGTTCTGAAGACATGTTGAAACAACAATTCAGCTTCAAATGCTGTAGGTAAGCAAGGAAGGGGAATATCAAATAACTGTCTATGACTAGTAGCATGGTAGTTTGGCCTTGAGAGGAGGGCAAGTCTGTGATAAATCTGTCATCAATGCTCCATAGTCAATCATCAATGGCATCAATGGCTCCATAACATCTGGCCTTGTACCAGATTCACTCAAGAGAGCAAGGTTATTCCCATTCTGAGGAAACCCACTCTAGATCCCTCAGACATCAGCAACTACCAACTGGTATCAGTTCTCTCTTTTCATTCTAAAATCCTCAAAAGCACTGTCTACAATCAACTGTCTCTCTATCTCTCCCAGAACAACCTCCAAGTTCCTAACCAGACTGGCTTCAAAGTGGCACATTCCACAGAGACTGCCCTTTTGGGTGTCACTGAGAAGCTACATGCTGCTAGATGAGCCACACTGTCATCATTCCTCGTCCTCCTCGACCCTTCAGCAGCATTTGACACAGTCAACCACAAGACAGACATATCCTCATATCCTCACATGGGTTTTCATACCATTGCTGTGTGGATGACTCAACTCATCCTCTCCTTTCCTCGCTCAGACACTCATGTTTCCACTCAGGTCTCAGCATGCCTGGCAACAAAAAACACTGATGCTTGCCTACAAAGTCAAAAACGGACCAGCACCCACTTACCTCATAGCACTTATCACACCCCACACTGCACCAAATCCTCTCGCACTGCTCGACTGCTCCCACCATCTCTCAGGGTACAAGTCGCGCATGCATCAAGACTCTTCTCTGTTCTGGCATCTAGGTGGACTTTCCCTAGATGTTTGAACAGCTGAGTCACTGGCAGTCTTCAAACAATGTCTAAATTTTAATATCAGGTTTAACACTGGTATTTGCAGATTAGTAGTATATGGGTCTATGTGAGAACTGGGTGGCCAGTGAAAGGGAAGATAAGAGCCCAGGTGACTAGAGCATCTTGAAGTTTAGAAATGGCAGCTCTTGTTTGGAGGGCATTAGCCAGATGAGATCTTGGAGAGCCTGAGTGATTTGACAGTTGATTTCCCAGCTAATGGCAATGATATAATGACTTTGGCAAGACTTTCTGTGTGCATGCATGATATGTCATCTGTGCTGACATTCTTGGAACCAGATAAATAGGATATTGTGAAATTTAACCAGGACAAGAAGATCTGTATGCTTTAGAGTCAGGGATATGGTGAAGACTTATTTCAGTAGTTTCTTTAGTTGTCCCCTAAGGCATCATGTGACAGGGTTTGAAATAGTACTGAAGGTTCATGAAACATGAGTAGAAGTTTGCAGATCCTAAGTATATTTGCATGTCTTTGATACTTTCCGGAGTAGGCAGTTCTGCTACTGCTTGTACATTGGTAGGATCCATGATAATACTTGACACATACTTGACTAATATTTAGTTCCCCAGAAATGATATTCCTCCTGGTCAAAGAGTTCTGCATGAGTCTCTGAAATTATTTTTTTTTATGGCAGGATAAGTTCAAGTAGATCAAGATGCCATTAGCATAAGTGATCCCAAATTTTCCTAGCATGTCCCTCAGGACATCATCAACGAATACTTGAAAGACTGAGGGAACATTGACCAGTCCATATGGCATTACTAAGTATTCATAATGTCCTGAGTTTGTACTGAAGGCCTTCTTCCACTCATAACCTTCACTTTGAATGTTTAATACCAATCAGGACTAGCCAGTACTCAGGACATGAGACTGATAATGGTCAGGGGAAGTTTAGGCATTTTGTAATTTGGTCTGAAAGCATAGTGTAGAATACCAAGTGCACTGCAGCTGTCCAAAGAATTTAGCATGGCGATGTTCTTTGCTGTTGGCATGTATGGGTGTAGGCCACAATTTCAGACACAGGGTAGGATTAGAGATCAGGACCATACGCTAAGCTAATTCCTAACATCAAGCACATAATAGACATAATAGATGTGTTAAATTATTTTGCGGATATTCTATTATTTTGTCTGTGCGACCTAAAATTTCGTGTCGTGCTTTTTATTGAAAAGAAGTGTGTATTTGACTAAAACAAAAAGCAGACCATGTCTGTTTAACCCAAGTGCTTTTTCAGACTCACTGGGGTATCACTTCTTGTTTCTCACCAACCTCCCATACTTCACCTCTTACCTATGACTCTTTATATTCTATCCCTGCGGTTGTGTGACCATATGTTGTTTGTGTGCATGTCTGTGTGTGTTGTGAGCATGAGACGGGTGCTGAGACATGGCCTGGGGATGTAGTGACAGTGGTGAGAAAAGCGTCATGGCCATCACTCCTTCAGAAAAAGGCTGCAGGTCCATTTGCTCTTATTTCATGGATTGTGCTTTCCCCAANCCTCCCCCAGTGGAGCAGACGCAAGGTGTATAGAGTGAGCGAGTGTAGTGTTTTTGTGTCTGAAGGGAATGGAAGGCAGGTAATAGATGTGTGATGTAGAAGTAAGGTAATGTCGCAGGCAGTGAAGCAGAAAGGTAAAGCTGGACAGAATGGACAGGAGCTGAGTAAGAGAAACTAGGGATATGGTTAAAGGTACAGGCTGCTTTGCCATGTACCTCATTGTAAAAGGTCTGTTGAAACTCAATTTCAGATATACATCTTCAACTCATTACCATTGTACAGATTGGTCATGGTCATGAGAACAAGGCTTAACAAGTGACTAAAGAGTGGGAAGCATCTTGCTGCTGTTACAACTGCCACTTTTCATCAGTCCATACTGTCAGACTGTGATAGTATGCATTATATATGTATATATATATATATAATACATGTAACTCTGACTCTCTGAACTTAAGGTTAATTCTAGGATATACTGATGTGCTCAGAGATGAGTTACGGATGCACCATGAGGAACACCGAATAGCAAAATTGTGCACATCGGTATTCAGACTTCAGACATCAGACCTCCACTAGAGACTTAAGCTCTACACTGACAGCTGCGTGGGATTTGTGCAAGTTTGCCAAGAACAGAAATGTGTCTCAGACATGTGCAATTCTGACCTTGAACTTAAGCCTATTTTTTAGCTTCACTGTCTGACGATTTGATGTAACCACAGAATATCACTCTCAGATGTATGGGTTGAGTACATGTCCTATACATATACATTTGTGTTGTAAATACGCTCAATCTATGGAATGCCATTCAAGACATTATGAAATTATTTTTAATTGATAGCATTGTCTATTTGAAGTCCTTTATTCACTCATTCAATCATTCACTCATTTATTTTATGAAGACATCTTAATTAGAGGCATTGCTTATCTTAAAGTGCGCTGTGAGCCTGAATGTTTGGTCAGCTTATCCATCTGCATGCGTTCCATCTGCTTTAAACCATCTGCATGGTTCCTTTACAGAACAATCTCTTTACGATATCAAAAATATTGAAATTATTTCTTATTTGACGAGTCGAAATAGCAAGTTAGCTATTAGCATGAAATAGCCTCTTGCACTCATTCAATGCTTGATCTTCTCATTCATATATCATCAAATTCCATTTTTTTTACATTTGACAACCAAAAAACTGCTTTCATTCTTCAGTCTTTATTTTCTATCCCTGATTTTTTTGGTGGGAGCTTAAAGACAAATGCTTGTGTTTAAAGGCAGTGGTCTAGATGTTATTGAAACCTCATCTCAGGTGCTTCTACTTAAGAAAAATCTGAATGGTGCTCCCAGAAAAATTGGATATTAACAATTCTGGTTCTTTTACCTGTTCTGGTGTGATTCTCTTCAACAGATCCCAGTTGCTGCGCTGCTGTGACCTTTCCTCAGCCTTCGACAGTCCATCCTGTGTTTCTTCCTCCCGTCTTTTCAATCTGTGTGCTTGATCTTTTATCTTGTAAATGAGAGATAGATTGGGGAATTTTATGCAGGGGTGTCGAGGGGTTTTTAATTCCACCCGAGCAGAAACGACACCTGATTCCACCGGCTTAATCAGTTCATCTCGGTCTTCAAACAGCTATTAGGTCTGAATCCTGCTTGCCGGTTGGAATGAAAACATGCAGTCACACCGGCCCTTTGTTCATGATTAGACACTCTTGCTTTGCGTGATTATAGGTTCCTTTAATTAGCACAATCCTCTTCAGCTCATATCAAATAATAAACCACAAATGGACCTATGTTTCAGGTGACTCGGTCAATATTTATGTGCTCCCACAGATGTTCTAATGTTCTTTATACTTNTTAAGTGTTTAGCAGAGTTTTTGCTAATGTATGTGTTTCTGTACCATATGATTAATTAAATAGTGTCATGTGAAATGCGCAAGCTTTTTCGTAATTATTTCGCTTCGATCAAAAAAGAACCTGGTGGTGATGTTTCATATAAGCCGTCAAAATCGCTTGCTCAATCATGGATGCTCATAAGGAGCTCTCAGTGCATATCTCAGTGCATTTCCACCCACACCATTGTCCTTGAATGTTTACCAAATGTTCTTCTAAACATTAGGATTAGTCTTGATTCTTGTTTCTACTTCCAGTGTCTGAAACTGCCCAATCAACCATATCAACCACACCTTATCAAGGCTGTACTGTAAGTCAAATAAAAGTACAAAAATAAGTTGTTTAAGCAGCATCCTGGAACCGACAGAAACACGTCGAGAGCTTAGTAGGTGCAGAGTAGCTCGTTTTATTACACTGTCCACTGTGCAATTACAGCCTACGTACCGCATCTGTTCTTTAAAGTGATGCCTGGCAATTACTGTATGCTTAATATAATTATGCAGCATCATGAAAATCGGAACTATTTCAAACACCCATTAATCCATCCCCTCCACCAGAGGCGTTCTGTCACACAAAATACACAGAGAGCCACACAAACTCAGCACATGCCAAGTCAGGAAGTCCAAGAAGAGAAAAGAGATGACTGAGAAGCAGCAGGTTTGTGATTGCCTCAACCACACAGCCTCTAGCTAATCACGAAAAAACAAGAATCTTTTCTTTTCTTTTTTTCTTTGTGCCACATTTAGATTTACCTGCAAGCTGTCATGCAGAGATAGTAACAGACATTAGTCGATCTCTCTTCCGAATGATTATGCTTCTGGTCTATGATCACTGAAGTTTAAAAAGAAATAGAGACATTATATCAGAACTATGGATACAGCCCCTTTCCTATGTGAGTGACCCATTTAATACGGTTGAGTGAAGCTTTAAATGAACAGACTTCACTACATTTCCTTGACTGAAGTATGTATATACACTCACCCACCACTTTAATAGGAATCTTTGTACATCTGTACAATTATCCAACCAGCCAATCAAGTGGTAGAAGTGAAGTGCATAAAGTCATGCACATGCAGGTCAAATGCTTCAGTTAATAGTCACAGCAAACGTCAGAATGGGGAGGGGGGTGGTTGACTGGGGCATGCTTGTTGGTGCCAGACTGCTGATCTCCTTTGATTTTCATGCACAACAGTCTCTAGAGTTTAAAGAGAATGGTGCAAAAACATTCAGTGAGTAGCAGTTCAGCAGTCAGAAACACCTCGATGAGAGAGCTCAGAGGCGAATGGCCAGACTATGGCCTGGTTCTAGCTTAAACAACCGTTCTTTACAACCGTGGTGAGCAGAAAAGCATCTTAGAACACACAACACATCAAACATCAAAGTTAGGGGCAGTCGTGGCCTAATGGTCTGAGAGTCGGACTTGTAACCCGAAGGTGAACCTGAAGGTNGCGCCGCAGCTAAAATGGCTGCCCACTGCTCCGGGTGTGTGTTCACGGTGTGTGTGTGTGCACTTGGATGGGTTAAAGGCAGAGCACAAATTCCGAGTATGGGTCACCATACTTGGCCACAAAGTCACTTCACTTCACCTTGAGGTGGATGGGCCACAACAGAAGAAGACCACATGGGATTCCACTCCTATGAGCTAAGAACAGGAGTCTGAGGTGACAGTGGTCACAGGCTCACTGAAACTGGAAAGCTGAAGAAAAAAACCAAGCAATATTTTCTCTGGATCTTCAGCTGTCCAGTTTCAGGGGTCCTGTGCGCTCTGTATCCTCAGATTCCTGTTCTTGGCTGATAGGAGTAGGTGAGCAAATGTAACTGTGTTCCTATTAAAGTGGTCAGTGAAAAAAATTATAGGTTTTATATATCAAAAATCAATGATAATATAAGAACACATTAAAGAAAAGTGTAACCTCTCATAGTCATTCATGGCTATCCTTTGGTCCCATTATATCTGCAGTTTGTAGAGGTCGTAGGCAAGGCAAAAATAAATAGAGACTGGAAGATGCTGACTATTTTTTTCTGAATCCATCTTTATTTCCATCTTTATTTGGATGTTAAAGCATTGGCTAAGTGGCAGGAATGGTGCATCATTAGCCTCTCTCTCCTTCTCCCATTTGCGCCTGGGCTAGTAGAGGATAAATCACTGGGTTATTGCTCCTAGAGGCCTCATGAATCAGACAACCCACCATGGTGGGAAATTAAAGGCTTTCTAATGGGCTGAGCTGCAGGAACATATTGCATTTGTGAACACAATGGCTACCCTTCACATACTGATTTGTGCATCTAGTTCTGCCTCACAAACCTTGCAATTATGAATGCAACAAGTTGTCTCGACGAGATCGAGTAGGAAGGGCGTCTATACATTTGAGTAATGCTTTCAATCTGGCAAAGTCCAACTGGCAGTTGTTGTCCAGCAGAATCATTGGTATTCTTTTCAAAGTTTATAGAGCGCCCTGACTTTCAGAAAACTCCAGACCAGCAATTCCTGGAGGAAAGGGCACATTGTTACTGATGATTCTTAGGTAATTCACAATCGGCTGCCTTTTTTGAGTTTTGTCATCATAATAGCTACAAAACCGCAGGAAGCCTGGACAATAATGATGTGTCATCATTTGGCAGTGGTCAGAAAATGAAAGGGTAAAGAGGTATATCTGTCTTTGAAAATTCTCCACGGATGATCCAAAAGCCTCCATTCACACTGATTACATGTGTAAACTCGAAGGAGAGTTTATTAGAGGAGAGGCTTGACATTTTTTTTGATGCGATGCCTCTTATCACTTCCACATGAAGAAATATTTATCAGCACATCACAACAAAGATCGCTCGCCCAGCAGCTGCATCTTAAAGATCTGCTAAATGTCACAAATCAAAACCCCAGCAGCACTGAGGACTGTGTACCAACATCCAAGTCATTTCCATTACGAGTCCAAATGTAACGTCAGTTTCATCTTTGAAATCTTTTGTTGCTGCTTAATACATTTTTTGGAAGTTGCAGAGCCAAAGGCCTAAAATTAAATTATACATGAAAACCCAAGTCAACCATAAACACCAGAGGCTACATGGGCTCAGCTGGACTGTAGATGTTAATACTCATAAAGAGACTATCTCACACCCCTTTTGGGATAGTTTTGCATTTCCTTATTCTAAAAATATACTTTCTTGCTTCTGTGTAGTACCCAAATGTGTGCTATAAATATTAAACCATAAACTATGCTCGTAACACATTTTTACACATGTCCCTTAAAACATCCAGGGAATCATTCAAAAAGTGCCATTTTGGGTCCCAGTCAGTCTCAATCACACCTTTAGTGTGTTTAAAATGCGATACAGAATGCATACATGTCACTTTTATTGGGTCTTTTATTAAAACCACAAAGAATAACGTTCAAACCAAAGTTACATAAAAAAAAATTTTTGTTGTTGTCCATAAGCACAATAATTATTTCACACTTCACAAACAACAGCTTGGTTTACAATATGAAATTGCCTTTGGTAAAATAAGGAAAACATTGCATAAACAATACAAATAATTAAAAATTAGTTTGTTCTGCATAGCCTCCAATTATGTCCAGTATGATTTAATGTAATTATCGTTCTTTATCGTAAAGAAGCAATGCTGTGATTAATGATGCGGGCTTTGTCTTTCTCCATAATAGTTTAGGAATAGCATTAATCAGTCCTATCAGCGTGATTGCTCACATACAGGTAAACACTGCAGTGTTGACTTAGTTTTTGACTGCACATGTTCCCAATTATCACAGGAGTGTGCCGACCGTCAGAGAAATACAAGTGAAAAGCGAAGAAAGTTTTGCATCTTGCAGGGATTCAGTAGTGAAATTATGGTCAAAGCACTTATCTGTTCAACAGCAACAATTTTGTCTAAATTCCATGATTGCTTTTCATGTTGTTGTAAAAGAATGGTAATTTTTAAGAAGCAGAATTTCCTCGATTTTCCCTCAAGAAGTAGACTCAGAGCATTTGTAGTCTCTTGATTTATTTGTGCGCTGCAGTAGCGCTATAACTGCTCTGCGATCAGTCACATGAAAGCCATGGCTCAAAATGTCTAGGCTCAGATTATGTGCTGCAGACATCTTCTTTGGTGCCATGATGTCTTCTTCAGTGGTGCTGCAGTCACTGCCGGGAGGCTGCCTCCGGAAATGAGTAGGTAAGCTAATCTACAGCCGGCTCTGAAGAGTCTGGATGGGTGAGACATACACTCACACTACCTAAAAAACTGCTCGGTTTTGTATATGCAGCTGTCTTCTCATTAGAGAGGACGCTAACTGTTATATCCCAGTTTGGATGTGAATAACTGAAGGATATGCGCTTAATGATTTGCTAGAGATCCATTTCTGGGCACTGTAGGGATCTTGATTAAGCTGCTTCTTTCACTGAGGAACCCAGGAATCATTTTAGCGAGCATCATTGTCCAGAGATTTTATATGGACGATTCAAGGCAGCTGAGCGTACACCAATAAATATTTTATTGCCAAGTTGGTCATTTTAATAATTAATACACAGGCTAAAATAGCTTAGTTGCCTAGTTGTCTATTCTTCTTTATAACAGAAGCCTATTTTTAATACTATATTCATATATATTCATTATATATGCATCAGCCTTATATTTTAACCTGAAACAAATGCAGGATTCAAAATCTCAGTCGCATCTTATTCGTACTCTGAGCCAGTGGCTGTTGCCAATAATAAAACTAATTAAATTAAATAGCCAAAGAAGTGATAGAGGACCAATGCTTGGTTATACTACTGTACGTCCAGCAATAGCAGCAGGCAATTGTTCATTTTATATATCCATAGATAACACAGAAGTACACAAAGGCACAAATGTCCCAATAGCATAAATTTCACTATGCCAAATGTAGATATGCATGTTTGACTAGTATTTATTTCCCTTAGGGTGCACTGCCTAAAACAAATACTGAACCCAGCTTCTCTAACACTCTCGAGTGTACTTCATATCCCAGCGCACCCCCCAGTGAGACCTGGAGTTGTCTCAAGTGATAAATTAAATTAACCTACAGTGGTGTGGAAGTTGCATTTGTAAAAGTTTTTTGGTGGAAGTTGGGGCTGTTTTTTTTTTTCCCCCGAAAACATGATCTGGAATATTGTTGTGCTTCATCAGCAAGTCTCTGAACACAACATCAATGAATGAGTTAGGCTATATAATCAGATTATCCTGAAGCCATAGAGTCAGAAAGATGATGCAGCGTAATGGCTAGCAAACTGGCAAATAGCAAAATAAGCCTCATACACTCCCATCACTCAGAACATTGGTCAAACAAAAACTCACCACTTCATCAATCTCTGAGTTTTCAAGTTATATTTGAGTTTGTGTTTGGAACATAACCCATAATGATAGTTTCCAACACAAAATGGATGAACCTGTAGCTGGCAGATTAACACCAATCAAATACATTTGGTGAATTTTCTCCACCTTTTTGAACCCATCATGCTAAACCCTAAAGTGGCTAATCAGTAATCAGTGTAAGTCACTCATTAAGACTGAGACATCCCTAGTGACCAAGGTGACAGTACTAAGGAGTAGACATGACAAAGGACCCTTGGGAGTCTTCGGACGGTGGAGTGTCCCTCTATAGAGACCCCTGAGAGAGATACGTCACTCTGATGTCAGCTGCAGCTCTTGGTTACAGAAACAAAGCACTACAATGAATTTAACAGCAAGCCAAAATTAGTTTTGATTGTGCTGTTGGGTGTCAGAATTGAAAAAAGTCTTCATATACACATTTGTTTTTAATGCCTATTATCAAATCAGACACCTTTCCAAGCCAACAGAAGACATCTGTGGTTACAGGAAATTTGGAAGGATAATAGTTCTGAGGATTGCCAGAATGCAGTTCCCATTTCGTCTCAGCTAAGAAGCTAAGAAGAGGCTTGCTAGCTAAGAATTTAAAAGGCTTAGCTAACTTTGTTCAGCTAACAAATAAGTTTATGCCTGTTTGGGCAGCACATTGGCTTTCAGGGCACAACATCCTCAGCGTTGTAATCGTCAAATGTTACATCTTCAATGTGCCTACAATGTGAAGAGACTTCAATAGCTTCAATTATTAAGAGAGTTGTATGCCTTCCATTTCTCTCTAGTATAAACATTCAGAGATTTGTATGAGATACGTACAGTATATATGTCTGGGCACTGCAGGCTAGGTCATCGTTTGGGATCACCACTGGCATCATTTAGCCACTGACAGGAAGCAAAGCCATGATAATCTTCTAGATTATGTGGGATTATTTATTTATTTTCCCATGATTGTTTGTTAATGGATACATGATTTATTCATTTTAAGATCAAGTCAATTTAACATGATTTCTGTAACTGTCTGTGTTCACTCATGAAGTACACATGTCTGTTCCTTGGGTCATGATGTTCTCATATCTTAGCCTTAGGCATTATATGGTCTAGGGCGTGTTCTCTTGCACACGTACATCACTATAAATGCCGGCTGTGTCCAACTTTTGTTTAGAGTATATAATGCCCAGGTTGTCTTCCTGCATGCAATAAACCATCTCTTTTCTGATAACCTGGCTCTCGTTCTCCTGATTCGTCCGTCTTCTTACTTCTGACGAAACTTGATGGTCATTCAGAAACATTTACAACAGTTACAACATTTGAAAGTGTTTAGCTGAATTGCACTCCCTGTCTTTTAGTAGTAATCCATAACAATAAGCAGATAACATTTTAGCTAATGTCAATCTGATTCTCAAAGATTCTTGATTGATTCTTCAGTCAGATTATAAACAGGTAGAATCAGGTTGCTAAGCAACTCAGGTCTTTTTTCAACCAGGTTGCATGCACACCTCAACACCAAAGAGACCTGTATAGGTGGTTCTTGGGTGGTCTTACGATCCAGATGCAGACCCTCCAAAGTATTTTAGTGGAACTGAAATGTACAGCAGGTCACCGACTCCAGGTTTCTACACGTGAACTAGTGCGGCTTCTGTAGCAGATCCTCTCTTGCAGCTGATCCAATCATATGCATTTATATTAATTATTTTACTGAAGGCAGCTCATCCGAAAGGAAAGAATACTCACAGATTTTTCATTTCAGTCTAATAAGTGAAGTAATGACATGGCTTGTTTGACAATGAAAATAAAATATGTTTATTTTCGCCACTTCATGTTCAAAACTGATATATCTCATTTGTTCAGACCCTGTGAAGCACCACTACAAAACACAACATGACTTTTTTGAATTGATGAGCATTATTCATAGGCACGGATTACTCACTAACGGTTAAGCATTACAGGTAAGTGTTGTCACTATTTAGTCATGTTAGTTGCTTATCCAGAATTTTATAAGCAAGGAATTTAAAAACTGAATCTTCACATTTTAGTTGAATACCCCTGCTCGAGGGTGTCCATGTAAGAGTAATCACTGCAGCAGGAAGGAAAATCATACGCATAATTAGTTTATGAGCAGACTACACTGAATTCACTTCAGAACGTGTTAAGATTCTGGTGAAAAGCCAGAATACATCCATACACTGTGCTCTGCATTGGTGTTTACTAATAGCTAGGGCTGTTCTATGCAATAATGTGCTCTGTTGTAGAAAGCACGCACTACATGAAGTTCCCTCATGCATTATGGATATCTCATTGTGCATTTTGAAAAGAGGGGGAAAAATGCGAGCTGTCATGCTCAGTTGGGCCTGACCAGAGATAGATTAAACGCACATCCCACTCAGCCTGCACTACTGCCTGCTTTTACCCACATTAACATGTCTGTTTTGATCACTATCGGCTTGTCTCACACGTAAAGGCGACACTTCTCTCTGCAGCAGCTGGTAAAAGGGGTGTGAAGAAATGTGCAGTTGCTAAGATGAAACCAAAAGCCTCACACTTGGCTCTGCATGAGTGACCCATGTGGACCATATAACTAATGGAAATTGAATCCTCTATTGTATTGTTAATTTTGAGACACTTTGTGGATAGGCGTTGTAGAGAGGAAGTGAGGCTTTGTTCTGGCTAAATTCAAAAGAAGTATTAGGAAATTTAAGCCAAATGGAGTTATTGAATTATTATGAATAAAGTCAGCTCATTTAGTGCAGACTATTGTTACCTATAACACAAGAGGCCAAACCATAGCCTCCTGCCATTTCGGGGTGAAAGGCTGTTTTAAAAGTGAAACTAACGTTAGCCATCTGTGGGTGGGAAAAAAAATTCCTGATTTGAACACAGGGTGTCACTATCATGTTAAACCTGATCTGATAATTGATCATCTTCGAATCTTTAATGATATTTATTCTGTAGGCTTAAATCTGACAGCAGGCTTTTGGGTACTCGTGGCAGCGCTAATGAAACACAAAGTCAAAATGATTGTCTTTTTACATAGTTGTTTAATTTGCCACGAAAATAAGTTAGTGAGAGAAAACAGTAAACTCTTTATTTATACAATACTGTTCAAACGTACAGGATGAGCCTTACAAGCTATTCACCTGAATTAAAAAGAAGTGTAGTGAGTGTAGTGATAATCTGTGGCCCATGACTCCAGTTTCTTCTCCATCTGGCCTACAATAAGAAAAGGTTGGACACCTTGACCTGGCATAAGTGGCAATGACAGCCTGTTTCCTTTTCAGAGTGCCTCTCATTTCAGAGAAGACCACAGGCATTGTTTGTCTTCATTTTCCAGTGATGTGTCTCGAGCACTTCTCCTTGCCTCCTAGCAGGTGTTTGCAGTCACATTGTTGTATCGGGGCGTGATGAGTACGATGAGACGAGAGAACACTAAACTCATTAAAAATCATTACAGCACCTCTGGTTTCCTCACCCCACCCCTTTCTGATATCCGAGCTTCATATTCAATACATGTACACAGCATTTATCTCTCTCTCCTACTGGGCTTTTGTTCAGTAGGGAATGTGTGTACACCTAACCTTAACCTGCTTCGAGAAATGCTTTCATACGATGAAAAATCCGTTACTTTAAAGAGGGGATTTCAGTATTTCAGTATTTACCTAATTATATTTTATTTCAACATCCATCAGTGTTGTGCATATTTGGTTCTTGGAGAAAAAAGGCAAAAGGCATGCTCCTACTGCAGCATTTATGAATGTGGAAATGACATTTTGTCAGTGTTTGGCGTAGGCGGAGATGCTAGGAAAGACAGGCTGAAGACGAGGCTGTCACTATAAGCAGTCAAGCACATATTCATAAAATGGAATTACTTTCTGACAATAGCTCTGCCTGCTTTTGAAGCTCCTTGCCTTTGCTGAACTGTAAATCCTCTTTGCTCGCTAGCATTCTTTTTTTTTTTTTGCCTAACCTCAACATTTTGTCCCATGACTGCAAGTAATTACAAAGAGCTGGCTGTTCATGTAAAACTTGCTCAACTCCCCGAGTCCACACAAGGAACATGTAATGAAATGAGAGTTAGTGACATGCTTTCTCTTCATTATATAGTTGATATACTACAATACTATTCTGTAGTTATACTACATTATAGTCTAATATACTATAGTTAATTAGTATCTTCTCAACCAATCATACCCTTTAACCCTTTACTGCATGGCGTTGCCATACGGAAACTATTAATTTATCTCCATTTTTTTTGTATAGGCAATAATAAAAAACGACGTTTTTCTATGTAACTGGAAAAAGGGGGCTTGTTATAATAGTAAGTCATGAATTTCAATAAATAAAATGAAGAC
>CM074945.1:3696744-3706892 GCA_037577455.1 Pangasius macronema | reverse complement strand
AAGTATTCAAGGCATTTTGCCATTTTGTAGGGAAAAGTATGATAGGGTGAATAATCTTATACTTCTCATGCACCTTCTCAATCACTGCTGAAGATATGCTACAAATATGTTTAAGATATTTGTTAACACATTGCAGAAAATGGCGTCTTATCAAGAAAAAATATCCTGAATATAGTCAAATGTATTGAGTATTTCCTATTATAGGATTACAGCAATCCAAATATAAGATTATTAAACCTATTTCTACACACTGTGCTACTAATTTCAGCCTTTCTAGCATTAATTGCTAGATGATTGCTAGATAAATGATCTGCCAATAGAATAAGAAATTTTACAACTTTAGCTTTAAAAATATGTAGAAATAGATTTAATCTTGTCTTTGGTTGTCTTACGATAAAATAATAGGATATACTAGATAATAGGAATATTGGTGATTGGTAAAATAGGAGAATATTAGATAAATCTGACTATATTCAAGACATTTTCACTTTCACTTAAGATGTCATTACTCCCACAACTCAGCAATATGGGCTTGTTTGATTCATTTTTTTATTCTTAGAGAAAAAGTACAACATTCCATTCGAATTTGTCTTGTGATATCAATTCAGTGTTTCTTTTTGTCCAGAGCAGAAAAAGCACATGCTGCACTCTGCCGAAAAACAAAGATAAACAGATTAATAACGGTTCTTTGTTCAATTTTTGTTACCAATATGTTGATAATGCTGTTGCCTCTGACTATGATTTGTGTGCCAGCAATCACTAGAGATGTGTTTGTTGACTGTATATCATATTTGACTACTTATCTTAATGGAACATTGCTAAGATGATGGTAAACAGCAATCTAAATAGATAGGGCATATTTCAAATATGGCCTGCAGTATCCAAGATAATTCTTTACCTCATATCAAGTTTAATTCAACAGTCAAATGTGTTTTTGGTTCAACAAGTTAGGCGTTTTTTCTCCTTGTAGTATTTACAGCAAATGAACAGAAATGCAGCCAAATTAATTGGGTAAAAATGTAAATAGAAAAAAGTTGCTTTTAGATTTAGTTCACACACCTCCATGCCTTTGTTCAAGTGTGTATGTGTGTCTGTGTGTATGATAACTTTCTAAGCAGAACACCACTCTGACAACTGAATAATGGAGAGAAATTTATTCTGAACGTGTCACTTTACGCACATTGAATCACACTGAGCCACAGGTCGCAGGCTGGTCAATAGGCACCTAAAGGTGCTTGCCTCAGTTAGCCTGCATGGGCCCTATTTTTTAGTTTTTTTCACAAGAGAAAGTGAAATGAAAGGAACTAAAAGGAAAGGACCTAACAGTCATAATTCTGATGGTGTTGTTGTAAGCTCTGGTTCCATTGACATCCCGTATTCCATCCCAGTCCAGCACACCTTGCATAGTAATGTACATTACATCCATAAACAGTAGTCAGGAGTGACATGGCAGCCATAAATGTAGATGTCAGGCATTAATTATTATGAACATAGTGCATTAGTCTGCTAAAAGGTCTACACAGACTACTTCAGGGATAAAAGTTGAGACACTTTGTAATTAAAGAAAGGAATAATCACAACAAAGAATCTGTACATTGGTGCAACATATACTGTCTTCCAAGAAAAAAAATGTACCATGTTTTGTTATTGTTTTGCCAAACCACCAATGCAGGGTTGCACTTTATCCACTTAATATATGCCACATTCAACCTGGAACTGATTTCAATTCTCCAGGTCACATTTAGTGCTAATGTTGCACAGCATATAATCAATAAGCAATGGACTGCAATGGCTTAAATCTATCAGACATGGAAGAACTAATCCAAAGTTGCCATCTGTTCTTCTCTCTTAACTATCATTTAGTCACCTCTAACTGCACATAAAACTCTTTGATATTCTTTAAAGACAAGATTCTGCAAACGTTTTGTTTTAGTGACTATATCACAATGATCACATTGTCAGAATGCAGCCTTCAAGATCCTGAAGTTTGTGGCCAGAAAAGTGTACAAAAGATATTCTCCAAGAAGATGCTACAGACGCTCCAAGAATCTGAGGCTGAGACTAGTGGGATATTAACCAATTTGTTAGTAGGGAAAACATGTCTTCTGGGATAACGCCACATGAACAAACTATCTCCCCTGGCTTTTTACCGGTGATATAGGGCAGGCGTCTGACCCATATTATCAAAACAATATATTCATGTCATTCAACAATTACAAGAAAAGTTCAAAGTGTCATTTAAACATTTTTATGGATATCTCCAGATCAGACACTTCATAATGAATTATTAAATTCTCTACAGACAAAGACATTTGAACCTCGTTGACTTTTTCTGAAACAGACTAAAAGCTTTTCTAAAAGCTTATCAGGCTAAATCGTCAGCTCTGTTATATATTTTCACTACCCAAAGTGGGGGGTTGGAAAAGGAATGTGTGGGTGAATTGGTACTAGTACTTATTTTTGTACATTATAGATATCCGAATGCACTTGTTTTACATTACTAGTATGTTATTATGCAATCTTACACAGTTTAAATATTAAAAAAATGAACCAATGACTGCTCATAATTAATAGAAAAATTGTGTTACCCCTAATAAGTTCTGTTTTTTGTCATTGTTGTGCATATGTGTCATGTGTCATTGTGTGTTCCTCAGCCTTGATCATTTGCCTATTTTCGCCTTGTAGCAATTGTTAATGTTAATAGTTCTTGTTTTCACTGTTTTATTGTTTATGTTGCACTTTCTGCAATAAAATATGCGCTTGCATGCGCTGCCTCTACATAATCGTGACACTGTTTTTGATGACATCACTGCCATAGAGGGAAGGATGAGAAGGATAATGCCTGAAAACATACTTGGACCCAATGAGGGGTAGTTAATAAGATGACTTTAAGGACTCTATTGTTTAAGATCTGACTTTTTATGTCAGTCACCTGACCTGAACCTGACATCACCTTTACTGAAGAGTGAACTGAAAACGATTGCATTACAAACCTCAAGTATCACCAGGGGAGACTCTGTGCATCTGGTAATGTCTGAAGGTTGCAGATTTCAGGCAGTCATTGTAACCCAGGGCAATCTTAAGCATGTTAGGATTATGTTCATTTGTTTAGGTACATTTGTTCCCTGAAAGAGGCTGTAATTCCTATATAGTTTACTCAATATGCAGTAAGTGAACCCAATAGATATAGCAAATACACTGTGGCAACATACATTGTAGCCCTATAATTTGTTTTATTTCAAATTCAAAGCTAAAGAATACAGACTATAAATCAAAAAATGTGTCACTATCCAACCAAGAGCTTATAAGCCAAATTATAACTACTTGCTATTTCATGCCTGTCATTAGACCAGCCAAAATCGTCTGGGTGAGTATTTGGAAGTAATAGAGAAAAGAGTAAAGGATGTGGTTTTGAACGTTACATAAATAGCCCATGTCTTTCAACTATCCATGCATGCGTGGCTGTGACAGTGTCTTCTCCATCTCCAGCTCCATTAAACTCAACAAATCCTTCCACCCTATCTGCCATTGTCAATCTGTCTACATCTTCCAGCCTTTGGTGATTCATGTGGTATGTTATTAGAAATATATAAGGTAAAATAGATGGCTGATCTGATGATATCAAACTCTGTGTACCCCCTGCAGTAATACAGTTGGACTCAAGCGCATTTGGCACAGTTGTGGTGCAATGAACCTAATGGTGTTCGCAGGGTGACAGGCTCAGAGGAAGGAACCCACCGAAGGCCCCCTCGCTCTGCCCACATGTCTTCTCAGTCTGCCATCTCCTATGTGTGCCATCCTCCCACAAGGACAGCCAGCTAATTTAGGCATGCACAATGACAGCCATGAAATGATGGGTAGTTTGGTCTTTTTCAAGAGCACAGTAAACCCATCAGCCATCCTTGGAAATATGGGCACATTCACAGGCATACAGTGAATTCCTCATTCAAGCACTGCCTTGGCATATTAATATGTGGTGCATATCTGTACTTAGGATTTCCCAAAGGAAATGTTTACATTTAATAAATGTTTACAGATCAAATTTTAAGTAAAGATAAAGCTCCTAAATTATCATGTTAACTACACATCATTCAAGCCAAGAAAAAAAGCCCTAGAAATCCTATACAATAGTGTGCCAGTGAACCCAGGTAAAGAGTGAAATTACATAGATGTCTGTTTGGGAAATGTTCAAACAGGACGGTAAGTAAGGTTTGCTGATAGAAACCGACAAGCATTTTTGTGGAGCTGTGGAACATTACAAAAAAACATTGTCTGGGTGATTCTGTTGCAATTTGGTCAGATAGGCTGAGGAAGATGAGAAGAGATAGCACAGCTGCTCCCAGCTTCGCTTTTAGTACCTCAGGCTGAGCAATGAGATCATGCTGGATATTTTGTGCTGGTTTTAGTTGAATTTGTATGCAACATTACCCAAAGTGTGACTGTTAATAATAAATGAATATTCCAAATAATATGAGTAAATACGTATTTTATAGGCAATAATATGAGTATAACTACAACAAACATTTGAATGTTTGCATGATTATTCCATCCAGGTTTTGTCCAAAACCCATGGCGGTTGATTGGTAATGTAGAAATGTAAAAATGTTGTAAAAATGCTGTCGGACTTGTAACCTGAAGGTTGCGGGTTCGGGTCTCAGGTCTGGCGGGATTGTAGGGATTGTAGGTGGGAGGAGTGAGTGACCAGTGCTCTCGTCCACCCTCAATACCTCCATACCACAACTGAGGTGAGACCTTGGATGGGTTAAATGCAGATTCCAAGTATGGGTCACCATACTCGGCCACAAGTCACTTCACTCAACAGATGAGATTCTTAAATATGAGGTAATTTATTGCTTTTGTTTATTTGAAGATATGGTAGTGAAGCAGCAGTTTGGTACCTGGAACAGCACGAGGTACTGTAAAAAATTCTGCTGAAATTGACACAAAATCAAACACTGTTAGTTAGTTTGTTTGTTTTTTTTAATGCTGTCCTTTCTTGACAAGCGAGGAAGTCCCTTAAAGGAAAAGTCTTCTCCCTCGATTCACTAATGTAGTTACATAACCCACTGGAATATTAACGATATGGTGTGAGGGTGTGATTGGAGCTGCTACAAGGTCTTCAGGCTCTTTCTTCACTTTTTACATCTCCACTTTAATTAAAGCACTTTGAAAAAAGTTATCTCTACATCAGAGCAAGGGTCAGCAGAGAAAGATTTTTTTTAAACAACCATCGCAGTAGTAGTTGGTGGAAGGTAAATGTAAGGTAAATGCTTTTTCCTGCTTCTTTTTTTTTTTTTTTCAAAGGTCTGCGTGTGCCTGTTTGTGCGAGATAGTAGAGAGCACACAGAAACTCATCACAGTGCTATCTCTGCTTGTGACATATGTGACTAGGAAGGCTGTGTGTATAATAGGCCAGTATTTACATATGGAAGACTGCCTACCTGCCTGCCTCGGAAATACAGGGTTGAGGGAAGATTTGCAGGAATAAAAACACTCGGAGGCAGGAGTAAATAGAAAGCGAAAAATGGAACGAAGCAAGGAAATGGTGGGAGGGATGTACGTGTGTGATGTGTGATAAGACAGGCTAAAAGCTTTGCACTGTCCGGTGCTTCTGAGTGTGTGTGTGTGTGTGTGTGTGTGTGTGTGTGTGTGTGTGTGTGTGTGTGTGTGTGTGTGTGCACATGTTTTACAGCAATGAAAGCACAGTCTGTTATGCAACCTTTTTTTTCTAAAATAGAGTGTTTAAATGCCACCATGGTCTCAGCTGCTCAAATTCATAAGAATTCAAATTAAATAATTACTGTGACAAATTGAAAAGATCAAGTTAGCAGTTGTACCTTCACTTATAACATTATTTATAGGAAATCCAGAAAAAATTCAACTTACACATTTGAGCTCAGATTTTTGTATGAGAGAAATTCTAACAGGAAATGAAGTCTAGTAATGGGCAGCCTTCTTTCACACTTCCTGGTTAAACGTTTTAAGGTTCTAGCACATATTTTTGATATTAAAGACATGTTTTCAAGGATATGTTCCAAAAAACATCCTCACCTCTAAAATGAGCTCAGTAAATGCATTCTTTGTTAGGTAACAGACAAAGATAGATAGACAGGAATAAAGAATGTTGTCTTTCAGTTCCCAGAAGAACTACTCTCTCTCATTCAGAGTTAAGCCTTGTGTGAAACAGAGGCCAATCCAGTTTGATTCATCCAAAGCAGAGTAATAGCCGTACATCCACATCCTGCATGTGTCAGTGTGTATGTGTCAAAGTGCGTGTATGTGTGTGTGCGTGTGCATTAGAGGCATTCCCAATGTGCACCAGCTTCACAAGAGAGAATATGAGCAGCGTTGTGTGAGTGTGAGGTCTAAAAAGCCTCTTCACATGTGGAGATAATATCGGCTCTAATTGAGTGTCGTGTTGGGAGCGAGACCCTCCTGTTGCATGCCACAGTTGTACCCCGGCCAGAGGAGCACAGAGAGATTATTATGGATGACAGATGCCTCCATCTTTGGGGAAATAGAAGGATTATGTTGTTCTGGCAGGCTCAGTAGAGCACAACATGACAATGGAATCCAAATAAACTGGCTGAAGGCAGCACTGTAGGAAACAAACAGACGCATACGGCATGAAGAAATTCAGATAGAATGCAGTGCTGTAAAATGCTCTTAAAATGTATGTACGTTTATTAAGACTTATTAGCAGTGTCTATCCGTCAATTTTCTGTACCACGCATCCTACACAGGGTCATGAGGAGCCTGGAGCCTATCCCAGGAGACTCAGGGCACAACGCGGGGGACACCCTGGATGGGGTGCCAAACTATCGCACAGCATTGCATTAGCACTGTATTTGAGTTCATTCTATGAATTCTTATTATGAAGGTGATTATAAAGCTTGCTTAAATTAGGAGTGACAGTAATCGCTATGTAACTATTTAAAAGAAAGCCAGTCTGACAATGCTTTCACATAATTATTCAAATGTGTGACATCTGAAATGTGTGTACACAGCCTAGAGAAGCTAGGTATTGGTCGAATGTAAGCTGCAAAGTTAAATTCATGGATGCGTAAAACCTGAAGGATTGTTAAGAATGTTAATGGGCAGGAGAATTGCTACTNCAGTTCAATTAAATCCAATGAAATTTTATTCGTATAGTGCTTTTTACAATAGACATTGTCACAAAGCTTATACATTTTTATGAGCTTTATAAAAACTGAATGTAGATTTATATTTAGATCCCTAACCTGTAAGCCAGAGGTAAAACTCCCTTAGATGACATGAGAAAGAAACCTTGAGAGGAACCAGACTAAAAAAATGGAAACTTTTCTGGGTGACACCAGATAGTGGGATTATAAATCCGCAATTCTATACTATAAGGTCAAACAGCACTAAGTGTGTTCAAAGGCTGTTCAGTAAGAGCATCCTAGTCTTAGGTATTAAACTTCTTTATCAATTAAGTAGCAAAATTCTGCTGATAAACAATAAATGGTTTTACCATTTTTGCATACAAAATTTTATCCAACAGCATACGTATGTGTAAAGCACATTTATCACAAGGCTATTGGCTGCTAATAAGTCAGCTCTCTCTGATATTGACCTGAAAAGAAAAGAAAAGAAAAGAAAACCTTGAGTGGCCTAGCATTTTCTCTGTTCTGTAAACTGAATGTAAAGAAATAAATGCCATTGCCACTGCAGGTTACCTGCGTCTAGGTCATCTGGATTCTTATCATTAATTCAAACTTGCCCAGTTTTCCTCTAGTTGCACATTTCATTTATTAAACTGAAAGTCAACATAAAAAGAACTGATGTCTTGCAGTTTTCCACATAGCAAGTAGTCAATGAATTGGAGCTGTTTCTCGATGATGCAGCTTCATACAGGGAAGTAGAGTCAGGGAGTCAGTCCTTACATTGAATTGCCATTTTTGTGTGTTTCATTGTTGGGCAATCTTGATATCCTACATACAGCCAGGTCCATAAGTTACAACTCTCATTAAATTACAACTCTCTATATTTACGCCATCTTACCTTGTGTTTACTATGTGATTTGTATAATTTGCATTACTTGTACTGTGTCCTCACTTTTGCACTGTTAGTATTTGTATTGTTTGTATTATCTGCAGTCTTACATGTTGTCCATCTATGTACGCCAATTGAATTGCCATTGGCACCAGGATGCATTATGGGAAGAAGACAAGCTGGCGGAGGATACTCTGGGCAAGGCAATGTTCTGCTGGGAAACCTTGTGTCCTGACATTCATGTAGATGTTAATTTGCCATGTACCTCCTACCTAAACATTGGTGCAAACCAAGAACACCCCTTCATTGCAACTGTATTGCCCTGCCAGACTGCAGAAATTGTTCAGAAATGGTTTGAGAGCCATGATAAAGAGTTCAAGGAGTTGACATGGCCTCCAAATTCCCCAGAATTCAATCCAGTCAAGCATCTGTGGGTTGTGCTGGATAAACCAGTCTGATCCATGGAGGCCCCACCTCGAAACTTACAGGACTTAAAGGATCTGCTGGTAACGTCTTGGTGCCAGATACCACAGCACATCTTCAGAGGTCTTGTGGAGTCAGTGCCTCGATCCATCCATGAGAATGATTTCAATATGTCAATATGTATATATATATATATACACTTGCCCAACATTCACTAGGAATGTCTGTAAGTAGAAACATTTGTAGTTTTGCTGATTCATCTAGCACATCTTCAGACTGATTCATCAGACTGGACTGGACTTCACTAACCATATGTTTTGCCTGATTGACTTTATTAGTCAGGCTTACCCTCTATAGGGTCACTAAGTGTTGATTCTGGATTTGTTATATTGGGGTGAAATCATAATTTTTTACACCATTCAATTGAAAGTGCTGTCATTCTATCAATGAGGAAAAGTGAAAATTGGCTCAGTGTCTCTATTATAAACTGAAAATGAGAATATTCTATGAGATAAGCCAAATAGAAAGTATATAAACATCTTTGCAAAACAATTTATAGCAGGCATATAGAGACAATTGCTGATTAGCAATGCTTTCTCTGAGTGGTGTATTTGCTAACTGCGCTCCACCACGTTCAAAGAGTCGAGGCAGTAGCAGCAGATAGCGAGGCCAACTAACTATATTTTTTACAGTTGATTAACATTTCACAGCAATTAACACTGATGCATGCAGAGGCCCAAAATAATCCCATAATGACTCTGATTTTACAAGATCATCCAAGATCAATTTAGCATAACTCCACTATTTTTGTGCATGTTACTGTATAATGCAGATGCATTATGCAAGATTTCCCACTTTTATGAATACCAAAAAAGCACAAATCCACAATATGTCCAGGTATACGAAAGTTAACGATTACCTCGAGAATCCTGCTAGACTCTCTCAAATCCCAAACGGTGACAGTGCGATTCAACTTATAGACACCCAACATCAATACAGGTTTTGCCTTTCAGTCTTGTTTTCAGCCTGCTCCACAACACCCCCCACCCCCCGCCTGTCTGCTTGATCCATTTCAGTCTCTGCTGTTAGCTCTCAGAAAAGGTCAACTGTTGACCTTTAAAGCTGAGGTAGAACAGATCTAACACCTATCTGAACATCTCCCAGCAGGGAAGAAGCAATATTAGTGTGTGTATGTATAATATGTATGTATGTGTATGTATATATATATATATATATACTCCTGAACAAAATCTTGAGACCAGGGAAAATATTACAAGTATTCACACTTCGCACTGGTGGATTTTAACACCCTCAGACCCCAGAGGGTTAAACAAAAGAAATCAACACAAAGTATTTCAACTGAGGAAAAGTTAGGACACCCTATGCCCTAATAGCTAGTGCTTCCCCTTTGGCTGAAATAACGTCAATGAGACGTTTCTTGTAGCCATCTACCAGTTTCTGACATCGACTGGAAGAAGGTTTCGCCCACTCCTCAATGCAGAATTCTTTCAGCCGTGTGATGTTTGAGGGGTTTCTTGCATGCACAGTCCGTTTCTAATCACTCCACAGGATCTCTATAGGATTTAGATCTGGGCTTTGACTTGGCCATTACAGAACTCTCCATTTTTTTTCTTTTCAGCCAGTCCTTGGTGGATTTACTGGTATGTTTTGGGTCATTGTCATGTTGCAAGGTCCAGTTCCTCTTCAGCTTC
>CM074945.1:3679224-3696644 GCA_037577455.1 Pangasius macronema | reverse complement strand
GCTCTTGGGGTGAATTTGCTTGGACGGCCTGACCTGGCCATGTTGGCAGTTGTTTTAAATGTTCTCCACTTGTAAATTATTTTCTAAACAGTGGAATGGCTGATTACAAATTATTTTGAGATCTTATTATATCCCTTACCAGACTCATAAGCATCAACAATATTCTTTCTGAAGGCCTCAGAGAGTTCTTTGGATCTCACCATGGTGATATCTGTCACTTCTACAATTAAGAGCAAACCAAACTAAATGTCTGAGATTTAAATAAGGCAAGTCTCCTTCAAAATGCTCTAAAATGTTCTAATAATTTGCGCCTGATATGATACACCTGGAGGTAATTTTAGTCATTTTAAGTACAAATAAATGTGGCGGTGTCCTTACTTTTTCCTCACAAGAAATTGGCTTTTTTATTACATTTTACAGATCATTTTAAAAATCATTTTCTTTGGCTTTATTTGTTTAGTTATATTACTTGAATCTCCCAGTATTGTTAAAATGAAGATCAAATGTCCTAATTTTTTCACATGACTGTATATATAAGTGTGTGTGTGTGTGTGTGTGTGCATGTACAGATATATGCATGTATGTACAAGTATACAGTGTTGTGTTTGTACTTGCTGCAAGTCATCTTTAGATTTCACTATGAGTGAATCTGAAATGTTCTGTTCTGTGAAGATGAGGCATTAACATACAGCCCACTATCTTCCACTGTCATTCCACATCAAAGTTTTGATTATGGAGGAAACACTGTTTCACTGAGCCTGCAGTGACAGGTTTAGCAAGCCTGAAGTCTGCTGATCCTCTTCTATTGCCTCTTCCATCTGAATATTAAATTTTACAAGAGTAAATGTCTTTTCTTCCTGACATGACATCTTAAAGCTAGAATACTTTTACTTCTTAAGAATCATGTAAATATATAGACCTAGCCTTCATCTGAAATTACTGAAGTTTGTTTCACCATTGTTAACATGCTAGCAGTGAAATTTGAGAAATCTGTAGCACATCCTGAGTGTGACTACCATTCACCGCACTCCAGGGGAGATGCTGGGAATAAAAAGACAACGCAGGAGGGACTGACGGCACGTGTCAAGAACCCGAATAATGAACCCAGCTCCAAGTATGCTAAGCAGAGTAGATAAGAGATAGAGCAAATCAGAGAGCTTCCAGTACGTACCTTTTACACATATGATCTCTCTTTCACACACACATTATCTGTATCTTTCTCTTTCCCTGTAGATTCTCCAGAGGAACACCACATGATTTCTCTTTTTCTTGTCTGCTGGTTCAGAGCAACCAAACACCTCAGCCCTTCAGCACTCCTTGATTTGCCAATTGAGCATGCTTGATTTTTTAATCTGAATAACACCACCATATTCAATCAATCTACACTATATGGCCAAAAGTATGTGGACAACTGACCATCACACCCATGTGAGGTTGTTGAAAATCTTAGTCCAAAACCATGTGCATTAATATGGTGTTGTTTGCCGCTTTGCTGCTATAACAGCCTCTGATCTTCTGGGAAGACTTCCCACTAGATTTTGGAACATGGGTATGGGGTTGTGTGCTCATTCAGCCACAAGAGCATTAGAGAAGCCAGGCAATGATGTCAGGTGAGGAGGTCTGGCATGCAGTCAGTGTTCCACTTCATCCCAGAGGTGTTCAGTAGGGTTGAGGTCAATACTCTGTGCAGGCCACTCATTTTCTTCCATATCAGCCTTGGCGAACCATGTTGTGGTTGGTGGACCTTCCTTTGTGCATAGACTTTACTTACACATACATATATGAAACACTTGCATACACATACGTAAATTACTCACACGTACAGGTGTACTATGGAATCCTCCCACAAATACATTTGGATAACAAAGGAAAAAAACAAAATTTGCATGAAACTGGACACATATTAAATGCGTTTGAATCTGATAAAACATGGAACAGTACAACAGTACTGAGAGAAATCAAAGAAGGCTTCAAAAAAAAGTGTCACTTAATGTTAGGTAAAAGTTCTGTTCCTAATTTCTGTTCAGAAGTTTTCTGTTCATATTTATGTATCCTATGCTAGTTAGCATATTTCAAATTGTATTGTTTAACTTTTTGATGTATTACTCCTACTGTTTCTTTACTGTCTGCAGTTTGGAAATACTTATGGGATGCGGCTTGATTCTGAAGGTGTTCAAGGTATAGGCCTTTTATGTAAGACCTTCAAGACCACTCCACCTGGTAAGAGAGGTATGTTTGTTGAATGAATTTCAAAAGAAAGCTTGTATATTTGCAACTCAATTTTCAAAGAAATAATGCCATCCTTTTGCATTACCTCTATTATAAGGGTTGATTTTTAGGTCTTTTAGATTTATTTGTTCAATTTATAGAGTGTTGCAAAATATTGCTAATTATGCTAAATACATTGCCACTAACAAGACATAACAGTTATGGCCATTCTGTACTTTTTTCCCAAGGCTGAAACAGACAGCTCCAGTGACAGCTGCTTTGAGGTTGACATGTCTGGTAGGTTGACATGAGGTCCACCAGTCATCGGGTCCTGCTCCTGGAAAGAGAATGTGACATATGATTCGAATGGCCAGTGCTCCACACCACATGCTGTGAGTGCCTGTTCTGCCTTGGTGCCATTCTCCTCTAGCACCAAGTTCTTTTCTCATGCATATTACTCCATCTTTTCTCAGTTTCCAGCCCACAGCATCCGTTTTCAGTCCTCCACCAGTGCCATCAGTACGCAGTCCCTCATTCAGGCAGTGTCTGAGGATGAGGAAGAGGATAAGGATCTTTGCAATGCTATAATGGCAAGCATTGAAGGCCAAGCATGAGTATTAAATTCAGTTGTCTAAATCCTAATTTAGGATTAGATGTGGACAATATAAGTAAACATTTATATCACAATGTTTTCAAAATTCTGTGCTACAACAGAAGCAGTTAGCACATTCCCTTCCTTGCAGCAGCATTTTGCATAACTATGACAGGTACGATACTCAATTTATACCAGTTAATAAATTTCTAATGGTTTATACTTTCAGCGTATAAATGTATATGCTAATTATGCTATGTAAGGAATAAAACCTGTTGTGTTTTTTATTTATTTATTTATTTTTTGGGTTGGCAGTTGGGGTGCACTGTAGCTTAGTGGTTAGCACATTTGCCTCTCAGATCCGAAGTTGGGGGTTCAAAAAAGTTTACAAAAGTTTGCCTGTTCTCCTTGTGCTTCAGGGGTATCCTCTGGGTACTCGGGTTTCCTCCCCCAGTCCAAAGACATGCACTGTAAGATGATTGGCATTTCCAAATTGTCCCACCACACACTTACACACATACTCACACGGGACACTACCCAACCGTGGGGTAGGTCCCACAGGGGACGGAACACGGGCGAGTTCCCTGAGATAGGGTCCATGTTCCCAAACTGTGTAGAATAAGCAGTATGGAAAATGTAAGAATGTGCTGATGTTTCAGGTGGTGAATCGTGTTCATGGACCATTTGAAAGGTTTGTTAAGACTTCAGAAATATGCATAGTCTTTAAGGTGGAGAACTTGTCAAACTAATTTTAGAAAAAAAAATGATCTTGAGTATTAATAAAATGTTACTCAATTTTATTTCAAATATGTTTTGATCATGTTTCATACTAAATTCTCTACATATAGATTCAGGGATGGACTGAAGACACTTGCAACCTTGCAAAGGTCCAACAACACCCAGAAGCTTTTAGATCTATATTTTGTCACCAGCTAAATCAGGACTGTCGTCTGTATTACCTACTGGATAAACTGTATGTCACCAGACTTTTACCCTCGTTGTTTTCCCGTCTGCTCTTGAAAGTAATTGATTTCTGGAGGGACTACGTGCAAGATGTTGAAGGTAACCATTTAGTAAGCAGATATATAATAGGTACTGTTTTTTCTTATAGAAAAAACAATAATTATTGAGCAGAACTGGAACATTTGCTGGCTTAATTATAACATCTGATGCAAATACATTTGAAATCATAACTGTAGTGCCAGATTTTCAACAGTTTGGTAGCTTGCATTTACCCTTAACCAAGATATTGTAATTTATGTGACACTATTGATGCAAATGAAATACTAACCCCATTACTAGTAGTTATAACAAATGAGTAGTTAACACACTAAACAGTGTACTAAACAGTATATATGAACTAAACACTTGCGCAGTCATAACTAATTTCTTCCAACTGAGTTCACTGTATAATTGTTTTTATTTTTCCTTTTTTTCAATGTACTTAGAGGAGGAGGAACCTTGGAGCAATCTTAGCATTTGCTACAGGATCCAATAAAGTCCCACCAATTGGATTTCCTCCTCCGTCTTCTATTGGATTTCATCATGAGACAGATACTCCACAAAGGTTTCCTGTTGCAAATACATGCATCAGCTGTCTACACTTGCCAATATATAGCACTGGTGGTGCTTTTAAAAGCAGCATGGACTTTGCCATTGATAACACCCAAGGATTTGGGAAGGAACAACAGAGACTTCAAAACAGGTTTTCTGAACTCACGAAGAGGTGTTAGTGTTCTCGTTCGAGATCTGGAATGTTTTTATTAAGACATTTTTAGTTCTGGGATATGGGATAATTATTTCTTAGCAATGTTTAAGATCTTAAATGGTGGTAACTACTATATTATTCCTGCTCTGTAGTTCAGGTATTGGTCCATTCTCATTGATGTCAAAATGGCCATCAGTCTCTAAAGTGCAGATTACAGCTGTGTTGCTTTGTTCAAAATGATTAACAATACCCCTGTGCCATAACTGCAGAGGAGTTTGTCCTTCTATAGGTGATAGTTCATGGTTATTCCACATGTTTCTGAATTCTCTTACTGGCCCCTGTATCCGAGGTAAATAAATGAAATGCAGACAAAATAAATGGAGTTCAGGAGACAGTCCAGTATACCTTGGTCCTCCATGAAAGTAAGCAAGTCCGAATAATAGTATGAAACAATTCTATGCAGCTCTGCCCACAATCTTTCTATCGGTTGGTTATGGACACTGTGGCCAGCAATGACACATCTCCTACTGGGTCCACTTCTACCATATAACGTCCAACCTCAATGTTTTGCAGCCCATGGTCACATCTCACCCTTGATGGTAATCCAAAGTTTGAAACCCCTTCTTGGAGCAAAGACAGAACAATTAACAGTCTATTATTATTCAGATAGTCACGATAAATAATGGTGCAGCTGTATCCATTAACATAAAAATGAAAATTGTAAAATGAAAATTTATTGGGAATAACATTTAATAAAGTTCTCGAATATCTTCTAAACATACCACAGTTGGTTGAGAGTTAGCACAGAATAAGTTCTTCTCCTAACAGCATGTCTGCACCTGAATGATCTTCCAATTGTATCAGTCAACTAAATCCAAGGTGCAGACAATGGCAGATTTACTTATATGAAATTTTATAGCATGGGCGACCTCTATTACCAGTTCTAGATGTTGGTGGGACTGCTTGAGGCCCAGTCACTTTCCCGAAATCAAACTGATGGGTAATTTGCTGCAGACAGCAGTACAATGCAAATACAAGTAACACACTAATAAACTTTAAAATTAGTATCACTCTCGATTTCATGTTGATTTGGATGAAGGCGACTTCCTTTTACACTGAAATGCTTTCTGTTTACACTGAGAATTTCTCATACATCCACAAATGAAATCACTTGCACATATACACAGACTTTAGAGTGTGTCTTCTTTGTGTTAGAATTTCATAAGTGTGTGTGCGTTTAGGCATATATAAACTTATGACCCCGACTGTATGTATGCTTGACTGTTTAATAAGTGTATAAGCATGCACTGAGTTTGTATACGTAAATACGTAAATGTGTATGCGATTGTGTATTATGGATTTACTTGATAATTCTCTTAACATTACTTGGACCAAGAACCAGTTTTAATGTTGAAGTACAAATGAAACAGTAAAATAAATTATTCAAAAGGTCCATTACTAATTAAATGTCATGCTCTACCTAAGTTTTAATTAATAAGGATTTACCAAGCTTGTGCCTTGTTGAAAATAATATGCAATTAGAAAACAGCCACTGACTGACTTTGACATTTCTCATACCTGACAACTGTGCTGACTGCAACACAATCTTCTGGTGCCCAATTAACTAAGGACTAAATTCACTGAAGTGTAATGATAGCACCTGAGTGTGTATTTACTACACAGAGGTTTGGCCTGGCCATTCCTCTAAGTGGATTTCTACTCTGATGGGCTGTTTGTTTATTGGAGTGGCTGTTGTTCTGGATGCACTCCATGGAGGATACAAATTGCATTATTCACGGCAAACAGGCCAGTAATGGCACAGATGAATGATGGCCCCTGTTTCACTCCTGACAGAGAAGGTCGAGAGAAGAGCTCTATACAATTACTACTGATATTCTGTTCAATCAGAATAATTCTACAACCTCAATAGGGAGTGAGAGACCAGAATGAAGCATCAAGCCTTGTGTGCTTTAACAGTTACTTGTACACGTAGTTCCCAAGTGTTGCTTTTCCATTACTGAAGAAAACTAGAGACTATATGTGTAATATCCCTTTCGTCAGTTTCTGGTTTCAGTATTATATGCTTGTCTGTTTCTATGATTCAGCATATATATATGGTTATATGAGTCATTACCTTTGGAATAATAAACAACTTTGTGTTTAACACTTCACAAAAGTCCACTAAAAGTTTAAAAAACAAACTTGACTTGTCTGTAGTCTGTAGTCGACATATTTTTAACCATGAGGTGAACCATGTGTGTAGTTGGCAGGAGAGATATGACAGCTTTGCACCAAACTTAGTACCAAACTGTTTCCACATACACTATATGGTCAAAAATATGTGGACACCTGACCATCATACCCATATGTGGGCCTACACCAAACTGTTGCCAGAAAGTTTCCAGAAGCACACAATTTTACAGAATGTCTTTGCATGCTGTAACATTAAGATTTCCCTTACCTCAAACTGCATAAAGACATGGCTTGCTATAGCTGGTGAAGAAAAACTCAAGTGGCCTGCACAGAGGCCTGACCTCAACCATGTTTAACACCTTTACAATGAATTAACTGCATGCATTCTCACCCAACCTCACTAATGCTCTTGTACATGAATGAGCACAAATTCCCAAAGCCATGTTCCAAAATCTAGTAGAAAGGCTCTTATAGCAGCAAAGGGGGACCAACTCCTTATTAATGCATGGTTTTGGAATCGGATGTTCAACAAGCATATGTGGGTGTGATGGTCAGGTGTGTATATACTTTTGGCCATATAGTGTACCTGCATGTTCCTGATTCTGAAAATATCATCTGTCATCTGTGCGTGACTAGTAGCTTGGTGGTTAGGCCATTGGGCTACTGATTGGAAGGTCATGAGTTTGATCCCCAGCGCTGCCATGGGTGGGCCCTTGAGCAAGGCCCTCAACTGCTCAGTTGTATAAATAAGATAAATGTAAGTCCCTCTGGATTGGGTGTCTCCCAAATGCTATAAATGTGAATGTACTTCAGCAGGTTGTGAAATTTGAAAGCACATACTGTAGTTACAGCATTGTGGGAAACTGCAATAAGGATTAGAGTTTTTTTTTTTGGTTGTTGAACCTACTTGTCTGCTTCGCAACTATGAATAAAAACTTATAGCCCTAACACAAAATCTGTTTGTTCCAGGCACCTGAGCTACTGATTTGTTAACCCCTGTCTTTGTCCTTTGTCTCAGCAATATGTCCTTTCTCTCATTATATATTATACAGTAAATAGCATGTGGACACCTTGACCAATCACACTCATATGTGTTTGTTGATCATCCCATTATAGATTTTGTCCTAATTTTTGCTGTTATAAAAACCTCCACTCTTTTGGGAAGACTTTCCACTAGATTTTGGAATGTGACTGGGGATTTGCAAAATTCAGCCACAAGAGTATAAGTGAGGTCAGGCACAGATGTTGGGCGAGATGGCTTGGCCCACAGTCGGCATTTCAATTCATTCCAAAAATTGTTCAGTGTGGTTAAGGTCAGGGCTTTGGGCAGGTCACTCGAGTTCTTCCACTCCAAACTTATCAAACCCTGTCCTCATGGGCCATGCTTTCAGCACAGGGGAATTGTCATGCTAGAACAATTTTGGGCTTCTTTGTTCAAATGAAGGGAAATCATAATGCTACAGCAATTTCTACGCAGTTTGGGGTCGACCCATTTTTGGGTGTGATGGTCAGGTAGACATGTAGTTTTAGCCATATAGTGTTTGTCTTTTCTCTACTCATGATTACACAGTGTATTTAAGTCTGTACTTTCCCTGTACTTGTGTGTTGTTTTGAACAGGCAATGTATTGCTTAAAACATCTTACTTTATGATGTTCATAATTTCCTGTGGCACGGTGGGGATATGCAGATGATTTTAGCTCAGTGTGAGCTACGTTTAATGAGGTCATTTATCTCTAATCTACTGCTTGCCCCTCACCCTAGGTGTGTCAATGAGTCAGTGAAGGACACGATGTTGTTCAGTTTACCAAAAAGAAACATAAAATCCTCAGCCTTAGGGAAGCCCAAAGGAAATAATAACCTAATGAAATAATGGTGCTGCCTTCCTGGGTTGACAATACCAATTCAGCATGAATAATAGATTGTATAGATAACAACAAAAGGTTGTTAGTGTGTGTCCTTTATGAACAAAGTGTGATTTTGTTTTTGTGATGTAAATTCAGTAAATGTAAGAATGTTGTAGGGTGAGTCATTAGCATTTTGAATAATGAAAGTAAGCTACTTGCCTGGAAGTACAGCTTCACATACATGGTGATTTTCATCTTTAATTCAACAATGTTAGTCATTTTGACATAACTATCCCTTTCATCTTACACCTACAGTTTAAACTGGCCTTAGATGAGTGTTGCATAGTTATACTATTCACAAAGCGTTACATTTAACACTGATGAATTCAACGTGTGGGTGAAAGCACAGGAGAAGGTGCATGACTCAGCTGCAGTGGAGTATGAAAAAGCCACTATGAGTTATTTATCATAGTTGCCTTTGTTTGGGCTTATTTGCACATCCCCATAGTTGTCCAAGTTTATACTGTGTGACAAAAAACCAGACAATTGAGGAAATCGTACTCGTATCTGGTAGCCTTCTCAACTCCAGTTCATCACTAATGAATTCCGTCGAGTTCAGACGATTGTTCCTACATCACCTGTAGCCAAATTCTGCATCCTTAACTAACATATAAATAATGAAATAATGAAATAATATAAATGGGCACCAGAGGCACAGAGAGTTAGTGAGCATTTATCAGGAGATGAAGCATTGAATAAATGTTTTTCTCCTTTTCAATGAGATTTTTTGCCCCTGCTGTGATTTGTGTGAATGATACAGCAGTTGTAGGCAGAATCGTTTAAAATGTAATTATCCTGAAGCTGATGGCCATAAGTATGCAACAATATTAGAAGAGCCCTATAGCTATTCTATGCACCAGGTCAAAACTCTGCAATTCATTATTCTTAACAAAGCAGCAAGCTTAAAACAGTTTTAGCATATACAAAGGGTATTTATAATAAGCATGGCTTACAAGAACCCAGTCACAGCCAGGCTAATAATAATTACAGGGATATGTATTTACATTTATGTAATACCTTATCCAGAGCAACTTATATGTATCTCATTTATACAACTGAGCAGTTAAGGGCCTTGCTCAAGGGCCCAGCAGTGACAGCGTGGCATTCCTGGGGACTCAACTTATGACCTTCCGTAGTCCATCAGTAGTCCAATGTCTTAACCAATGAGCTACCACTGCTCTCACACATTACGTGTGTAATAATATCATTTATCATGTTGAAATCCATATGATGGGTCCTAATTTGTGTGACAACCCCTTTGTACTCCCTATAATACAGTTGGGAAATATTGTGCATGTGATCAGTTTTACTTCTAACCATAGGAGCAACTCCAAAATTTTGGCAACCCTTTGAGCGAATGGGCAGAAATAGTTTAATTTATTTGCCAACACCACTGTGGTCACACTGTGGTCTGAATTGATGAGGGTGGTCCACATGTTTTCATGGCAGAATGGTCCATAATCCTCTAAACATTGTTCTTAAACATATGTTTGAAACCAGTGTTTTTCAGAAAAAATAAAAAAAACATATTTCTTCAAAATAACCAATTTTTTCTACCCAAAAGGTGAATCTAAGAATTGCATTTCTACAGAAAAGGGCACAACTTTTCTGTATTTAAGAGCAATTCCATTCCCATGAGGTAACAGATTACATACAAATATTGGACTGTCTTTGGTTTCATCTCATATTCAGCATATTAGCGTCCTACTGTGAATGAAATTAAAGACGTGTGTGGAGAACACATGCTGTGGCCACTTATCTTACAGGATCTATACCTGATAAGCCTTTAATCTATTATCTCTCATCACAGCAGTCTGACTTCTGAGCTCTCATCATCTTAACAAGCTTTTACTGTCCAAACATTGACCCACACCTATGTGCCCTCATTCAAACACATGCAAAAGTGTGGCTGGTAATTAGCTCGACAGTGGCAGTTTTTGGTCAGTGTGGTCTCATGCTCGCAGATTCTTTTTTTCTATTACCAGGTTTTCTTTATTTTCTGACAATTTGGTCATTATGCTAATTCCCACCTACTAGCCAGTTCTCCTCTTTTGCATGCCAGCTACCAACCAGGTCACATGAAGCCTAGCATGTGTTATATTCAAGACTCATGAAGCTAGCCAAATGCATCTTTTCAAACTGCTGCTCATGCTACATAACAGAGCAGCTGAACACGCTCAGAGGAAAACACTAACTGCTCTCTTCCGTATGCATATGTGTTTAGACTCCCAAGATCATTTAATAAGACAGGGGAGAGAGTACTGCCATCCTACACACCCAAAGAGTACGGCCAGTTTATCTCTCTTGGACCCCCAGCCATGGATGGCTGGTGACATGGTCATGATTTCCCAGAACATTTTTGATAGGTAGGAGAACCATATACTCAGAGAACACAGATCAGGTAGTAAAAATACATGCAGCGGAAGCAACCCAATGTCATAGGGTTTATGTTGTTTGTGCATTTGTTGTTTATGCTGTATTTTAGCAAGCCAAAATACACACAGTCTTTGTGTGTTTACTAGTAATGGCGTTTCAGATGGGAGCAGGGAGCTCAGGGCTGTGAACCACAGTATCAGGGGTTAATCGTGTTTTCCCTCTGCAGCTGCATGTTTCCGAGCATGGACTCAGGTCCAGAAATGGTTGACAAGGAGTTTGTTTGTTAGTGCTGTAAGATGTTTGCAAGGAGCATGGTAATTATAGCCAGCAAAAATACTGCAGCACAGAGGGTGGGGATTAAGATTTTCACATTGTCTCTGGCTTTTCAGTTTTTCATACATGCATGCACATGATAAAATCTCTATGCTTGTGTAATTTAAGGCAAGCAAGAGGGAAAAAAAGCAATTGAAGCAATAACTACCATGCTATATTATGGCATATATTATGCCTCATTAGTTAAAGCTTCTTGTTTTTTTTTCTATTAAGATTAGGTTCCTAATGATCTGCTATATGTCTGCAGTGTATTCAAATATCTTTGATGATGTCTTTTGATCACCGTTTCACCCTTGTTCAAATATCCAGGTCATCTCTAGGCTGGCCAACTATTAAAAAAAACAACACATTTACATTTACATGAAATACAACGCACTTCATGACCAGATAGCTGAACTGTGATGACGTTTGCATTGAGTTTCCCATGAAGGTGTTAATTGGCTGCAGAGGAGTTCTTGCTGTTGGGAATAGACATCACCATCAAAACATTTAACTAATTTTTTGTCTAATGATCATGACTAGAAGTACCATTTCATATATTGTACACATATACATTGCGTTTAACTAGGACATATTCCTGGATAAATGCATTTGCTGCTCGCAGGGCTGGCGCTAATAAATTTGGTGACCTAGGCGAGCTTCACTTCTTTAACCAGGCTGCCAAAAATGTGCTGCTTCTGCAATATGGCTGGGAGCTCCAGTCAGCAAATCAACAACTATTATAATCAATATGTCTTCACACCAACCGCACTTGTACAGCAGTCACCAGCAATCTCACAAGAGGAAAGGGTTTTTTCTGTTTGGGAAGTCTTAACAGCATACGTGGTTCTGTCTCACATTTATATATTATGTATAATCTAAAGAATTATTACGTTATTAATAAACCTCTGATAATCATGTAGTCATCTAAGTTATCATTAAGTCTTCAACAGTGTGACATCCACCTTGGACATTACACCTCCACACCTATAGAGGTCCCCCTCCCCTGAGTACTAACCACTTCTTCTACACACAACTCAACTATCTGTTTACCAAATAGTAAATGTGAATTTTGCCAACTCTATGTTTGTGTAAGCTCTGAGCCTTATACTGTATTCTATGATTACTATTTCTATTTTGACCCATGTCTTGTTCG
The DNA here is from genome assembly GCA_037577455.1 of Pangasius macronema. Lineage (NCBI taxonomy): Eukaryota > Metazoa > Chordata > Actinopteri > Siluriformes > Pangasiidae > Pangasius > Pangasius macronema. Next base: position 3,684,194 of record CM074945.1, on the reverse strand, counting down.
GTGACTACCCTTAGAAGCTATCCTTTGTCTGGTTTATTTGTGGACCTCATGTTTGACCATTGCTCTGGATTTGACAATGATTTGGATAATGTTTTCAGCTTTTGTAATTAACCTCCTGCAGATGGATTCTCACACATCTCCTGAGTCTTGCAACCCTCTGTTTTAAATTAAATCCTGGAATATGTTATTGGGGTCTGTGGGGATAACTTACTTCCACTTGAAGGTCTCTTCTATATCCTTTCAGTATCTTCAGTATCCATGGTCTGTTTTGTGGGGATGCGAAGCAAGGTGGTGGTGATTCATTTCATTGAGGTCCCATGCATTGGCTACATGTTGAGTGCATATTGTGCCTATATTGTGCCTACCACAGTGAGCAAAATTACTAATATTTAGGATTTAGGTTGCATAGTAGTGAGAGAGAGCACTGGTTAAAGTTGTAAATGACACTGGCATCTGAGCAGGATTGCATATCTTTGCTTGGACTACTTGGTCTCAGTGCAGCTAGAAGACTAGAAGATGTTGTTGGGGTTAAGGGAACAGCTCCCTCCTGTATCTTATCTAACTGACTGTTATTAGTTGGTGAATGTTAGTGGTGACAGGTTGGTGTCCTGAGCCCCCTGCTGTACTCATTGTACACTGACTGTGTGGCCACTTCCAACTCTACCACCATTGACAAGTTAGCTGGCAACACTGTTGTGGTGAGCTTGATCTCTGATAACGATGAGAAGGCCTACCTGGAGGAGATTATAGGTGGGCTCTCCAGAGGGTGGTGCGATCAGCTGAGCGTACCATCCATACTGAGCTCTCTGATCTGTAGACTATCTACAGCAAGTGGTGCTGGACCAAGGCAGTTGTAAAAAGAATTTCATTACATGTTACACTGTGTATGGTTGTGTGTGTGTGTGTTACAAATAAAATTTGAATTAGAATTTGCATGCAAAAGTAGTTTGGTGTCCCTCAAGGCTCTGTGCTTTTTTCCTAGTCATGCTACATCTTTTAAACTTGGTATTATTTTCAACTGCTATGCTAACAACATCCAGCTGTATGTTTCAGTAAAACCAGATGACCAACAAAAAAGCCTAGTAAAGTTGAGGAATGTGTATAATGTGTCGACACTGGATGCTGAGTAACCTCCTTCTATTCAATTCTGACAAATCTGAAATACTTCTAATAGATCTCCGATTTTATAGTAAATATGGATAGCCTTTCAGATACATCATGGAATGCAAGCCTTGACACTACCTCCAATATGCTTGACCAAAGAGCTTGTATGTTATGGATCATAAGCAGGTCCATTCTTTCTCCACACTCTGGCCTTTTCATCACTTTGGTAAGGTTAATCTTGGTTCCAGAACATTTGTGGCTCATCTCTGTATTTCTTTACAAATTACAATCTGGCCTTCTGAGTCATACTGCTGATGAGTGGTTTGCATCTTGTGGTTTGGCCTCAATATTTCTGCTCTTGAAGTCTTCTTCAAATGATGGATTGTGATACCTTCACCCCTGTCCTGAATGGTGAATGGTTGTTGATAATGTCACTGACTGTTGTTTTTTTTTTTTTTGGATTTTCTTCTCAGAACTCACAATGTTTCTGTAATCAATTGCTGTTCATTACCTTGGCTGACTTGTTTGTTGTATGGTTGTTTGTACACCAGTGGTTTCTTTATTTTTAAGTGCATTCCAAATTGTTGTATTTGCTACGCCCAATGCTTGTGCAATGGCTCTTAAAGATTTTCCTTCTTTTCTCAGCTTCAAAAATGGCTTGCTTTTCTCCCATAGACGACTCTCTGGTCTTCATGTTGGTTTATCCTCTTTAACAACAAATGCAGTCTTCACAGCTGAAACCCAAGAGTGGACATTCAGAGCTATTAATTGTTTAAACAATCCATCTAACAGGATACACCTGGGCAACAAGAAACACCTGCTAATCACATGGACATAAAAATAATCTGGTCGTGTCCAGTCCAATAATTGGCTACTGTGCTTGGACAGAGGACAGCAAAGCTGAATGCTTTTGGGTGATGAAGCATTTATTACTGACAATGTCAACCACTTGAAAATTAATGGTGGCTAAGCCTCATAAAAGGTCATTTTTTAAAATGTCTGGTCCTGTCCATCACAGAAGAGCTGCTTTCTTTCAGAATGACTCACACACACCTCCACAACAGCTTTCCTCAAATCCATGCAGACTCTAATACTGACATCTCAGCCAGTCCCTTAGCATCACAATGCTGTGAAAATTATAAACGCAGTACTTTGTTTACACAAAGAGAATTAAACAGACTAATTACAAAACAGCTGATCATGCAGTGGAAAGAAAGAATGGAGCTGAGCATTTTAAAATGTCCTTGATGTTTAAAATAAAAGTTTTAAAATCACAGTTGTTGATGCAAAGAGAATGGAGACGAGGCACATGGGAGAACGCTTTGATTGCCTCATTTTTATTTCGCTTCTTTCTTTGTAGTTCAGACAGGCCCCATCCATTCTGTCCATCATGTCACTACCAACAGGAGGGAAAATTGGCATCTGGTGGTAGCAGCAATTAATGTCTGCCAAAAGAGATGCTTTCCATCACCTTCTTTTAATAGCTTGCGTATGGAGTGCATCTCAGCAGATGTTACATGGGGATTCATTAACGCCCTGTGTTACTCATACTCCTCCCTTGTAAGCTATTATCCACAACAGTCAGTATGAGCTATATTTTAGGATTATTATGCATCACTCCCTCAGCTTACTCCCAAAGGCCACATATACCATATAAAAGCAGCATTTAAATGAAGGGACATCTTCACTGTTTAAATAAATAGCTCCAAGATTCAGCTTTTTATGAACTTGGTCCATTATTTAAAAAATATTCACCCCAATAAGGACATGTTTTATTTAAAACTGCCTTAAATACAGTGCAGTAAAGTACACTGGTTCCTGGAATGTGCAAAGCACAGATATTTAATATCTGACTGGGATTATGGTTATCACTAGCACACATTTTACTGCCAAATTTAGTTGGTTCTATTTCACAAAATAGGAACAGATATTAGCCTAATTTACACCCTCGTAACCCTACCCAGGCAGCTACTAGGGATGAATAAATGAGTTAATGATGTTTAACAATGCACTGTGTGTATACTGTGTGTAGGGATGCCACCATATACAACACATTATTCAGAATGAACAGATAATGTGTTCTAAATAGGAGGTGCACTATTCATTGTTTTTTTTTCCCCCAGAAAGGTTTGTAGGGCATCTGGTTGAGACTAGAGATGTGCATCAGGACTGGGATCCCAAGGTATAAAAACGTCTTGTGATCAGAAGTGAGATACGAAGCTAGCGGGACGAACAAACATAAAGGTACAGCACTTATTCATTCATCCTTAGTAGCTGCCTGGGTAGGATTGTGAGGATTTAAATTAAGCTAATATTTGTTCCTATTTTGTGAAATAGAATCAACTAAATTTGTATAATATAAAACAATCCTGTACACTCTTTAGTTGAGAGTAATTATGAACTCAAGTGATGTAGCTTAGGTTCTGTCAGAGCCAGAATTCACAGACCATGTTGACCATGTTCTGGCATTTTTACCTCAGGGATTTTTCCAGTTTTGAAGTGGTAGGGTTCATTTTTAAAAAGGTAAAGGAAAGCAGACCCTTTCTGGTTTAGGCCATGTCCACTTTAGGTTTAAATCCAAGTACAGATGAAGCACAAAGCAGATACAGATACAGATAGTGGCACTGTGTTACGCCCCCAACTGTGTGTAATCCACTCATAATGCAAGACGTCTCCTAAACACAGAGAAACACTGAGAGCATAGATTAACCCATAAGTTTCCTATACAATTCAATCACAGATCATGGATCATTTTTTGATGACTAAACTGTCGATCATTCTGTATGCCCAATCAGCTGTCAGCACTGTGGCAAGATTGGCATCACTGTTGTGCTAGCAACAGATTGACAGCAGCAAAGAAATGACACTGAGGAAGAACCTGCAGTGCAAAGTGGGTTAAATAGCTTGGCGTCTCTGTGCTGCGTCTGTCTTCCTTCATGTATATGAACTGCTAGTAGTGGGAGGGTGGGAGTGAGGGGAGTAGATGAGACATTGACAAATGTGTGTGCTTTACATCAAACTGCAACAAGTGGGAGAAAAAAAAAGAAAGGGAGAAAGAGAAGGAGACAAATATACAAATATACAGTGACAAAGAATATGTGATTCTCAGACATACATTGCATATTGCTGTCACCTCAAATCAAGGCCCACCAAAGATTTAATACAAGTGCTGAGCATATATTAACAATTCAAATGAAATCTACAATCCAGAGAGGAATTCACTACAGTAAATCAAAATGAACAGTCAAGGAAACATGCTTCAAATGCAGTAATAATACTATAAATACAGAAATAAACACTGAAAATTAGACTAGAGTTAATAAACATGACTGGAATGCTAAAAAGGTGGAGATTATCACTTGGGCTGGTGATCTGAAGAGAAATGAGGTGGAAGGCCAGAAACCTGACCAAGAGTGTGGATAGATTAGGATGTGATATGAGTAAGCAGAGATAGAGCTTCCTTTGCCCAATTAGGAGAATGATAATGCTGTGCACACACAAGTCACACAGGATGAAGATCTCAAACTAAATAGAGTCATGACCCAAGAGCGATTCTAGTGTGTAACCCTTTGGGTGGCTCAGTCTCCGGTGAGAATGGATGACGTGCAAACTGTGAGGAAATAGAAATACTTCTGTAGATGACTCTAAAAGATCTATCATATCTTTTTGTCCATCAGGAAATATGCAGTAGGTTATGATATGGTAGGTTAAAAATGTGAGATTTTACAATTTCCCTCTTAAAGTTTTGGCTATCTTGTCTTCTTATCAACTAAATGTCACCTGATGCTTGGTGGGGGAGTGAATGACCAGCGCTCTCTGCCACCTTCAATACCACGACTGAGGTGAGACCCTTGAGCAAGGCACCG
>CM074945.1:3648988-3668913 GCA_037577455.1 Pangasius macronema | reverse complement strand
CTATGGAGTCCATGCCAGCTCAAGTCATTAAAGCAAAATCCCCCTTGATGTACCAAATACTAAGGATCTTGGAAATTCATGTAAATATTTCAAAAAATTCTACTTTTCACTCAAGTTGTTTTCAGTAATATAATTTGTTGTAATTGGAAAATAATGCAAAGTAGAAGCATTCTCACTAGTGGTCTCAGACTTTTAGACCCCAGGGTAAATTTTGCAGGAATAGTATGTTTTGCTTTTCTGGATCTCTGTTAGAATTCTGTCTCTCTTAAGATTAGCAATTCAGCATAGGATTTGGTGCTTCGGCTCATCCGGAAACCTGCAGATGCAGTATGTTCTCTGCTTGGAACTGTGTTTCGTAGAAATACATCATTTGGGAAACTGTTTTAGTTGTTGTTGTGTGTTTTTTTTTTTGTTTTTTTTGTCTTGTCTTGTTTTTTGCCTGTTGAACTTTTGCTAGTTCAAGTCAGTCTGTTGTAAAAAAAAAAAAAAAGTCTGGTCAGCTGTTTGAATTAAATTCATGTCCTAAGTAAAGGGTATGTTGAGTGACTCCTTTCTTTGCCATGTCAAGAAAACCACTCAGACATATTTCCTCTCTTTTTGTTTCTGGCCATATCAGGAAATCACAACCAATAGCTAATGTGATCAGTTCTATTGAACTATAAAATTAGAATATTTGTCACACTTGCAACTCCGACTGATCTGCTGAATTATAAATGATATTTGTTCTGCTTAAAATACTGTCCTAAATGTTGTTGTTTTTTTCATATACTATGGACATACAATATTTGGAAACACACATCAGCATATAAAAATAATTGTTCTACTTCAAGTCACTCACTACATGGTCTAAGTTGGCTCTTGGGAAGAATTTTTTCTGCACTGTACTCTCTTACTGCAAAATATGTCATTGGCATGTATTACATTGTTAACTCACACATTATTTAAGTTTTTTATGTGATGTGAGTAATGTTGTAAACACAAGGATTCACAGAATACACATCTTAAATTATGGCGAAGTACAACCGTATGGGTCGTGTCAACACTTTGCAATTTGAAACTGTTTCAGCTTAAATTTAAACAGTCCATGAGTTGGAAGAATGAGTCACAGAAGTCAGTACTCAAAGAAACGGAGTGCTGGGTATTTGCTGCTTAGGACTAATCTCTAACAAAGGGCCCCATCCCTAATGCACTATTCTTGAGGTGCTTGGAAAGGAATGGCCATGGGAGCTACTGGATGACCTGGGTTCCAGCAAAGGAACCAGACATTGACAAAGGGATCCAATGTATTCCCAGATGAGATCCTTAATCTGTAGTCCAAACCATATCCCTGCAAATCTACCACAATCTTGGGAGACGTTTTTTTTTTCAATGGTTTCCAGTCTCTTTATGACCCATTCCGAAAGGATATCTGGCATATCTTCTTCCCTCCAGGGATCCAAGATAAGGATGGATGTTTGGAAACTGAGCACTAGAAAGGCTAGTGGAAGAATAGACAAAAGAGGTCTAGGTATATCAGGGGAGAGAATTATATCAACCCTTGTGCCATTCTCTACAGAAATGTATAGACTGAGTTCAGACTCTCCAGCTGGTTAATGAAATCTGGATAATGACCTGAGGTGAGGCTGACAGACCATATTCTTATGTCCAATATAATGTTATATGAAACTGGAAAAAAACGAAACACTGCTTCCACTGTATGCTATTCAGTGGTGAGACATCCATTTTGTTAATGGATGAAACAGGAAGGCTTAGAAACCAGGGATGTTGTTGTTAAGGAAAGTGTTAATGGGTTTCTGCAGGGAGTTATCATGGTGTATTGCCCTGTGCACATTTTGTACAGGAGGTGACTAGTGATGGTACCGATATGATACCCAGGATCGGCATTGGGCTGATACAGCTGGACATCTGAGGAGAAAAAAGAATGAATTCGCCTGTACCAAATATGGCCTGAAATATCAGAATTGCTTGTAGCGTAACACCAAGCAAGTTTCAGTTGTCAGCGTTAACAACAAATACTGCAAATTAAACATCTGCAAGTTGCTATCATGTAAGCTGTGTGGTAGCATACAGACTGAAGGAGCAGAAAGACAAACTTAATTAAGCACTTGCGAAAGCTTCCCTCAACGGAATATGAAATGAAAGAGAGCCACAACAGCTAACACTGGAAGAAACTTTTCGGGAATGCAAAAAAATATTCTTCAAACCACAGGAAAGCAAAGCAGATTACAGAGAAACTGGTTAAATTTATCATACTGGATGGCCAACTGCTTTCAGTAGTTGAAAATGTTGGTTTGTGACACTTTGTCGAACAGCTGGATTCATCATTATACGCTAGCAAACCAAGACTCCATTTCAAAAATTTTAATGCAAAAAAGCATTGGATGAACAGGCTGCAGCTAATTGTGTTTTACACCTGCTATCTGCAGAAAAATTGTGGGTCATGTTCTGGTATGAATATGCCACCTAGAAGTCTTCAGCAAGATGTACAAACAAGGTAGATTAGTATGCAGTACATGATCAGGGGCTTTCTTATTCAGAAACAGGAACAGGTGCAAACCCCAGAAACCGCTGAAGCTTCTGCAAGATTCTGGGGTGTGTCCAGTCAACCACAGCCTGCACCTTGTGGTCCTCCATGCGTATCTCTTCAAGAGCCAGGATTTACCTTAGGAAAGAGACAGATTACACACTTCTCTACTTTACATACAACTTTTTTTTCGTTTGTAGTCAATACAAGGTCAAAAGCAGCTTTCTTTCTTCTCACAGAGGCTGGACACAAATGGATGGACAGATAAACCCCACCGAAGGGACTTTCTAGCAGCAGTCTCTTTGATGGATCGAGGTATAGTCAGGAGAGAGCAAGCTCCATGTCTAGATTTGAATTCTCCTGGGAGACAGACACAGAGGACTCCAGCTGGATAGCAGGAGAGATGGGCTAAACTTAGGCCATCATTGCAGCAGGCTAGTTTGATTTGGAGTTTGTTGTGTTCAGGATTCACTCCTTCCAGCCACTAACAGGCACCAAGGTGATAAATATGAGCACTTAGATGCTTTTTCTCTGGGTCATGGGAAGTTCACCAGCTTACTTCTTGACCATTATTTAGCATCTTGTAAGAGTTTTCTTGCACAAAAAGCGTTACTAAAAAAAAAAGCGAGTACTGTACAATACTGTTTGGTGTCTGGAATAGATCTTTGAGATATAGACACCATTAGTAGTGTTTTTCAATCCTTGTACTGAAGATCCAACGTTTTATTGTTTTCCCTGCCTAATGCATGCTGCTGTCTGGCAAGTTGGACACAGAAGTGTCATTTGTGACAGTGTATTATACAGTATAGAAACTTAAACCAAGTACGATTTCTACATGTCACTTTACAAAGTATCCAACATCCAACTAGCACCACGTGTTAATTATTTCACACACACCTGCAGCTGAACAGCTGGACCTTGTGTGCTCTTGTGTGATGAGTAAATTTAACATGAGCCAGTAAAATTAGGTCTAATACACTCACAATTTGCATTTTTATATTAGTAAATTTTGATTTATGAACTTTGAGGTTCTGCCAGTGTCAAAATTAAAACAGAAGTATAAGAGAGTCTTGGTGGTAAGCGTAATAAACAATCAGCAACATACTGGTTTTTGACACTTCAGTATAATAAGGAAATATTTAAAAAAAAGGGAAAAAAGAAGAAAAAATTGAAGTGTTAGCAAAACTCAGTTTGCTAATAGTCATTTTTAAATGACTTACCTTAGAAGAAACATATGGTAATCCCATAGAGCAATTTAAATAAGGGAAATCATCCCATATGAACAAAGATCAATGACACAATGCTTCAGAAGCATGAAATACCATTTATAATGCCATTAATAAATGATTTCATTTAAAAATGGCTTATTGAATGTTTAAAATAGCTACATTATACTTGATTTTATTACAGTTGTATTGTTTCGCTACGCTGTGGTGCAGATGTCGGTAATAAAATGATGCATCTGAATATACACTATGATAATTTACTACTAAAATAAAAGGCTCTAGTGTGAGAGATGCTGATAAATGAAGTGCTGACCCTCTATTTTGGCCATTAAATTTATTACCATCTAAAAGTTACTGGATGAAATTGCAGAACCAGTCAGGCTTGATCGCAGGCCATCATGAAGATATAATGCAGGAGGTCTTTCCCCAAATGCATTCAGCTTATTAATAAATTCTACACTGTTGTCCTCACACCACTTTTCCAACCAGCTGTTTGGTGCAGATGGTCTGCTAAATGGTTCTTATGCTCTCGTACAAATGTGCAAAAACCTCAGAATGATTCTAGCTGTTATTTTCTTCTTACTGTCCAACACATTTGTGAAGTCCCTCTTAAGTATTTCTGATTTTTGATCATATCTTGCTTAATTCTACATGTATTGAGTAAATGTTGTATTTATTAAGGTTTTGAGACATCTTTTCAGAAGACCAAGTGTTAGCTTTACCTTTAGTTGGAAGATAGTACAACTGGAGTGGAGGCTCTAAGACAAAAAAAAAAAAGTCTCTATCTATGCCGCTACATGGATAGCATAAATACAGTATATCAACACAATGCATGCAATTTATGTATGCCATGTGCACACCAAGAAACCTGAAGCTTTTGACTCTCTCCACAGTTGTTCCATTGATTCACAGTGGTTCCTCCTGAAGTCAACAATCATCTCTTTGGTGTTATCAGCATTACGAGATAGATTGTTGTCTCTACACCATTCTGTGAGCTGTTCCATCTCCTCCCTGTATGCTGACTCATCATTGTTGCCGATCTCTCCCACAGCTGTAGTATCATCAGCAAACTTGATGATGTAATCAGAGCTGTAGTTTGCAGCACAGTCATGAGTAAGCAGTGTACACAAATAATGTAAAGGAAATAATGAAAATAATGTAAATAATGAAAAGGGTAGGAACATCCCAAGCTATAATAGTAGTGGCAGATTTCTATTCCCAGATTGCAACAACATGATATCTGTTCAGAAGCTGATTTGCAATTCCATGATTTGAACCAGGCAAGAACTAAACCTGTAACTCCAATAACTGAGAGACAGGAAATGAGAATGTTGAAGGCGGCAGTGAGATCAAGAAGGAGCAGATGCCCCTGAGTCAGCAAATGTAGTAGAAAATGGAACTACACCCAGCCTTATCTGCTGAGCTATTCTCAGGTACAGGAGGTCACATAAACATTTGCGGAGTGACACAAGCGTGTAGGCCTCCAGTGCCTTGTCTTCCATTTGTTCTTTCAGTCAAGTGGCTTGTGTTACTGCCTGTGTGGAGCTTTTCATCTTTAACCTGTGTCTGTATGGGTTTCCTCCACATCCAAAATACATGCCAGTAGGTGGGTTGGCTATTCTAAACTGCCCCTAGGTGTGAATGAGTGTGTAAATCTGTTTCAGTGTTCCAGTGCTAATGATCTGTAGCTCCTGGTGTTATCTTGTGATGATGTTAATTTAAGTAATAAAACAAGTGACCTGATGGTAAAGTATGAACACAAATACTCCAATAATACATGAAATGGCTAAAAAGAATAGTCGGTGTTGGCTGTACAGGTAAACCAATTGCATATGTATATGTACAGAAATGTGCATAGGCAGCTGACATAGGCCATGAGGATATGCCAAGAACCAAGAAAATTGAGGAAATCCATACCAGAATGGCCTAGACCCTTCAGACTTCGCAGAATCTGGATAGATGTATAATATGAACACAGACTGAGCTCAACACTCAGTTACATGTAAACATCCACCATAAACTCCCTTGACACCTTGTTGAACAATTTTCTAAACACTTTCAGACACATGCTTTATCACGGCATAAGCAACTTTTGGCACTTGTAATAACAGTCATCAGTTCTTGCATGTGTTTCAGCACAGACTGTTGTAGACTAGACATACCTTTCTTGATTACTAGCTTTTATTTTCTAAGGATCCTGAAGGCAGCTAGCTTAAAGTCACTGTCTTAAAAGGCACTAAGCTCATCTTTAATTTCATCAGCGAGTGTGGGTGTGTTGTCTTGAAGTCCAGTTATTTCACTAATCCAGAATCTAAGGCAATTTCATTTTGATCTTATATCTTGCCACTAGTGATAGTGCCATCTTTTAAAAGCTGTACAGGGGTTCTACCCAATTAGAGGATGCAGTACCTGGTCTGTGTTGCTCTCTGAGATAGAGCTTGTGTTTATTACAGAGAGAGTCAACTGTTGTTAATAATGACAAAATGGCTGTAGGATTCTGAATATTTATATATTGTATGTGAAGGAGGGACACAGTGACCAAGTACAGTCTCTCTCTCTCTCTCTCTCTCTCTCTCTCACACACACACACACACACACACACACATATCTGTCACTACAGCAAACAGGACATAATCATGTATTTTACTATGCCTTCATATGACAGGTGCAAACACCAGAAATACCAAGATGAAAGAAGCACACACAGTGAATGGCTAGTAGAGAGAGAGCTGTCTCTGTGTTATGCTCTAATTGGAGACATTCACATTATGGATGACAGTCAGACACTAGTCTAGCCATGAGCAGAATGCCAATTTGGTGATTAGAGGACCACAGTAGCTGAGCTATTAAAATAAATAATGTTAATTTCTCAAAGCACAACGTTGTAATTCAATGACAATTTTTAATTTGTAGTCTGCATGTCTGTGTTTATGATCATCATAGGTTAATTTACATGGACTCCAACTGAGCTGAGACATTTGTTTATATGTTAAAATTAATTCTCATCTTCTAAGTATGCATACAAGACTACAGCAGACCCAAAGCACAAAAGACATGACAACAATTTCAGTCAATTACCAGACAAGCTGTACAAAGTACTCCCGAAAGCTTTGAAAATCCATGACAATTTAAAATACTTCAACTGTAATCAGCAGGTAATGACTATCATCTTCCTTTAATGTTATCTTTTCTAGTTTTTAATCCTAATAGTTACTTTCTTTGAATACTTTCTATACATCCCTCCTTTTTTCTTAAATTTTCTTCCATTTTGCCAAATAATTATGAGCTTCGACTTAAGCACCCCCTTTTTTTCTCCAATAAGCAAACCCACCCCCATTGGCTGCTAGTTAGTTTGCCAGCAAAGAACATAAAGGCCTTTGGTTTTGGGGACTTGAAAAGACACTGTAATTACCTACTGCTTTGATTACCTTTCGTTTGGAGCATTTGGGCTGTCTGTTCAATACCTATTACTTTGCACACACTTGTGATGGCTCCAGTTCCATTCACAGTAAAGGGGGAAGATTAAAGAGGACAATAGTCACAGTTTTCTCCATCTGCTGAATGCTTTAAAATCTATTGATCGTGCGGAGAATGAACCTAGCTAGCAAGATTTGGTGTCTAGAATGGTTAGGGACTCTTTAAATAAATGTGGCAATATTCTTTAAAAAACAGAACTAGCATTTGGGGGAAAATTGATGTTCTCATCTTATTCAATAAACACTTATGAAATGAGTGCGTAATGTTACTTCTGAGAAACAATTCAACAAATTTTCCTTCTGCATATTAAAAAACTTTGGAGACTGTTTGTTGCTGACCATTTCTCAGTTTTTTAAACATTTCCAGTATTGGATATATTACTCTCAGGAATACTCTAGTAATGTCATGAAAAAAACATGAAAAAAAATTCACAATTGTGTTCAAAATAAAGCAATTATTGTAGATTTCATTGACTCTAAGCAGGATCTAATCTGGAAATAACACATACAGTGCATATGAGCATGGGCCGCCGAAATCTGCCTCCTCTCTTATTGGCTTTACTCTGGGATATCTCATTAGAAGTGGTCACATTTCTCTCACTGATCACTTAATCTGGCCTCTCAGAGAGATTGGTACACCTTCTGGGTTAACAGAACAGCAGAACATGCTTGTGAGCCAGAGATATAATCAACGTGGCTTTCATTTTGAATTTATAATGCTGTTTAGGTCAGTTGGACATGTTTTAATAGAAACTAAGCACTTTCATAGCAACTAACATTGATTTTGTTTAATGGTAATTGCTCCGAAAAAAGTGTTACATATGAATAATTACTTAATTTTAATATATTACTTTGAAGCCTTTCCTGTCTTTATTCTCACTTTAAATTAAGTAACACATATTCAAATTCATAAGCATATGCATATCAACACATGCACATTCATACCCCACCTAAACACACACACACACACACACACACACACAGATGTAAACCTACACACAATATCCTTTCCTTTTATACATTGGCTTTTTTTCTCATACCTCAGTGTGCTGGGCTGTGATAAAGAGTTGTTACCGGGGCAACAAAGACCTAATTCAAAGGCTGGGAATTGTTAGTCACTAACCCCTGCAGAAAAGTAAGGGGATTTAGGGTGGGGGTTTGTGATTGGGGGAAATGAACAAGAGAGACAGTTAATTACAGAATGCAAATTATGTTGTCAGAAGAGCCATTCAAAAAAGACTCTTCTCCTGCATTCCTGCTCCTCCCTCTGGTGCAAGTTTAATAAGCATCTCTTTCAAACAGCCCTGCCAGTGGCTTTTAGAGAGAGCTGCAAATAATCTCAGAATGATGAACAGAATCGTCTCACCTCCTCCAGGCCTTGACAGCCTAATTCATGCAAAATATGCAGCTGCAAAGGAAGCCATGAGCGCATGAGACTATCCTCTTAGCGCATGTTGAACAACATCTCCCATTAGACTTGCTTAAAATTCTTCATCACTCACTTGCAATATTAAACCTTTTATTTTAAAACCTTTAAAATGTTCCTTCGACAACACATAGCACCATGTAAGCATGTGTTACAGGGCGATTTCCATCAGAGATGGGGCCTAACCTTCGAACACTGGGTGCTGCATTTAATTTAAACAGCACATTCAATTGAATTGAAGCTTTTATTAATAGTCACAAAGCAGCTTTACAGAAATATATATGTAGATATAGATGTAGCAAGCCAGAAGCCTGATAGGAAACACTCCCTGAGATGAAGAAACTTGAGAGGATGTTCTTTATGAGCATCTTAGTCATTACAACTCCAGCAACACTACACCCACAGCAACAATTACCTCTACAACAGCAGAGAGTGAGTCACAAGCAATGGTGGGTCATCTATAGGGGCAGGTGGAATAGAGCTCCACCATATAGTATATTAGCTGTTCAACAAATATTAAGCCTCATAAAGTCCTCATTCACATCTCCAAACATTTTAAATTCTGTTGAAATGCTAATTATCTCTGTTGTATGACCAGCGATATGACAGATATAAGCTGATGTTCCAGTGACTTGCTCACCTTTCTAGATGTTGCACGATCTTGGGGCAGTACACTAACTGCCCCGTTTAGCTCCATAGCGTTATTATTGCACCTAGTATTTGAAAATGGGAACTGCAACAAGCACCAATCTGAGCATTGGTAGGAATCATGCTGCTCTATGCTCACTCTATGAACTTTTTTTAGTGGAGGAGGAGCAGCCAAGATCAGTTAATGACAGGGTTGCCAGGATCATGGTTTTTACACCAAATTGGACTAGTTTAACAATACATTGCGACCACTAAGATCTTGTTTTATAGCAAATAATCGAAATTGAATCTAATACATTTCCACAAACAAAGGCAAAATGTAAATGCAGCCAGTGTGTCTATGATGTACAGAACCATTTCTCTTGTAAGATAAATTAGGAAAGGGAAAGGGGAATTGTGGAGTGGATAATGCCCGTACATCAGAAATGTGTGTGCACCACAGTTACTGTGTTTCCCATGCAAACAAAGAAAAGAAGAAAATGTGGCTCCCTTTTCCATTGCCTGGATTTTTTTGGGTTAGTTTCAGGTCTTTTGTTTGGTTTCTGAGATATACAGTAGTTGGGCTGGAAATTTTGCTCAAACCTGGCCAAAGATATTAGCACATCAGCATGTACCTGGCAAACTGACATGCACAGGAAGCACATCTGCTGTATCAAACATAGGTAAGCAAACATATGTTTAAAACCCCTCAAAATGAGCTGCTAGATTGTATGCTGGATGACTGTATGCTGTCGACTCTCAACCACATATTACGAGGTTCCTCTAAAAATTCCCTAGATAGTAGTCTATAGCATAAGTCAAGTGTGATAGCCTTTCTACTTAATTTTGTTTGAGGCTGTGTCATTATTAATGTAGTCCCAACCCACCAATATCTACGATCATGAGCCTTTCCTGGTCCCAAGTGCAGAAGGTCCAAGCAGAAGAAACAACAGGATGAATCAGGAAGATCCAGAGGGTGAGAAGAGCCACAGCAGCAGTAGTATGTGGTCCCTGTAATCATTCATATTTACAGAATGAAACCCATTTGAATGCATCAGCATTTGGGTTTTCCTGCTGTGACAAGATTGTCAAAAACCGTTTCGGAGAAGTGCTTATACTTCGGTCTCATTTTTATTCAGGCCAAGTGTTATTTGTCAGTTTAAGTGGATACGGGTTTCTATGTTTTACACAAATTTCTTCTGAAGTGAAATCAATAGAACTGCACGCGCACAGGGTTTCGAACCCCACTTATCTTCAAGCTTTTGATTGCTGCACAGTCTTCAGTGTGCAATATAAGAACACTGCAGCTTGAGTCTTCTGAAAGCTCTTCAGTGTTTGAAACAAAAATAGAGATAACTGTAAAAAGTAGGAGGAGGAGGAGGAGGAGGGAGGGGGGGTCAAATAACACCCATGCCAGCCCCCATCACAAAACCCTATTATCTTAATTGTACAAGGCAGGCAGCTCCAACCTAAAGGTGAATCAAAGTGATCAGTGCATTTATTTTAAATTAGAAACCCATGCAGACACACAGGAATTTGTAATTACTTATGCTAATATAGTAGTGATACAGCAGGCGAGTGAGGCGAGGGGAGGTTTTGACAAAGGTGCTGTAGGCAGTGCATGGCAGAGCTGGATGGAGAGAATGAAAGCGGTATCACTGAGGGTGTACTCTAATTAAAAGCAAAATTAATCCCACCGACATGGAGGACTAACTACACACAGCCAATCTCTCAGTGCACCCCCAGTGGAGAGCAGGAGCAGCTGAGTGGTAATTACCGTTATCTGCAGCTTGTTTTATTAACATGTCCTCAGAGAACGGAGGAATTACGCTCATCTGCAACATTGGCCGATTCCCTGTTTGATAGGTGTTCATGAAAAACATTTATGTTGTATGAAGCGCAGCCATCCATGCAAACTCTCCCAATATGGCTAATAGCAGGATGCGAATCTATTAAGCAGTATAAGATAAGGGTTCAAGAATTGGCTAAGTGGATTCAGAGGCACCAGCTGAGAAATGGAAGGAGGGGAAAAAACAGCTTGGACATGAAAAGGGAAGCACGATAGGAAATGGAAGAGGAAGGCATCAAGAGGAAAAAATAAAATAAATATCCTCACATTCTTCCGTCCAGTGAAAGTAGAGTTGAGGGGACATGATAAAGCAGAGTAGGTCAACGAAATTGTTTTGATATAATTATTGTTTTCCGTGTTTATTGTCATATTTATATGCCATTATATGTCATTTACCTGATAGTGTTTTCACCTGTCTTTGCTTAGGATTACCGTGTCCATGGTGTTATCCCAGCATTACAGCCCCCATCTTACTGTAACTGGGCAGTATTCATAAAAAGGGTGAATATGGAAATACTAAAAATTTAGTTACTAAAAGAATTAAAACTTAGTGGAGCATTTTAGAGTTTAGAGAGTGGTGTGGTGGTACATTCAGCACTTTTAATCCCAAATTTGTCCCAGCTATGTAGATACATACAACACATTTTACTCACTGAACAGTCTTATGGCACAAACTGAAAAAAAAAAAAAAAGTCATCAGTTCGTGTGTAATATCCAATTGTTTAAAATCTTCAGCAAAGATATTATAAGCGCAGAATTTTCCGATCAGCTGCTGACTTTATAGTTTCCCACCAAAATATTGTTCTACCTATTTTTTAGGTATTAATACTAAATATCCATTAACAATTTAAAAAAAAATACTTAAAAAAAAATTATGGATATGAAAATGAAAAAATCAATAATGATCAATAAATAATAAAATATATAAAATAAAATATAAAATGTCAGTCATAGACCCTTTGAAGATTATGTGCAATGATATGGGAGTGTCTGTATTATAAACTGTTTTACTTACTGCCTTTTATCGAAATCTGATGCCTGTAACCAATGGGATTAACTGAATTCATCTTGGCTGAAGAGGTTAGTTTGCCGTTCATCTTTGTCTGCCCCATCTCAACCTCTGACTGATCTGAAAGATTTAGCGGCTTTAAACATGTCAACTGACCCTGCATTAGAATAGTTACTTTTTTTTGTATTTTGTGTGTTCATTCATCAGCCCTGAATAGAGAATAGCAGCCATGCCATTTCACACCGAGTGCAGTGATGTGTCGCTGGTGTAGCAACCTGAGCCCTGCTAATGTAACCCTGGGGACCAGTTAAACAGGGTGGACATTTACATCCTGAACAACCTGCACCTCTACTCACCAATCCAAGGTGCTTCCTTGTAAACAGTGCATGTTTACACATGATTATTGCTCTTGTAGTGAAAGCTGACAATTAACTAAGTGCGGACATAAACGGATTGAAATGCAGAGGATGACTCTGCGGTAAGTGTATGCCGTTTCACATGTCAGTTAATACTTCCCATTCAAATATTACACACTTCACAATTAATAAAGAATCCTAACAAGCTGTTTGTGCCCTTGGCATATTTTTTTTTTCTATTTAAGAGGCTAAATATCTCTTCAGAGTTTTGCAGATTTAAACAGAGTTCCAACTTTTATTGAGTGTCTCATCTTCTGATCCAAAAGCTTTGTCTCAGCACCTTTTTCATAACGGATCCTTCTGGAAGTCCTTTCTGTTATGAACAGGTTGGCAGTCACCGTTGTTATGAAAATTGAACTCCAAGAGAAACAAAAAACTGTCCTTCCTAAGCAAGTAAAATCTCTTTATTAGCTTATATATATATGACTAAATCTTTCTATGTGCTATAGGACTTTGACCAGGTCAGGAGTTTATGCTGCACTTTCTACTCCATAATTACTTCAAGGAAACCACTTCAGACAAACCTTCAAGGCAGCCGAGAGATTTTCTCAGTGAGGTATTGAAACAGACTTATCATGATGGAGTCTATTTTCATGAACAGGGAACCAAGGAGCAGAACATTTTTTTTATATCTTTGAACATTAGCACATGGGGTAATGTGGTGTAGAGTGACGGCAAATTTAAAAAAAAAAAAGGGTTAGGTTAGGTTTGAATGAATATATAATCAGGACATGTGCTTAGACTTGCTTTGCAATATCTGAACAAACCAGCTCCTCATTCCTTTTAGGAAGAACAGTGACGTTTTTGTAACGGCATATGAATAGATTAGACTTTTAGTTATATAAAAAAAAATGGCTGACAGAACTTACAGCAAATATAATTTCAGTCTCCGTCTCTAGATTTAATGTAGATCATTTAGTGGTAATAAAAGCAAATACTTTGATACAACAGTAGAAAATTCACAATCATTTAAATACAGTGAAGGCATTAAATACACAGATATTAGGCTAATGAAGAAAACAAAGTGCAGTAAAGAGGAAACATGCTGAAATTCCAGGAATAAAAGGAATAACACCAGCAAATGCCGCAGACGTACATGGAGAGTATATATTGTTCCCCTTGGCATGGCTTCTCACTATAAAATCACAAGAGTCATACTATATTCTACCATCTAGGTTTGCAATTTATTTCCAAAACAAAATAAATGCCAAATTCGCACTTTGTTTTTATCACTGGAACTGAATGCTCATCATCACTATATGCTAATTATGTCTAATCACACTGCAAGCAAACACATGTTGTTTACTGGGTTGAAAAAAATTGTGATTTCTCCAACGTCTGTTTATTAACAAATCACTACATATGGCGAAAAGAGACGTCCAGTGCAGGAGAGCTTTATCTCATCTGCTTCATGCAGCTCCAACAGTAAAAGTGTGTAGAATTACTTGGTCTTTGGTGATGTCGAATTTATCTTTTAAGAAGTAAGTGTTAAAAGACAAGCCCAACAATTTTATCTGGAAAGACACTGATGTGTGCATTGATGCATTGATGTTGCTGAGATAATACATTTAACCAAGAAAATTATGACATTACAATAATCCGCAGGACACGTATTTTGGTAGGACACTTGCTTTGGCGCAGCATGACATTTGGATGCACGTTTTTATGGCACGTCTCGCAGCTGATGTGGATTGAAATGCTTATGTGCAACTAAAAAGCTTCATAAAAGCTTTCAGTGGGAATTGGTCTTTAGTAGCCACAGCTGCGATGTGTGTTCATGTGTGTTGCAAATAAAAGAATTAATTCTGTAGTATAAATAATTCTGCATTTGGGTGAAGTGGCCTATTTATTTTCAAGTGAGGTGATGCGAATCCCTTATTCCTGTGTCTGCAGTAAGAGGGGTTCTTGAGAAGTGGCAACACACACACACACACACACACACACACACACACACATATACACACACATTTTTGGAAGAAAATAGATTAGAAAATCCCAGTGTGTCTGCAGATTTTGGACATCACACCCTCCCTCGAAGGCCTCCACCAATATCAGCACAGCACTTTAATATATGACACAAAAATAGCCCTGGAGCACAAAGGCTCTAAAATAGCAACCGCGAATTTGCGTTTTGGCTGCCACAAAACTAGAGCTCAAAGTCTCAAAAGTTTTACAGCAGATATATACAGTATAAAACATCTGGAATGTGCCGAATCGAATGTAGGTACTTCAGGTTGAGTAGGTGATTAAAACATTGCTATTTAAATCAACGTGCATGTAGCATGAGCTAAGAATCATTCGCTAGTTCTATGCTCCTTACATAGTTTTTCATCTTAATCAGGATACTTGGGCTAGTGGAAATACACCCACCTGAAACAAGGATAAATTGTCCTCTTTAGCCAGAAGCAGAGAGCAAAGGAGACGACAGGAGAAATAGGCAAGGCAGTTTCTCTGCCGTCAGAGTTCTGTTCACCCCCTACCTCCACCCCAACCCCCAACAACTACCACTACCCTCCCTTTCCGATTCTGCTTGTGTGAAATGAGCAAGGTTCTTATCTCTTAGAAACACACCAGCCAGAGGAGACACAGGCAGCGAGAGAGGATAGAAGGAGCGGGAAATAGACAGTGAGGGAGGAGGGATGGCAGAAAGTGAGGGAGAGGCAGTGTGTTTGAGAGCATTGAGCCACGTGGACTGCACACTAATCGCAGCGGTGCTTGGTATGCCATGAGCTTCGCATTTGTTTTGAGCAGCAGCAAACATTAATCTAGTTTAACACCAGAGTAAGCGTGCCATACAAGTGCTCATCGTACTGCGCGCACCCCAGCGCTCTCCAGTGCGAACCAATGTCAGAGCACATCACCAGAACAAGATTGTTTAATGATCATTACTACCTAAAAGAATCAGGAGCATTTACATGAAGTGCCTAATGGAGGAAAAGTTGTCTTTACGTGTGCAGTAAAGCAGCGACTAAGAATTGCGTTTGTTGCCTGAGTTCACTGTTGCTGGTGAGAGATCACATGAAGGGCAGTGCAATAAAGGGTAAGCGTGAAAAGGAGAATCAAGTGAGGTGTAAGGGTTTCACAGTGGAACATGGCTTTATTACTGCAAATATTTTCTGCTTCAGTCACTGCCGTCCACTGATATCTGTCTACCATATCTACGCTGAGAAAATTGCTTCTTTTCTTTCCTGACAAACATGATTGCCTTTTGATAA
Organism: Pangasius macronema; assembly: GCA_037577455.1. NCBI lineage: Eukaryota > Metazoa > Chordata > Actinopteri > Siluriformes > Pangasiidae > Pangasius > Pangasius macronema. The sequence goes on along the minus strand of CM074945.1, from coordinate 3,653,145 downwards.
AAGACTATAAAGGTGTGTGTTGCTAAGGGAACAAAAATGAGGAACCCAAGTGTCATTGCAAAAAGCTGAAAAATAGGACAATCAAATCACAAAATCAGTATTAGCACGACTGTTGGTGCCATTATTGTGAGCAATTTAGCACCTACATTGTGTGTGTGTGTGTGTGTGTGAGAGAGAGAGAGAGAGAGAGAGAGAGAGAGAGAGAGAGTTGCATGTAGTATTAATGCTGTACTCCATTAGGAGAAAAGGGCATTGCACATCAGCTAAATAGTTTTTAAAATCCACATTTTCAGTGATTTCTCATCTTTCTTCTTGTATTAAATGCATGTTTGAGGGAAAAAATGTTGTACAATTTATTTATTATGTTGTATTATTGAAATACAGCACACAAACTAGTTATCACTATCTACTAGTTAGCGTTATTACATATTATTTACATTGTATGATTTATTATATATCGTTTACCTGTTTGTAGAGCAGCGTATTTAAACTATAAAGCAGTGTTGCATTTTAAAAAGTCATAAATAAATATGCATCACTTGACTCATCACTTGACAGCACTTGAAGAATGTGACCTGAAGATCCAAAAAAAAAAGGTCTTTGCGAAATTATTCAGATTCGAATTTGCCTTAATTTGAAATTCGTAATTGCTCACACATGCCTGTAATTAAGGTGTAATTATCCTCTGCTCTTTTGAGCACAGGTACAATTGATGCAGATGTTGCCAGTCGTTGCTTTAGCCAGCGGGCTTCACCCCAATTTGTTTCCACAGGTGCGCATATAAAGGTAGAATAACATCATCTGACCCCCAATTGTAAAGTTGTACCGTAATCGGGTCACTTAGATACGGACCTTTCTATCTCGAATAAATATTTCATCGCAGAGCATATAAAATTAGAATGTAATATGTCCTATTTAATTAGTAAATCTCCAGACACAATCTAATAATTAGGAGAAGAGGGGAGATGACCGGGTGGGGAGGGAAGCACGGAAGAAAAGAGCATACTTTCTGCATTTTGTCAAATGAAATCTGTGAAGTGAAGTGAAACCCGTAAAGTGGAACTTGTGGATTAAGGTCAAAACTGAATCTTCAAGTGTCAAATATTACTCACTTATCAATGCTGTCTTAACTTAACCTTGAAACTTCAAAATCATAGAATTCACTTCATATATTTCATATTTTTTATTTGTCTGTGATTAAATTGCTGACAAATACCCTCACCTTTTAGTGAAGGCACTAAAATCAGACCTGGAAGGTTAAACTGTATGTATTTTGATATAATAACAGACCTGGACTGCCCTCTAGTGGTCATAACACAGAACTCTCGTAAACATTAAATTGTTTACACATTACAAACCAAAGGCTGAGATATCTTTCACATTCAACTTTATGTGCCAATCTGTAAACAACAGTAAACATAATGATGTGTAATGACTCCCAAAAAATTGCAATTTATGATTTTGATCTAATAACAAAGGAAAAATTCTCTACGTAGTAAAGATCCCATAAAAAATGACTACTACGGAGTATGTTCTTATCGGTATATGTAAAAGGTCACACCATGTCTATATCTTGTAAAAGAGAGAAGGAAGCAGTGGCAAAGAGGATTTAGCTATGTCTCCATGGGTGGATTTTCTCCACTGCTGCAGAGTCCAGTCACAGCCAGAAGGATTAAATATAATTTCCTGTTCTGCTACGTATGAAATTCTATGCTTAGTGAATTTTAAATCTGACTGGGTGGCTGGGTAGGCAGTGTGGTCCTGTCTTTTTGAAGTATAGCAAAATCACTCATTTTCCATTCCTTCTTCCACATTCCCTTCTTAAAGCACATAACATCAGGAAGGTAGAGCTGAAATCAGCCTTCAGCCATCGGTCTTCATATCGTTAGCCTCATAGCATAATTGCCCAAGTCCTATTTGGTTCAAATAGGATTTAGGCAATTATGGTATGAGGCTAACGATATTGTATACTCACTCGAGTACTTTTCAATACTCCAATTACCAATCGTGTTTACAAACCGAAAAAATACCGAAACATATGTGGGTAATAATATGACTTTCATTATAATTTCCTTTTTTATTTTTGGCACACGCAATATTTTCAAGGCACTTTACTTACAGGACTGTACGACTGAATAGGATTAGGACTGAATCAGCAGGTATGATGTTTAAGAATCACAGTTGCTGTTATTTTATTCCGCAGAGATACTCTACTATAGGCTAAGCATCGGGACTGTGTAGAATAGTAGGACTCTCACCTCAATAGTGTGTACGAAGTGAAGTGTGTCTGTCCTCTGTTCGTTAGTCACGTGACATTGTCACAACCTGGACATTTCCCACGAGAGCTGTTTGACAAATGAGAGTTTGAGTTTGTGCACACGTTACCAGATTACAGATTATCACTTCAGTTAACTTTGAGATTAATGCTGCATGTAGCAGGCTGAGCGGGATGAGAAGCTTCCAGACTTCAAGCATCAGCATAAGATTCTCACCAAGTTGCTCTACCTGCAAGACTTGCTATATATATATAAACTTGATGAACTTCATACATCAGGTTTTTAACACCACATGACAATACAAGAAAGCTTGGTGTTGTCCTGCTAATCAGTGGTAATTCTGTCTTCATGTTGCTAACCTTGACTTAATCATATTTTTTTCCCCATGATGTTGGCCACTCAGCTGTTTGTTCAGTCTCTTGTCATCTCAAGATTGGATTACTGCAACCCACTCCTGGCAGGTCTTCCCCTAAGCACAACCAGATCCCTTAAACCAATCCAGAACACAAACCATACACATTGTGTTCTCCTACATCACTCCATGGCTGTGTTCCTGCCACTGGTGTCCTGTCCTCAGATTAAAAACAGTACTTACAGTACAATACTTGCTTACGAAGCCAAAATTGGACCATTCCCCACCTACCTGAAGATCCTTCAGGACACAGGGAAGACACGCATCTTGTGAGAAGAGACATGACTGTGGTACGATCTTATTTGAAGACGACCGATACTTTTGTCGACTCAGTGACTGACAGATTAACAAAAGTTTGATGACCCACCTCTTCATTATACAGTTAAATGAAAATTAAACATTCTTCATAACAAAGAAAGAAACAGAGAGAAATTATTTTGACATTTTCTTCCTGCAGGGGTTTCCTCCATGTTCCCCAGTTTCCTCCCACCTCCCAAAAACATGCAGCTAGGTGGACTGGCTACTCAAAATGTTCCCTAGTTGTGAATGAATACATAGAAATAAATATTTGGTTCTCAGTGTGGATATGGAAATATGTGGTTGTTCTTTTCGCTGCACCCATTAGGAGTCACCACAGCAGATCATTGGCCTGCAAGCTCGATTTGGCACAGGTTTTACACCAGATGCACTTCCTGACACAGCTCTCCCATTTTTATCCAGGCTTGGGAACAGCACTGAGAGTACACTCCCAGTGTCTGCATTGGTGAACCCGGGCCAGAACAGTGACGGAACAGGATCCTTAGTTGCTAGACCACCATGTAGTTATGTGTGTGTGTGATAAAAATCTTCCAGTGTCTCCTGGAATCTCCAGTCTCCTCTCTTCACAGAAAACCATCACTGATTCATGACAGTAGGGAAGTTGAGGGAGTAGTGGTAGACATGTAACGAGGTATCATTGCTACAGGTTATAGCTCCACCAGACCAGTGGGTGTAATTGCTTATTGCATTTATTGATCTATATTGTCAGCAGCGGTTTATGATGGATTTTGGTAGGGCAGGATAACATTAAAAATGGCATAACCTCAGGCAAAATTAAGTCAAGAGCCTATCACACTTGACTTGTGCTAATGTAATAGGCAGCTGAGAGTCGACAACGTAAGAATATAGTCTAGCAGCTCATTAAGTGGTTTTAGACATACCTTTGTTCAACTGTGTTTAATAGAGCTGGTGTGTTTCCTGTTGCCAGTGAGGTGCACACAGAAGAGCTAATCATTCATCATTAACCAGGGTTGCCATGTTTCAACATCATTTCCAGGCCCACAACTTTTGGAAAAACCATACAAAAGACCTGAACCTATCCGAAAAAACATATATTTCTTTTTTTCTTTTTCGCAGCCTTTGCATGGGAAACAAGGTCACCATGGTGCAGATACATTTCTGAAGTATGAACATTATCCACTCAGATGTTG
>CM074945.1:3614022-3635526 GCA_037577455.1 Pangasius macronema | reverse complement strand
TTAAATGCAGAGCACAGATTCCAAGTATGGGTCACCACACTTGGCCACAAAGTCACTTCACTTCACTTCACTTGTGTCAGCTGTTACTATAGAAGTGCTCATGTTTATAAATGGGCGCATTAACATAAACCTGTGATTTGCCTGTCAGAGCTGCTGTTATAGAAGCACTTTCTGACCAATCAGAATCGAGAAATACAACAAGGCTGTGATATAATTAGTTCCCCATGGGACCCATCAGACTCAGAGAGGTTTTTTTTCTTTTTTTTCTTTTTTTTTTTGTTAACAAAATGTCCTCACCCACATCCGCATTCTCTCCGTTTTGTACTCGTGACCTATGATTCACAAGTCTATCTATTCCAATATCACGAAGAAACGTATAGTAGTAGGACATTGCAAGTGGATAGGATGTTTTTAGAGTGACACAGTAGGAGACCATGATTCATCACAATGCTGCATTCTCCTCAGATTATTTAGAAAAGTGTGACACTTGGGCACTTGAGGTTCTTTCATGAATACTTTTGTTTTTGAGCCTTTTAAATGTAAGGGCTTTTCCAGGCTGATGATTCTGGTTTAGGAATTAGCTTAATCGGGGTATATTTTCAGATGGACGGATTCGCAACAGTATTTTCAGATGAAGCGAATTCGACCTAGAAGATTCTGTTTGCCAGAAATTCTCTAACCCTTGCTGTCCATGACCAGAGATTCATCCAGAGATTGTGTGCCATGCTCCAAACATTTGGCATTGTATGGGCTGGGAAGTGCTGGATTATCTCTGCATTTCTGTACACTCATTACATCATCATTATCTTTCCTTTGTTCTCTTCATGGGCTCATAAACAGAGCCTTCATGGAAAAATGATTTCATTTATGAAGTAAGCTAAATTATTAAAAGATCCATCCTCATGTATGCAAAAGTAATTATCCTTTGTAATGAACTCCATTCCTAAGACTCATCTGAAGCCATGTTTCATAGCTGAAAGATTACAAATGTGGTGGAGGCAGCGCAGTTCTGTTCTCTGACGGAACGCAGAAACCCATCCTATAGTTTGTAAGAGACTAATAAGTGCCCACGGTAATTGTGGGTAAACATTCATTTGCATAAAACCTGTCTGTTGTTGTCAAAAGTTGTCAAAAGTTAGTGAATAAATATTAAGTCTTTATTATAGTCTTATTATATTAAATGTGTAAATTGAAGACACTCATACAAGAACCAAATTCAGTTCATAGCACTGGAAAAAAAAAAACCTCTGTTGCAGTTATAATAACAAAGGTAGACTCGTTAGAAGATGAGTAGAAACAGGACTCAAGGTATTAGTATGAAAACTAATCACCACGTTGCACCTGTTAAAGGCATGGTTTACCGAATTTTGTCAGTTTACATCTGGTCCTTTTTGTTATTTCTGTCTGTATGTTTGTTTAACCCTCTACTGCATGAATTATTTATTTATTTTTATGGATTTTTATTACTTGAATTAGTTCAAGAAATAANAAAAAAAAAAAATTAGGGGGGTAGTTTGTAAATTGTTGCCATATGGCAACAATGTGCAGTAAAGGGTTAAATGTTTGAAAACGTATTGCTTCCAGATGAAACTGGATGTAGAAGTTGATGTTTGGAAAGTCCCTGTAGCTGTTCATCTGTTGACATGCTGGGCCACTTTGAAAATGTGTTCTCTTTTTGTTTTATTGTGGCTAAAATTAGGAGGAAAATGAATCAGATACAGAAGTGACAGTTCCACTGGTGATTTCTTTTTTTTTTGAGCTTTTTCTTTTTCCTTTGTTATCTCTGTCACCTCTCCTGTCTTCTCTCTCCTTCCTTCTGTGATTGATGAGTCTCTGTTTATAGCAATGAGTGCTTGCTGGCTGAATTTTCCAAAGTGGATGTGAAGGAGAAGATCTCGTTTTTTTTTTTTTTGTTGTTTCTGTCTTTTATTTAAATCCTGAGGAAGTCAGGCTATTGTTTTTTTTTTTTTTTTGCGCTGATCATACTGGAAATGGTTATAAAACCTCAGCTACGACCTCATTAGGTTTCTCTCTTCCCTCTTCTCAGCTGCTTTCTCCCAGTGAAGTCATAAGTCGAACGGTCATGTCACAATTATGTCATGCCAAGTCATGCCAAAGTTTGTCGCTCACTTCTATTTTGTGGTTTTTGTCCCATCGGTGCAAATGAAACAGCCATAAAACATTCTCAAGCCGTGTAGGATGGTCCAGTCCAGAGTACACTAACAGCTGAGATCTTGAATATGAGCGTACAGATTTCAGAGGCAATCATAATTGTAGTGTATTATCTATATTTTTAATGTACAGCAATATAATATTAATATGTAGCATTCCTACAAAATTTGGTGTACTGTAGAGTTATGGATATTGTGTATTGGATCATTGCTTTTGGTGTCATTGGGTTGAAAAATCCGTAATGGAAAAAAACAGCCAATATTATGTTTTACAGCACGTATTTGTTCATGAAACTTCATTTCAGCTACTCTCTCTTCTCTGTATCTGGCTGTATTTATGTTTGTTTGCACATAAGATGAAACAGTTCAATAAATAAAGTACCGTAGAAACGTCCTATCTGAAGAAGATACCACGTACACACGAAGTCAGTTCCCATGTTGTGTCTGAATGTAGACTGGAAGCACTGAAACGTACGAAGCTTTCTGAGGAATGAACTTTGAGAGAAGGCAGACCTCACGTGGGATAAGGTCATGTGGTATAAATATAAGGCAATAGACAAACATAAATCAAGTGTTCCAGGCATGCCAAAGGATGCTTTATTATAAGGAGTGTTTTTCAAAACACATTACACCAGATGTATCCGGACCCTTGTTTTGTTCAGTTATTTAATAAAATCCAAAAGCCGTGCGCAGACTGAATAAGTGGCTGACGTTTTAAAGAGAAGAACTTCCTGAATCAGCTTCTTGTATAATCAATAACACCGTTCCTCAGTTCCTCAGTCCCTAAGCCCAGAGACACTCTTGTCCCATTAAAGTTAATGATACACTTAAACAAGTCACAAAAGAGTTTCTGTTCAGATGAGGTTGGGGGGAAAAGTAAATGAAAATGTTGTCCGATTTCTTTTTAAATGAATGTTAACTTCATTTGGCCTCGAGCATCTAAATGTGATGCAGCTCTGAGTAGGGATGGATAATTGAACGTCTTGTGGTTGTTTTTCACAAGTAAACAACTTTTCAAATGTTTTGGTGTGTTTTTCAGCTTTTCAGGGTTTTAGCTTTGCTTGTTTCTGATTCACATCCTTACATATCACCTTTGAACCAGAAGCATTGGAGCTACTATAAAATATAGAGTATATATGCAGTGCTGTTTATGCTCTGGGCCGTGGAAGCCATTTTGTTGTGTTGTCTGAATTCTCAATGGGCAAATTATACTTTCTGAATAATTCACTATATTATATTATAACCCATAGTGCACTGTAAATATAGCATACAGCTAATGCAGACTACTTCCTCGCTAAGTAGCATAGCGCGTAGCATTTTCTTTCAGCTCAAAATGTACTTCATGTCAGAGCAGGTACTGCAGTAGACAAGTATGTAAGTAAGTAATGACAAAAACAACAAAATGAATGAAATAATAATAATAATAATAACCATGGAGCATGCTGCACTGCATCTAGGTTTGCAGATTTGCCACAGTTTAGGGTTTCCCCCTTTTTTCTTTTTTTTTTTTTGTGCAAACATTTCTTCATCTCCGAAGTGTAGCAATGCACCATCTTCTTATTTGATTTGAAATGGTGTAATTCCCCGTCATTGTGTCTGCATGAACGAGAACAAACTTAGCAGACCAGAGAGCAAGAGAGAGACCAAAATGCTGTGGAGAACGTGGCCTGGAAGGAGCGATTCATTTTCAGTTAATTTAAAGATCCTTTAGCAAAACCAGTGAAAATGAAGAGTAGAATTGAAAGGTAACAACAGAGCAAGTACCACGGTACTAACACAACAAGTATGGTCCCTTGATTAGTGCAGTTTTGATGTTTAAGTATGTCGGCCAAGTTATTTCTTTCTCTTAATTATTAGTGTCTGGTGAGTGATGACGATCCTCCTAAGGTTATTTCTTGTGGTTTACTCTCAGGCTTGTGTATGTGATCACAAAATGTAGGGCAGTGATTAAAATTAGTGTAAATGTACAGAATTTCTGTAGTGGTTAATATAGCTGTTAGGACTGTTAAGTCTTTTGCTGCAGCAGAGCATTCGTTGCGTACCGGGGAAAGTATGTAGAAGGTCAGTTTTGCATTTCTCATTTGGGTGTTTGGGGAAGTAGTGTAACAGTAGTGGTTTTGGTTGAGGAACGTGGAGAGCTAGCTGACCGTTTCATGAGAAATATACTAGCCTACTTTTTAATCACATGTTAGCATGCAGTGTTTCTCATCAAGGTGTCAGTTCTGTATTTACTACAGTCAGGAGAGATCTTTTGTCTTTTAATTCTTACCTTTTGCTTTTATTTGATTGGCAATTAAGCAACTCATGACTTGTTTTCTGAGTAAATTGGAGTAGTTATTTATATCTTAATTTTTTGTGTTCTGGTTGAAGTAATTAGCTGTAGCTGTTCTGCTCAGTGTACTGAAATCGTTTCCATTTCTAGAGAGGTCATAAATTTAAGTCTGACTCTATATTCGTATGTCCTTTTCCGAAATCACGAATAACACATATACAGGATATACGTTGCAAAGAAAACAGATGCGAAATAAAACACAGTCAAAGTAAAATAGTTGCAGCCGTTGAAGGCTTTTGTGTAGCAGTCAAGCTGAAAAATTACTCTGGCTTTTTAATCTTACTGAGTAGCGCCCACAGGATAAATGGGCTTTGTCTGTAAAGAATTTTCTTCAGGCATTTACTGTCCGTACCAGTGACAGATTAGAGCGAAGAGCATAAAAATAGCAACGGATTATGATAGTAAGACTATGTTCTCAAATAGGAAGCTTTTTTAGTTGCAAAGTCCACACTTCTCTAGCTCCTGTTCTATATGAACCATAGTGTAACCATAACAGGGTCAAAATTCATCAGTGAATATATCAGTAATGCATATACTACAGAGGCAGTGTTGTGTAGTTATATAGTGCCATTGTTGAATAAAAGCAGACTGGAATATGTTATGAAAAGCCTAAAGGCGAGCTGGTCCTACAGCAGAAGTTCCTGTGAGTCTGCTCTGTATCCTGGCATCATCCTGTGGTGGTGTCACACTAATCATGCTCCTCTGCACCCATTTCCTAGGCTCAGCTTGAGGCCCAGAGGACAACGCAAGACTTTCAAAGAGCCACTGAGGTGCTTCGGGCTGCCAAAGAGACCATCGCCCTGGCCGAAGTCTCTGACGACCTCCTTCTGTTCGCCGTCAAACTGAGCCGGACCGTCCTCTACGACTTGGTGCGGTGAGTCTTCCAAAAGTAACGTGCCTCAATGCAGACAACTTCACTAGACAATCATTTCCACGGTCACATTTTAACTAGTTAATATGACCTGGTGGGGAGGGTATTTAAATTGCCCGCTAACGTTGGTTTCCTAGCTAACTTGCTGTGCTGTTTGATATAAAAGCTAACTCTATTTTAAAAATATTTTCTATAGCCGCATTCCTGCCTTTCTTTCATCTACTAATTCAAAATGTCTGCTTTTTATGATTTTATTTGACAACTGACATTTTACTGACAACCAATTGTCAGTAAAATGTCAGCAGAATTGACATATAATGATGGTCTCTGAGAAGCTTAGCTATGCTATAGCTATGTTATGCTATGCTATGCTATGCTTTCAGTCTGTTTCAACACAACATCTCAAAGTTCAACAAGTGCCAAGTTCAGTGGCAGTGCAGAGCAAACTGCAGTAAAGTTGTTGTAAATGTGCTGCATTCGAAGGTGATGGAGGCCGAACAGACGAAGAGCCGCAGCGAGTTGCTACATAAAGAGACAGCAGCCAGATACAATGCAGCCATGAGCCACATGAAGCAGCTGGAGAAGAAGCTTAAACGCACCATCAGCAAGTCCAAGTGAGCATTCTCATCCACATGGTTGAGCAGCACAGTTTGTCTTTGATGTTTATAATGACTTCATGTTATGTGACAGTATTGATTTTCCAAACTGGAGCAGTGGATTTTATTCACCTCAGGCCCTTTCCTACTGAAAATATAGCGGCATAGGAATACCTTTGAATGCTTAACCTATTTGATCAGAGTAACTGATTCTTATTACATGAGAATGTAGTGCTTCAGTGGGGACTTCATTTTCTGCTTAAAGTCTATTTTCTGGGCACATAATCAGGAGTGTAATTTCTCCTCTGCCAAACCGTACTTCCCACTTGGCATATATACAGTTTCATACCAGTCCAGCTGCAGCTTTACGGTGCGGGCAGAGTGACAGGCAGGAAATCCTCCTCCTAGCACTCACGTATACCTGGTAGGCGAGGCAAATCGTTGCTATGGCATTAGGTACAGTTCTATTCATAGATGTATTCTCTCTCTGTCTCAGGCCTTATTTTGAACTGAAGGCAAAGTACTACTTACAGCTAGAGGTAAGCTTTTATAGGATTATATTTCTATATAGTCCATATAGTGCGCAGTGTACTGCGGGAATGTGTGTGTACTGCTGTCCATACGTTTTGTGATTATTTTTAGCAGGTACCTTTGCTCCTTGTGTGACTCTCTCTCTCTCTCTCTCTCTCTCTCTCTCTCTCTCTCTCTCTCTCTCTCTCTCTGTCTATACGTGTGTGTGTTACTACATCTCTATCATTATAGCAACTGAAAACGAATGTGGATGACCTGCAGACCAAGTTAACACACTCTAAAGGGGAGTATAAGACAGCTCTGAAAAACCTAGAGATGATCTCCGATGAGATCCACGAGCGCCGGCGCTCCTTAGCCATTGGCTTGCGGGAGAGAGGAGTGGGCTCGGAGGGTGATGGGGTCACTGGAGATGACATCACCAACTTCAAAATGGAGTCTGATGGCATTTCCAGTGAGTACACACTGATTTCTGAATTTACTGATACAAATATATTAAGTGAGTGTCCCAGAAGTCACTGCATTATTATTGTTGATGATAGTTGTTTTAAATGTGAGTTTAATTTTGTTTTTTTATTTTGTTATTTTTGGTATTATTTTGATATCAGATTTAGTGCATCTTCATGAGAATGGACAACTGTTAGCATTAGAATATCAGTTAGAATTTTGTTTTACGAAACAGAAATGTACAAGCATTCAAACATGAAAAGTTTCCTTTTTCCTGGTTCGACTTTTGCTTGCACAGCAGCATGGTTTGAAGTTTTATAACTGACTTTGCCTAAGAGGTATTTTTATTATAATGGCATAATGAAGGCCAGAGAACGATAAGCCTCTGGCGTGCGGTGTTTATGAACTAGGTGCCATCTGGATGACAGTCACAAGGTCAGGTTTTAAAAGCTTTTATTTGCATCCAGTATTTATTCCTTATGGTTCCATGACATTGTTTGGATGGATCGTTGGCGTAAACATCGTGTTGGAGTACGTTTCTGCTAGCAGTACGACTCATGTTTCTCCATCCTGTCTCACCCCAGTGGCATCCGAGACATTTGAGGATGAGAACTGCAGTAACAGCGCCATGTCTGAGGAGGATTCACAGTCCACGTGTAGCATGAACTCTGGAGGCAACAGCCCTTTGCAACTGCAGTGCCCCTTCTCCTCTTTCTCATCGCCATCATTTACATCCTCATCCTCCTCCTCTCCCTCTCCTTCATCACGGCCATGCAGCCTGGAACTTCCCAGCACTGTCTCTCTGTCGGACTTTGGCCTGATTTCACCTATCCTTGGACCTCGAAGTGAATGCAGTGGAGCGTCCTCACCCGAGTGTGACATGGAAAGAGGTGAGATGTTGCATTGTTTTAGGTTTAGGTGTGTCAGTGTGTGTGTGCTGATAAGTGAAATGAAGATCTATGTTTTCTGTTTGTTATATATATATATAAGCTTCATGCATCTATAGGAAAGGCATCTACCTGTATATTAATCTTCCTAAGGTTCTCATCCTCTTTTTCTACTTGAAAGCATGATGCCTTTCTTTAAAGAATCATCGGTCTTGTCTTCTACAGCACTGATCATCTTCATTAGACCGCAAAAACATGACAGCAAATGAAAATATGATGAATATAATCAAATTTACCTAATATTCCTTATCATAAGATTACAGTAAACCGAACATAAGGACATGCATGGTGGATGCTCCACCTCTAGGATTTTAAGAAACTGGTTACTGTAAAGAGCCTTTTAATTGGCAGGTTTGGAAGGAGTCGCTTTGTAACAGACGTAAAGTCGTAATTTAAAATGTTCAGATGCGGAAAAGTCTTTTTTGGGTTTCTCAGAAACATGACAAACTGCATTTTTGACTTGGAGAAAAAGAGCAGCCAGGGATGGAACTGTTTATAGCCGTTATAACATTAGTGATAACAGCAACAAACTTGTTTCTTGGGCATCCTACAACATGAAATGTAAATGTAAATGGATAAAAAGTATGACATTATTCAATATAAATTCAATAATATATAAACATTGTTAGCAAATGGTCAAATTGCTGAGGTGTGAAAGGAATAAAACTTCTGGACATGCTGTTAAAGGGAAAGAACCAACTTTGTGGGAGGGAACAGTAACGACGTCACACCTGTCACTGATGGATTTGCTCATGATTATTTATTTCCTGTGCCACATGCACCTGTGCCTCGGCGGATTCTCTTTATCATCGTAACCGGTAACACTGATGCCTCTGCCAGGTCCAGAAATGAGGGATGACAAAGCAGAACTTCGGCTGAGGCCATTATATTTCCTGCGTCTCAAAAAACTGGCTACTTCCTCTCACTCTCCGAATATCACCAGAAGCATGCCGTAATTCAGTTGTTTCAGTTTTCGTGTGTGTGTTTGTTTGTGTGCACGCAGGTGACCGAGCAGAGGGAGCGGAGGATGAGGTGAGCAGCGCTCTCAATAACAACCCTGGCAGCATTAGCAGCATTAAGAACCGCTTCCATTTCCTGTCCCTGAAACGTGGGCAGATGGACAACGCCAAAACCACAGAGCATAAACCGCTGAGTATGGCCAAGAGTGTCACTACTGCTTAACAGGGGCAGAATTAGCTGCTGTTATCCCATCAGTCTCACCCATGTGAAAGATGTAGGCAGCTGTCCATCTGTACTTTTTTTTCTTCGTACCTATGATTCAGCATCATTCATTTTTTCCAGGGATGTTCTGGATCTTACTGGCTCTTCACTGAGCAAGATTAATTCTGGGGAAGAGTTACGATGTAGGAATTTGAGAAAATGGGAATCATTTCTTGCAGCACATTGAAGGACGTTTGATTACTGGAAAAAATAAGAGGAAAAAAGGAAAAATGAATGATGGATGATAACGATAAGTCTCATTCCCCAGTTTCTAGCGGGTCATGGACAAGCTACTCCTGAATAATGCTGCTCATATGAATAATGCTATCAGAGCTCTGGTTTCGGACGCGGGGCACCGTAGAGACGTTACTGACGTGATGAAAGAGGAAGCGGTCACAAACAGTACTTCCCGATTTAAACAGATTTTTAATTGGCTGCTTCTGTAGTGCAATAACGGCTCGTGTGCCATCATGCGTGGACCACCGTTCCCCACACGCCCTTGTTCAATGCTTCTCCATCTACACTTGCATTTCAACATCTGCATTTCAGCTGCAGCATGATCATGATCATGATCATTATCGCTGAAATGTGCATGCTGCCATATCTGTGTCTTTGTACAAGATGTCACCACTTTCATTGAAAAAAGCAATAGATAACAATGCACCGTATTATGTACGGCTCTTGTTTGTAGATTAAAACATGGATTAGAAAGGCGTAACCTAGTTTTACACTGTTGATTAACCGTTATCGTTAGCATTTGGGCAGAGACTGAGATGTGCGCATGAATATTAGTCAGTTCTGTAATGCCGCTGCCGCTAGATATAGAGGCACAAAGCACACCATCGGTCTAGTCACCTTTTCACCCTTTTCACCTTTTGTTTGTTGTAGCGTTTTGTGTACTTTTTGTGTATTTCCATTTATGTAAATTTATGTGAAGCAGCATCATCATAAAGGTGTGATTTTATATCTCGGTTATTCTGGTCATTTCCTGGGTTCGAGTAGCTTGTGTAGTTGTTTTCCGGCTTAAAATAAAGTAATGTTCTGATCACTGTAAACTTCTCAGGAGCCCTTTGTCGTATTTTCTCTGAGTTCGGCTATGCAAAGAGAAGTGAACTATCTTCATAAGAGCGCTGGCTATTTTCTGCACCTGAACAAACTTCATAATATGGAAGATGAACTTTATAACCAATTGGGTTGTTTCATGACATTCAGAGTAAGTTTTGAATTTACTTAAACATACAAGGTTTTCTGCTTTTCAGGAGGGAGACAATTTTTTTATAATCAGTGAATCGTTCATTTTATAGCACATCTGGCGCACACGGGCGTGAAGGAAAAAGCAGCTCTGTTGTAACCTGCTACTCTAAACCTTGGGACTCAAATTGGGACACAATTTTTACCTGTATTTCCATTCGATTCTCCAACGACGATAAATCGTCAGGCAGCTGCTGCTAGCAGGTTGGGCTACAAAACGTGTTTATGCTCAATGTGATCTCAACCTTCACGTTTTATTACTTCAGTTGAATTAAGTGCATCTGAGGGATGAAACCACATTAGAAGATTGAACATGGAAAACATTACTCGCTATAAATATCCACATTCTTTACAGTATGTGCATCCTATCAATACCATATAATAAAGTTAGATAACTATACATATTAATTTGGCTTCAGTGTGATCAGAAAATAAAAAAATGAGCACCACAACTGGATAGAAAACTTCTTCATTCCTGGAAATAAGATGTAATTTGTAAAGTAGCAAAATAATCAAGCTGGCATGACTTCATATATATATATATAGAGGAGTACTATGATTCTCACATGATTACATCGTGCGCCGCCACACTTGCGTTACCAAGGCAACGTAACATACAATAGTGTAAAATCCGACGTTTTTAAGTTTATTGCAGTCTCCTGAGTGAAATAAAATAAACACGTATGCACCCACGTTAACGCAATTTAGTGCATGATTCTGGAGCGTATGTTTCTTACTGATTCACAGTTCAATGTCCGTGAGAGCCAGACCAACCAGAGAGCGCCAAGTAAACAGTCTGTGATGATCTGTTCGACTGTACAGTGGCAAGAGACGCAGCTGATGAGAACAGAGGGACAGCAGCCTCAATCTTTTGTGGTGTAACAGCTTATAATAGTGGCTGCTGAGTTGTCACTGGAGCTGAGACACTCGGAGAGGAGTCGCGCTGAAAAAATCCAGGAAGAACGGCCCTTCTTGGTTGGGGAGGAAAGTGGTGGGGATGACGTTGTAGATGCCTGCGGGGACATGGTCCAGCTCCATATAGCAGAAACCGCACCTGGCGAGGACGGAGGGTGAGAGCGGGTTACGCATCATGGTGCCACAGCTCTTTTTTACTATATTCAATTAGAAACTAAGCCCAGAAACTGACTTTGATCCATCCTATGCCTTGTTTTTTCAGGCAGTTATAGAATTAAAGCGAGTGTCTGATTCCAGAAAATAAAATACTGGCTTCAACATATCCCTGTGAGCTGTGATATAACTTCTTTAGATTTCATTATATTTCACGGCGAAGTATAAACTGAGTTTCTAAGTTTAATTTCATTTACAAAACACTGGTAATGTGATCGAAAGAGCACTAACTTGCAGTCAGCAGCAGGGTGCAAGCTGCTGTAGGCATTCAGTGGTAATTTCAGCAGAGCCTTTCCTCATTCATCTTCCCGGTATAAAATATAAGCATTTGAAATTTTTAGTTGAATCACTATTTCTAGCACCTGCTACAAACAATTTCTCCATAACTACCAAAAGTTCTGTTCTGTCTACTCTTCTGTTCATAATAAAATAGTCCAGGTATGAGGCGGGACCCTAAAATTTCCTGCAATTCGAAGGTGGTGTGTGACATGACAACTTTACTGATTCAACTAAAAAAATATCCAGACGAAGGCAAGAAAAACTCCTATGGGAAATTATCAGGAAAAAACGTCCAGAGAACGTCCAAAGAACGTCTAGAGAACGTCCTGGTACACCCAGAACTGGATCTTGCACCACGACAATGAACCTGCACACACTGCATTATCAACCAAAGCGTTTTTACCCAGAAACAATACGGTTATCGTTTCACATCCGCAAGATCTCGCTCTTTGTGACTCCTTTGTGTTCCCGAAATTAAAAATGAGGCTGAAGGGGAAAAGATTCACCACCATGGAAGAAGTCCAGGAAAAAAACAAAAACAAAAGATGACTACAGGAAATGTTTCCTGGAATGGGTGAAAAGCTGGGACAAATATAATCACATCACAAGGAGAGTACTTTGAAGGGGATTAAAGGAGAAATGCTTTATAGCAGTTTTATAACCCCCCCTCACCCCTCACCCCCCATAAATGGTTTACATGTTACTTTCAGTCTCTACTGAATGTTGAAATAACAGCGCACAGGCTTATATAACATCCGTAAGTAATAACGTGTGTATAGTATATTTTAATGCATTTTGATTCATTAAAAAATGTTCAACGATTTCCCCTCCCCTGTCCTAAACAGTTTGAATAGCAGTGCTTTAGAGAGCCATTTACGACATTTTCAGGCACTATCAGCATCAGTACTTCTCTTTCTGTATTTTTTTTTTCCATTCTTGATATGATACTTTCTCTTGTGTCACAACAGAATGGTAGTGCTGAATCAGCCTCCTACGTGTACACATCTCTCTGTGTGAGAACAGCAGGATATTACCTGTAATCTCCACTGCCCTTTTTCTGGATGCCTGTAGCCTTTGCGTCTCCTACGGTGGACACGGTGAGGACCTCGAAACCCACGCTGTACTGCCTGTTGAGGGAAGCCGAACAAAGTTCAAAACACTTCAGAACACTTGAACACATTCAAAACACTTCAACGCTTTACTCCCACACACTGCAGAACACACACCAGGCTTATAAACCAGGCTGGGCTACATATAAAAAAAATGTGGAGAATAAATGACCGATCCTTGGCAGCATCGTAGGGTTTTTTTATTGTGTGCTAAGCGTAATAACTGCTATGTATCTCAAAATTAAGTGGTTCAAAGTCTACAAATACAGATAGCTGACAAATTAGGAAAACACAGTGGCTCTGTTATCCTGTGGGACGTATTTTGCTGGTGTCCATTAGAGGGAAGAGTCACTCCAAATCAGTGCAGAGCTGCAAAGCCACAGGGCACGAAGGCTCACTGGTTTAATGAGTAGGATTTATGATGGAAATCATATGATATGGCATTTGCAGTCAGCAGATCTCAACCAAAATTAACACCTCACCACCAGCAGCATTTAAAACACCATTTGAGGATATATCGTTTAGAAGAATGGTGTTCATCCGTCCAGTAGAGTTCCAGATACATGCAGAATCTCTGCCAAGCACTGAAGCTGGTGGCTCGTGATGGCCTACCATCTTACTACTACTTTTTGGCACCTATCTGTGAATCTACATGCACGCAAGAAGCTGATGTCAATACAAAGTAGATGGAAAGTTGGAGAAATTATGACGTGTCCTCCAGACCGGAGGTGTGAGACAGCCAGTCTCACCTGGAGCCTCGGAGCTCAATGAGTATTGGTCCGGATTTGTCCAGGTTGAACTGGTAGATGGGGTTATGCTTGTAGGTGTCCTTATAGTTGCTACAACCTCCTGCGCTGATCCCTTTCCACTGGCCATTGACCTTTTAGGAAGACAGGTTTTCATTAAAACCAGCAATGTAATATAACCACACAGGAAACAGTTTATGATACAAATTGGCATACCTTTTTTGTGTGGGAGAAGGGTGATATAATTTTGGAGAAATTAAACTTGCACAATGAGTAGACCTGATAGGGAATAAAGCAAATTCATCCTCATGAATATTAGAGCCACTTCCAAATGGCATGAATCCACAATGAAGATAACATGTGTAGAAAATGGCATGGCATGACCTCATGGAGCCCTCAGGAATTTGATAAAGAGCATCACAAAATTAGCTAGAAACACTCAGCTATATCAACAGATCATAAAATCATATTTCACAATCAAAAGAAATTAGCCTACAGAAAATGAGCCTCATGTCATCATGTTGTAAATGTCACTATCATTTTCTCATTTGCTGCTCTTCCATAAGGTAAAACATGAAACACAAAGAAACAGAAAAAGTCAAGGAGTTACCCTTAAGGTGTAGTTGATGGTATTTTGCTTCTCATATTGAGACACAACCAGTGTAAATGTGTGGGTTCCAGGACTGGTCAGTTTAATCTTGGTCAGGTAATGTGGGCTGTTGATTCTGATGCCATCAATGTAAGGGGGAGGATCGCCTAAAAGCCGGACGCAGAGAGAACATTTGCTTTAAAACGTGACGAATGCACTTACGTGGCAGTCTATTAGTACATCCACCTTCTCACAAACTTCACGAGTTTAAGGTTCGAAGGACGGTTATAAAAACAGATCATTTTGGTTCTACACCCTGACTGGCTGAGCTGTTGTTCGAAGCTGCTGTAAAATGTTCGGTGTGAACAGTACAGACTGGTGTCAGTGTGATGGTGTGAGGAATGGCTTCAGAGCTCAACCCAAATCAACATCTTTCAGATGAATTTAAAAATAGCTGTCCATACTACACTCCACTAGATACAAGATGTGTTCCTAATAAACTGACAACTCGAAAATGATCCCAAGCTGTATTCAGTGCACAAATTAAAACATGCACCTTTATTTCTACATTTTCACGTAGAAGATACGTACTTGGATAATAAACCTTCCTGCCGTCGTTCTTGTAAACCACTAAAGTGATGAACTCCCGGTTTTGAGCAAAGTCGTCCTTAAAGAGTAGAAGAAAGAATGAACGGTTAATATCACTGCATACATCGTAAATGAGAATAGTTGGACCATGCTGTGTGACCAGCTATACCTTGTCTGTGATGTGTCTTGTTAGCAGCACCCACACTACAGCGCCACCTTGTGGACACTGCACCTCCAGCTTGTACTGAGGGTTATTGGCCAAACTATACACGTCTTTCACTGGACCCTGTTTTCCATCCCAGCAACTGCAAAAGGCAAATCACCATGCATGAGCAATTATTACAGCGACCCTCTTCACTCACAGTTCAGAAACTCTTTGTCCCCCAGATCAGTGTGCATGTTTACAAGGTTGTTTACAAGGTTGTTTCACTGACCCACAAGTATTCACGCACACACACAAAACACGCACCATTATGCATATACTTACCTCCTCTTCCAGTTGCAAATCTCCGTACTACTACATTTAAGTATTAGAATGAGGTTAAATCTCAGTCGTGTTGGTAAGCTGACAAACACCTGAGAAGTCATGTCTTCGATCCAGAGCTTACGGCAGGTGTTTCCTTTGACAAGACCATTATTTTCAGACATGAACTCACTTTTCAGCTGACTTTCTAGTCCTCTGCGTGCTACCATTATATAACCGTTGCTGTGGTCACATTTAAGAAGTTGGTTTTTAATTACTCTTCCATATGCTTTGTCCTATAAATAACTCCTGGATAATTCCTGTGTAGGCACCAAGATGGGGGAAACTTTTATTAAAGTACTTTTGCAGTGACAGGAAGGATGTAATACGAGTATGTCACCCCCTGTATACAATCCAGAAGTACGAACGCCACAAAGACAGCTCTTCCGAAAGTGGCATCTGCGCTCATTCACACATGCATCAAAGGCTTGAGCTGCATTCCTCCCATCCTTGCTACAAACTGGGCAGGAAATGGGAGTGATTCATATTACTTCAGAGTTTTTCTGTGTTGCAGCTGCAAACTGATTATTGAAATTAGCATTCTTTTAATCACATGCACACCACTGCGAAGCGACCTTCTTCTCTCTCTGTGCACGTGATATCACTCTGTGCTTAGGAACATAATCAGTGAGTGATCTCCATTATGTTAAGGAAAAATAAGAACCATGTTTTTCCCATTATTCCCGTTATTGCGCTTTGGGCTTTAACCCGTTATAGTGCTTTGTAACTTATTTTATCACCAGAAAGCACTTCTCTCACTCCATGTGTGGAGTCACTGAAATCCCCACTAAATTTCTCTCCATATCCTCCTTGTTGTCCTTGTTTAACATACCAGGACATGCAGCCACGTATCTCACGTGGTTATTTATTTTCATAAGCTCCTATATTGCTTGTATGTGCTTTGATGTTATAGTTTGCTTCCTGTATAAACAGACATATTTCCCATACATCTGGTTATGTTCTGCCATACAGTGTCANTGCCATGCCTTTTTATGGCAGTGGTCAGGTATAGCATAGAAAGGTGACCAAGCCTGGCATGTGATGTAATAGTCATGTAATGACATTATGAGACAGTAGAAGACTGACCTATGTATGCAGGAGGACTCTCTGAACAGACCAGGGTTCCAGCTCAGGTAGATGACATCGAAGTACTGACATAAGTCTTCCCAGATGATCCAGAACACACCTTGAATACAGAGCTAGCATGTTAGCTCACAAGTCTTGAAGGTCCTTCCATTTCACTGAGTGTTAACTAGGTGGTACTCCCTCACCATTATCAAACTTTTGTGCAGATTTGGGTTCAAATTTGAGGTACTTGAGTAGATCTGGCGTCCAGTTCTTCTCATCCCACTCACTGTAGCGACCCTTCCACCTGAGATGGCTCCAAGGGTTCTTCAGCTGCAGGAAACGTTTCCCCTGGAGCCCATGACAAACAGAACCNTTTTTTGCTTATTTTTGCCTGTTTCCACTGCTAAAATGTGCATGCGAGAGCTTTATGGGACACATAGTACAGTTCCAGATATTTGTAGAATCTATGCCAAGGTGCACTCAAGGTGTTCTGGTGGCTTGTGGTGACCGAACACCTTATTAAGACACTTATAATATAATAGTCCATAAATATACTCATAGACAATATACCGATATCGTATACTCATAGTCATTAATATATAGTAGGAGATTGTGCAACTGACCTTATATTCCCTGATGTCTAACACAGCATAGGCGTGTGTGGGCACTAATCCCCACCTCTCCCCTTCCTCCTCCGTCATTACACCTGTCGCTACAGTGATTAGGACATCTCCTTTGTAAAACCTGTTAATGGAAATCCACATGGGCATTGACTGTCAGAAGCGCTGCCAAATGTTCTGCCTGCTAAACAAATAGAGCTTTTGACCTGTGCACTGGAACACTTCAAGAAGTGTGTGTGTGTGTGTGTGTGTGTGCGTGTGTGTGCGCATGCGTAGTTTCTACGCTCGTGTGTGTTCACCTTTGGTAAAGCATGCGAAAGGTGTCGTCCTTGCTAAAGGACTGATTGTCTGAGTGCATAGCAATGCGTTCTGGAATCCAGCCAGTCAGCGCATGCAGGTCGATATTCTACAAAGGAAAGAAAAAACAATAATAAATCAGGAAAAATTCAGAAGTCACAGACTTCAGGGGTCACAACAAAAGGTTTCTAAATTATAGTCTTAGTCTGAGTCTGGATGCAATGTTATTTCTGTCCATATAGGGCAGAAACATTTCTATTATAAAATTCGTATACTTGAAATGTAAATTACTATGTAGTTTGTAGTCTATACTTACAGAGTTGGAGCCAGGGAAATCATATCCACCCATCACCTTCATGTAGGCTTTCTCGATGAGGGAAACCCACAGCTCGTTTCGGTTACTTGAGTAGGAGCAGAGCAGCTCACCGTTGCGGTCCACTGGGAGGAAATCGTCAATGATCACCTTAACGGGAAAAATGACAATGACAAGAGAACTTTGTCAAGTAATCGGTCACTAGACATTGTCCTTCTATCTACATCACAGCACTGCTGAATTCTCTAATCTCTAAAGGTGTTGATTAGTTTTCTATGACAGCTGTTTGACATTTGTGGCAAATCGCAGGTTTATATTAATGAGGCTCGCTCTAATGCAGAATTGTTTCTACAATAACAGCTAATTCATAGGCACTTGTATGGCAGGGGCTCACGTAATATAAATTTTGCGTCGGACCACACCATACCCCCTTCGTCAATTATTTTCCAGCAACCCTGTCATGACTTACCCTTTACTAAAACAAGAGAACACCATGTTTGTACCTTTCTAGGGACCCCATTGATGTGTAGTTTCACCATGTATTTCCCACATGGGTTATACTCTGGCTCACCCCTCCTATTCTGAGGATAAATGACGCTGTAGATCACAAACACACACACACATACGATTCATTACTGCATTTTGTGTTGTTTATTATTATATGACAAAAGCGACTGTGGGAATATCTAAAAACCGTGGTTTCTAGTAAATGTGCAATCACTACAGTTGAGATATTATCTGCATAACCACATGTGTAAATACCTCGTTATTAACTTCTTGTTGAAGCGTCTCTCATATGCTGCGCTGATGGCCAAAGAGGCAACGAAAGAACAGTCTGATACCACAGTCTGCAGGAGCAACAACAACAAAAAAAATATATGATAAAATTTACAACCACTTACAGCTGCTTTTATGTTTATATTCCACAAAACGTCATGAGATCAGTGTTAAGGTTTACGAGTGCAGGAAAACACGACACCTGTTTGATGCTGAAGCTGGACACGGTGAAAATCATGGTGGGATTGTTGCAGATGTCATCAGGTCGGACCCAGCGAGAGAATATCGCCGACTGTTTAGGAGATAAGGCCAGCTTTCCACATTTATCCCTGCAGATTATTGCAAATTATGGATCTTTTTTTTACTAATGCTTTCCAAAGAACATTGTCACAAGTAAAATGTTCACATTTCACATATCAAGTTGTGTGTAGCCAAATACAGAAAGTACTCACGAAAATGGAACAGGGAAGGCAAAGCGTTCCCTTAGGTCAACATTCATGAACGGCACATATTCAATTCCATTTATCTTGGAAGTCTTCCTTCAGTAGACAAAGCAGGAAATTTAAATAAGCAAAGTCAGCTGGAAAAGGCAGGATTTAAACTGATTTAGAGTGACTACAGCTCCAGATGTTGTTACCTGAGCACTTCTATCTCCTCCTGTGTGTAGCGCTGGCCCTGTGGCTCACTAGATTGCACTGCTCGCACTGGCTGTGGCTTGTCATGGAGGGAGAAATCTGGACCTAAGGGTAGGTACTGCCTTACAGGAGCAGGAGCTTTAGCAGTGGAGGAAGTGGGCTTTTCCTGGGGTGTGGGTTTCGAAAGGGCATCTTTTAGTCCCTCTGCCCTGAAGTATACAGATGTAGAGAAAGAACTTATAGAGAAGCTGGTGGTGAAATTGAATTAACAGCAAACCAACACAAAAGATAGAGATAGAGCACTGTGTGAAATTATTCATTTTTTTTTTTTCGGCATGGTTTACCTCTCCAGTGCCTGGCGAGCTAGCTGCTTCAGCTTGCCCTGCAGTGCTTGATCTGAAGTCTCATTGGACTGAAGGAGAGAAAGTCAAGAGGGTACAGAGTTTACTATGTGAGCAGTCCAGCTTGTGCCAGGACTCAACATCAGGCAAGGAGCCCAGCCCAACTGGAGGAAGAGTGTTGGGAGTGCATGAAACCCAATACTCAATTTTCTTTTTTTTGCCACTAGAGTCCTACATGTTGCCATTCTCTCATCTAGCAAGAAAAGACTGCATGGCATCTATGAACCTCGCTTAATAATCTACAGAAATCTGAGGCAAACTAAGACTGTACCATTTTCAAGCAACGTCCTATTTACTCCCTGAAATGACTGCAAATACAGACGTGGCTGTGGCGTTTACAGTTTTTTCACAGGTTTATATGCAGGAGGCATGTAGGGATGGCAAGACCAACCCAATTCCACAAATGCAACGTTGTAAGCCCACAGTAATCAGCACACAGGATAGTCTCCCGACCCTCTCTAATACTAATCACGATGTAAAAATGGGATGCTTTTGCAGAAATGCACCCGCATGCCTTGTTTTCAAATCAACTCACATTACAATCGCTCTTTTTCTGCCTTCCCTCAGCTCTGTGCATCAGATTTAAACCACCGAAAGCTAAGTGTATCCTCTCCAAAGGCAGTTAGATAAACCCTGCTTATTAGTTAAACCCTGCTCTGTACCACAAGGAAGACATGGATTAAAACTATTTCCTCGCGCCAAGATAGTGAAATGAACTTCCCCTAGCTGTGTGAACGCCCGCGTTGCAAACAGTGAAGACCCACCTTCAATAAACACCTGTGTGAAAGCTAAATCTGCACTTTACATTCTACAAAAGAAGAACTCTTTCCTTTTCTTTTTTAGCTTTACTGTATTCTGATACTGTAGCCTATTTATTTGTGCTACCATGAGGATATGTTTCTCTTGGACACTGCAAAGCACTTCTTTAAGTCACTGTGGGTAAGGCTTTCTACCAAATACTTTAAATGTGAAATGTAAAAAATAATTATTTTTACAGGGTGTCTGCAGTACAGAACTCACTGCTTGTATGCACAGTTCCACAGCCTGAGTGTAGAGCTCAATGGCTTCATCACCGTTCCCCTTCTCATCCTCGTCAAAAGCCTGAGTTACCAGAAAGTACGCACGCTCCAGATCCAGCTGATGCTTGGTCTTTAATGGGTCGCTGCTCTGAGCTTGAACTGGTGAGGGAGACATGAACAAAACATTACACAGGGGTGTAAATAATTTTGGCAGATGAAAATGCTATTATTTAAAAAAAAAGTAGCTATAAGTGGATTGATTTTTGATTGACTAAATGAAACAGGTAGGTAGAAGGTGAGTTTATTTTTAGTCACTGATGACTTGAGCACACTCCTACACTTTATGATGATCATGATGACATAGTTCCATGATGATGTGCACTCTCGGTTAGTCACACCCATGCTCAAACTGTCCCGAGTAAGCCTTAATTACTTAGCTACAGCACTGGCAGATCCACCCAGGTCTTTCACACGGTCTTACTAAATCCTGATGTTTCAGACAACTCACCAGCATTGAGTAGAGTCTGTACTCGGTCCAGGTACTCATTCACCTTCCCCTGAATGTTTTCCAGTTTGGACCCTGCCATGTCAGCGTAGATGAGAGCTTGGGCTGCCTCCTATTGAAAAATAAATAAATAAATAAATAAATAGTTAGATATTTGAACAGAGCGTTAAAATGAATTTATCATGATTACAGCAGGACTGAAGAGTTTAGCCTTCTCATTTAATACATCTTTAATCATCTCACCAAGCTCATTACCAAGGTCTCTGTGGACTAAATCTTGTGTGTTTGAAGTGAGAAGAAGTCAAATCTGTGAAGGTCCGTGAGCCCTGAGGACTGGAGGTTGACACTCCTGAGCTACAGAACAACTTTTGAGAACTTTTGAGTAGTATATAATGATCACCTTTACCCTATGATGAAACATTTCCATCAGAGTGATCATTTCTATCAGGTCAGAGTGATCTATCAGGTCAGAGTGATCTCTTCTCTCAGGTCAGAGTGATCTCTCAGGTCAGAGTGATCTCTTCTCTCAGGTCAGAGTGATCT
>CM074945.1:3495364-3509744 GCA_037577455.1 Pangasius macronema | reverse complement strand
TTTCACTGTTATAATATCTGTCTTTCAGCTCTAGCTCCAACATATGCAGATGTGTTTGTGCTGGTGGACAGCTCAGTTGAGCAGGCCAAACAGGCAATACAGTTACTTAGGCGCCTAGCCAATCAACTTAACGTGGCGAGTACATCTAATCGGATGGCTTTGGCTCAGTTTGCTGAAGACGTTTCAGTGGAATTTCGTTTTGATGCTTACAAAACTAAAAATGAAGCACTTGCACTCATCCGCAAATTCCGACTCAGAGGCACTGGGCAGCGCAAACTTGGAAAGGCGATGGATTATGTGCGCACTAACCTCCTCACCACTGCAGCAGGCAGCCGAATTGCTCAGGGCTATAAGCAGTACCTGCTGGTGGTAAGCAACGGAGAATCGGATGACAATGTACTTACAGCAGTTCGTGCATTAAAGGATGAGGGAGTGATCCTTGTCAACGTTGACCTAAGTGCAGAACTTGATTTTCCATTCTTTTCACAACCTGATCCATCTCTTGGATCTATTACACCTGACGTATCTTCCAGGCTTGTTTCTTCACGGTTATATCACATGGTCTTTTCTGAAACTGGAGATATTCAACAAATATCAGACAATGTTATGATTATCATGGATACTAAGGATGAGTCTATTGTAACGCAAGGTTAGTTTGTCATTATGACTGTCTTCAAAATTGGGAATTTTGCTGTTTGACAAAACAGGCTGCAAAAGCAATATGTCTAAAGAGGACTATAATGTTTTCTTTTTCTGCATCAATGTAGAAATTCATGATTTTAGCAGCCTCTCCCTCTGTTTATATATATGTATATACACATTAAATAGATTCATATTAAAATGACTTACAAATTATTTCTGTTTCTTTGTTTGCTTCGCAGACTGCAAGTCAGTGGCCGATATTGTGTTTATTGTGGATGTGTCAGACAGAACCACTAGTCCAGACTTGGTCCGTGGTTTTCTCTGCCGCATGATTAATGGCTTGCATATAGAGTCCAACAGTGTGCGTGTGGGAATTGTGTTGTACAGTGAAACACCCACAGCTGATTTTTACCTAAACATATTTAATAGCAAGTCTGAGATTTTGCAGTACATTAAACGATTGCCATTTGGGGGTGGGGAGTCCAATGTTAGCAGAGCTCTGAAGTTTGCAAGAGAGAAGGTGTTTGTCAAAGAGATGGGCAGCCGACGTGCCATAGGGGTGCAGCAGATTGCTGTGGTAATAACAGAGGAGAAGTCCCTGGATAGTGTCACGGCTGCCGAAGCTGCTAAGTTAATACGCTCTGGAGTCCAGGTCTACGCTCTTGGAGTCTCGAATGATAATGAGGAACAGCTGAAACAGATCGCATCTTATCCTCCAACAAAATTTGTGTTCAGTCTTCAGAGCTTTTCTAATCTTGGTAAAGTGGAAAAAATGTTGAGGAAAACTGTATGTCACAATGTGGTCCATTCAGCTGTTTTGAAGCCCAGGGAATATGATCTAAAGCAAGGTAGAATATTTCACTGTCACTACTAATATAGCAAAATGATTACGTTTACTATTGAATAAGATTGATTTTTTTTTATTCCACTTATGTCAACCTGACATATCATTTCTAACATTAACTTTCAGGATGTGTACAAACAGAACAAGCAGATATCTATTTCCTTATTGACTCTTCCAGTAGTACTGAAAACAACATTCAGGAGGTAAAGGCATTCATTCGAGAGTTTCTTTTGATGTTTACTATTGGACCAACACAGGTTCGTGTGGGTGTGGTGAAATTTGCAGAGGAATCCACACTAGAATTTAGCCTGACTACATATAATGACAGAATGTCTCTTGAAAGAGCTGTGAACAACATTAAACATGATGGAGGAGACACATGTACAGGAAAAGCCCTGTCTAACATGACACAACACTTTGAGGAAGCTGAAAAGACACGGGGCACAAAGGTTCGCAATATTCTCATTGTTATAACTGATGGAGAATCTTGGGACACAGTGAGCAAACCAGCAGAACAGTTAAGAGCACAGGGGGTGTCCACCTATGCCATTGGAGTGAAAGATGCAAACAAGACAGAGCTTCTTCTCATAGCAGGTGACCCAGAGAGGATGTTCTTCGTCTCCAATTCTTATGCACTGACACACCTGAAGGATGAAATTGTTACTCATATTTGCTTAGAAGATGGTAAGTACTTAAAATGTGTTTTCAGTGTTTTTTACCCCAAAAATATTTAACAGGGATTATGCTGACCCTCACTTATCTTTCCATTTCATAGCCTGCAAGAACATGTGGGCAGATGTCATCTTTTTAGTTGATGGCTCAGGAAACACTGGCCCTGAGGACTTCTCAAAGATAAAAGACTTCATGAATACTACAGTGTCCAAGTTTATAATTGACAATAATAGTGTACAGGTTGGAGTGGTGCAGTTCAGCTCATACTCAAAGACTGAATTTGCCCTCAACAAGTTTTCTGATAAAAGCCAGATGCAGCAGGCCATTAATGATATGCAGCAGCAGGAGCAGCCCATTAAGAATATGAAGAAACTGGGAGAAGGCACTAAGACTGGAGCTGCACTCAATTTGGTGGCAGAGTATTTTGATCCACCAGAAGGGGGTCGTTCCAATGCCCCACGGTTCCTCATCATGATCACGAATGGCAGGTCGATGGATGACGTTGCTCAGCCTGCACAAGCCCTCAGAAACAAGAGCATTACAATATACTCCATAGGACTGGGTGACTCTAATAGCACACAACTGAGAGAGATCAGCGGGACTCAGGAAATTGTTTTTCTTGACAGAGATGATGATATATTGAATTTCTTAGATCAAGTCCTCTTGCTCAAGATCTGCAAATCTGCTGACAGTAAGCAATACTTATATCATTTTATGTACACAATATTATAGTAAAATGATAGGTCTATGAGCACCATTTTAATATATATCCATGAGCCAAAACAGAATGACCACTAACAGATAACTTGAATAACATTGATTATGTTGCATGTCAAAGTGTGGGATATATTAGATGGTAAGCAAACAGTCGATGCCCGTATTTGACGTGCAGAATGCAGGATAAATGGGCAGGCTTGAAGACCTGAATGACTTTGACAAGGGCCAAATCATAATGGCCAGATGACTGGGTTCGAGCTTCTCTGAAACGGAAGGACTTGTGGTCCTGGTCACCAGTAGGGAGTAAATAATGATAGAGGTCTAACGATAGACAAACCATGGCAACTGGGTGTTGGGTGCTTAAGGCTCATTGATTCATGAGGCAATCAAGGATATCCCATCTAGTCCAAACTGAAGGTCTACTGTGGCACAAGTCACAGAAATTTTTAATGATGGTTATGGGAGGAATGTGTCACAACACACAGTGCAGCAGAGTGCTGCATATGGAAAAGAGACAAGCTGATGGTGGGAGTATGATGCCCTTGGCAATGTTCTGCTGGGAAACCTTGGGTCTTGTGTTTTACTGCACACACTGGGCCTCATTTATCAAGCTGGATAATGCAAGGTTTATGCTGGGTTTATGCATAAACTGTTCATATGAACATTTACAAAAGAAATCTGGCATTCTTGAAAATTTTGTAAATTCAGAAAAACATTTGTTTTCTACTCCTGCTCCTAAGTGTGTATGAATTTACACATAAGAAGACTAACTTATGTAAACCTCATGTTGAATCAACTTCAAATCATACAATCTGCAGATGGGTTAATGCTCTTTAATATATGGATTATACATTTGGGTTTAAATTGCTTATTTTTATTATGTACAGTATACAGCCTTTAACAGACGCCCTAGTGGTGTAGATATATGGTTGTGTATGTGCAAAAATAGCTTTCGTATAAAGAAGATAGCTGTCATCTTTCAAAGTAATAAATATGACTTGAAAGCCTGAAGGTCCTGAAGGTACTGGTCAGGGCTGTGGTGGTTTCATTAGGCTACTAGTATACTAGAAATAGAACCAACTAAATTTAACAGAAAATATTATATGCAGGTACAATAATAAGTGCATACATCTTTAGTTAAGACAAGTTAAGAACTTATGATGTAGCTAAGATGAAGAACTGACAGAGCCAGAATTCAGATACAGATAGCATCATACCTGTTAAACTGGAAATTTAGCATTTCCATTTCACATGGTAAAATATTTTATATGTTCTACTTATAAATTGTCCTAATTTGTCATGATTCTTTCCTTCTTTAGATTGCCAGAAGTCACAGGTGGCAGATGTTGTCTTCTTAGTGGATGGTTCCACCAGCATTGAATCTAATAACTTTGAGCGTATGAAGTTCTTCATGAACTCAATAGTGAACAAAACACAGGTTGGACAAGACAATGTCCGTATTTGTACCATTGTCTATTCTAATACAGCTAAGGTCCATTTCCGCCTTGACCAACACTACAGCAAAGAAGAGGTGCAGAAAGCTATCAGTGATCTGAAATATCCCACTGGGGATACCTACACAGCCCAGGCACTACAATACTCTTTGGACTACTTTGATGAAGCCAAAGGTGGGAGAGGTGCAAATGGTGTCCCACAGATGCTGTTTGTCATTACAGATGGTGAGGCTACAGACCAATATTATTTAAAGGAAGCTGCAGATAAGCTGCACAAATATGGAGTTAGCATTTATGGCATTGGAGTCGCAAAAGCAAGTAAAGATGAGCTAGAGATGATCACCAAAGACGAGAACAAGGTTTTCCATGTTAACAACTTCCAAGCTTTGATGGACCTGTGGCCGGACATTTCTAATGAGATCTGCAAGAAAACAAAACCAGGTAAATATGTAAAATGAGCAGTAAAATTAGTAGTCCAAAATTCAGTTTTCCACATTCATTTTCAGCTTGTAAGGTCAAATAAAACTGGAAAATGCACACACTGTGCATACAAAAAGCTATGGTTGCTGCTAGACAGTGCCATTCTTGGATTGAGTGTTAATGAATTTAAATGTAGTGCCACAACATAGTATTTTCCCCATCCTGATTTCCATTATTTTTGCACATTTGTCAACTAAATGGTTTCAGATCTGTTTGAAAAAGTACTTGCCCCCAAACTTTATAATTTTCACCTTGTGTCACCTTTAGCAGCCAAATGCTTCCAATAAAAGTCTTTAAAATTACTGTGGAGGAATTTTGGCCCACTCTTCTTTGCAGAATTCCTTTACTTCAGCCACACTGGATAGCTTTTGAGCATGAATTACCTGTTTAAGGTCCTGCCTCAAATCAAAACAGGATGTCAAAGTGCTACTCCAAAACAAAAACTTTTTTCTTTTGAGTCATTCAGAGATGGACATTGTCTTGCTGTAAAACCCAATTGCACTTGAGCTTCAGATTATGGACTGATGCCCAGACATTGTTCTTCAGGATTTTCTGACAGAGAGCAGAATTCATGGTTCCATTAATTATTGCAAGATGCCCAGCCTCTGAAGCAGCAAAGCATCCCAACACCATCACACTACTATCATCATGTTTTACTGCTGGTATGATGTTCTTATTGTTAAATGTTATTTTAGCTTTACACCAAATTTAATGCGACACCTCTTCCAAAAGGTTCAACTTTTAATCAGTCCATTGCATATTATCCAAAAAAGGTTTGGGGGTCATCAGGATATTTTTGGCAAATGTGAGACACGTCTTTGGCTCCTCTTGGTGAACAGTGTTTTTTGCCCTGCAACTCTACTATGAATGCCATTTTTGCCCACTCTCTTTTTTAAATAAAGGGGCAATTACATTTTCAAACAGGACCAGTTGGAGTATCTTTTTTTCCTTCTATAAAACAAATGACCATTTAAAAACATAGTTTGAAGATCTGAAATAATTAAGAATGACAAATATGCAAAAAATATAAGAAATCCCCAATGGGCAAATCATTTTTCATGGCACTGTATGGACTTTTGATCTTAGTCTGACCTGACTATTTTTCAGAGTGCCAGAAAGAGGCAGCTGATTTGGTCATTTTGATTGATGGCTCTGAAAAAACCCAAGGAGCTCTATGGAACAACATGCAAAATTTTACACTGGGCCTTGTAGACAATCTTCGTATAAAACAAGACTTCTTTAGAGTTGGTGTAGCCCAGTTTAGTACCACATGCAGAGAGGAATTTTACTTGAATGAATATTATGATGAAGAGGATATGAAAAGGGCCATTAAGAAAATGACCCCAATGAAATCTAAGAGAAACATTGGAGCTGCACTGAATAAAGTAAAAGAGTTCTTTAAAACTGAGAAAGGGAGCCGTATTGAAGAAGGAATTTCACAAAATCTGCTTCTGATCACTGTTGGGACATCGTCTGACAATTTCACTGATGCAGCAGATGGGTTAAGAGCCATGGGCATTCAGATGTTTGCAATCGGAACAACTCCAAAAATTGAAACTCAGCTCACTAGTATTATTGGTTCACGGAGCAGGGTTTTTATACTGGACAGCTTTGACCATCGCATTCTGAATCATACAGCACAGATGCTGATAAATGCCATTTGCACTTCTGCCTCAAGTGATATAATAGCAGGTGAGTAAACAGAACACAGAATTTCAGAAAATAAAATTAATATCCAAGATGCAGGGCCTTTGAATAGCATTAACATAACATGTATTAAGTAAAGCTTTGCTGTGATAATGTGATTAAAATATTAAAAGCATGTACAAACTCCAATTAATATTTTCCTTTAATTAACACAGTATTTGCTTCTTCTTACAGGTTGCACTGTAGATATTGCTATTGGATTTGATATCTCCCATAGTAGTTCAAGCTCACAGTCACTCTTTAGTAGCCAATATAAGCTGCAAGCCGACCTGCCTGAGATTATCAGATACATCTCCACTCTGCACAACTTGTGCTGTGTACCCCAGCAGCCTGTTCTGCAAACCAACATTGCTTTCCGTTTGGTTGCTAGCGATGGCAAAATACTATATGACACTAGTTTTGAGCATTTCAATGAATACGTAATGAAGAAGGTGATGGCATTGCAGATGACCCAGGGTGTGGCCTTCAACACCCAGCTCCTGCGCTCTTTTCAGGATAAGTTTGAAGGCTATAGATCTGGTGTGAGGGTAAGCGATTTATTATCATTGCAGAGAAGTGGGTTCACATGCATTAACAGACTTTCATAGTGTAGACTGTATAATTAATTTCACAAATATCTGACAGGCCAATGACATTCTTTCGAACTGTGAAAAAAAAGCATTATAGCTAATTTCATTTTGACATTTGACATTTTGACAAACCTGACTAATGATCAAATTTTTAAACTGCACTGGCTGGCATGCTCAGGTAGTGATCATTTTCACCGATGGCCTGGATGCATCTGTTGATGACCTCATGGCTGCCTCAAATAATCTAAGAAGAAGTGGTAGGGGGACTACATCTTGTTTAATACACATATTGTTTAATAATTTTTTTACTGTATACGAGTTTTATCAGTAACATTAATTGCACCTTTGTGTGCATGTGTCAGTGGGCCCATAGTGTGTTTTTACTTATAATATTTGTATGACAGGTGTCCATGCGCTGATTCCAGTAGCTCTGGAAGGAGTCAGAAGCACCACAGACCTACAGAAGCTGCAGTTTGGACGAGGATTTGACTACAAGGAGCCTCTCATGATTGGTGTGCAAAATATAGCCACTGCCCTGCAGAAGCAGATAGTGAGTCAAATCTATCCAACGATAAATGCTGAGAGAATTCATAAGTATGTTGAATGCTACAAATTTACAATTATAGAATCAAATCAGGTTAAGATTAGGCTTCTGAGTGACAATATCAACTGGAAACACAAAGCCAGACCTATGGAATCAATTTGGTGTAAATATATTCTTAACATTCTTGCCACTAAAGCATAAAAATGAATAGAAGAGTTCTTATAATTTTATCATAATACATGGTAAAGAATATCTCATATACTACAAAGTAGCTCGATTCAAATCTGAGGTAACTCAAACATATTATGAAACTGGTGTGCATAAGTGGACAGCTTCTTTGAGTGTACAGTCCTGTGCTTTGTGTTTTTGGAAGAACAGAAAAATCAGTGTACATAATGTTCTGCTTTCAGCAGAAGTACATTGTGTAGAGCATTAATTTGTGTACAGTGGTGGATATATCCACAGGTCTTTTCCTTTCTGACTCTTTCTAGGATGCTGTGGCCTCAAGAGAGTGCTGTAACGTGATTTGTAAATGCACTGGTCAGGCAGGGATGCGGGGACCTCAAGGAACTCCAGGGACAAAGGTATCACATCATATCATATATGGCCATATACTTTTTAGCTTATTTTAATATTNATTTCTGAGGCGACTGTTAGGAGGAAACATCTCTCAACTATATCAGGTACCTAGAAATGTAAGTTAAAAGATTAAGCCAGCATAGAGGTTATTTTAGTTCTACCTTCCCAGTTTAATAATATAATCATTTTTGGCCATAGTTCATGGTGTGAGTACAAATGGTTGGAGCTTTGGGAGTATTTGAAGTGATGATAAATAACAGAGTGTTGTGATCTTATGGTACAGTGATTATATACTCTTTGATACAATGCAAAATGCACACTGCATAAAAACACTGGAACCTTTCATTAAATTGGATGTCTTTTACTACGTAACAGGGCTCTACTGGACAGGAAGGACATCCTGGATTTCCTGGAAAAGAAGGAGGACCTGTAAGGCTATAATCAGTATATCTTACATGTATCTCGTTTTTCAGTTTCAAATGCACAGCACACTTAGAGCCCTTTAGCACTGTGTATTCGTGTAACTAAATCAATCTGAAAGCATCTGTTCCACTTCTTTCTGTTTATAAACCACAAAATGTCAGATGTAAAAACAACACCATTAAAATCTTACTTAAAAATCTTCCTTTAATCTGTGTATTCACTGTGACATTGCAGGGAGAGAGAGGGCCACCAGGTCTAAATGGCACCCAGGGACATAGAGGCTGCCTTGGGAAAAGAGGCCTAAAGGTAGCAGTAGTTCTCCTCAGTGCCTGCTACTTATTCAACTCAGAAATGTTTGATCTTTACCTAATAAATGTTTGTTTAATAATGTTTCACAGGGTGACAGAGGCTACACTGGTGATATAGTAAGTACTGAAATCAGTCCAAAACCGATGGAAACAGTGTTTCCGTCAAACTCAAATCATTTTGACTGGGTAAAAGAGGGTAAAGATCCAAAGAAACTGTAAAGAAAATTACTGTGTAAAATCAGTAAACTGGTGTTTTCTGTTAATGGGCAGTATTCGGTCAATGATTAGAGCTCTGCAATACTGTTCACAAGGTTGTGAGTTCAAATCTCACCACCTTCAAGTTGGGACTGTTGGGTCTTCAAGCAAGACCATCTTAATTATCGACTGCTCTAGCTCACTTTGGCTAAGAACATCTACGAAATAAGTAAATGTTTATGTTCTGCAATAGAAAGCTCTATTGCATCTATATAAACTACATGGCCAAACGTTTGTGGACACCTGACCATCACACCCATATGTGGGCTTTCTCCAAACTGTTACCACAAATTTGGAAAGCAAACAATTATATAGGATGACATTACAGTTTTCCTTCATCGGAACTAATGGGCCCAAACATTTCCAGCATGACCAAGCTCCATAAAGACATGGTGTGCCAAGGTTGGTATAGAAGAACTTGAGTGTCCTGCACAGAGCCATTAGTATATATATAGTGTTTGCACATTTAGTGTATGTATATATAGTTTGTGCTCAACAAGGAATAGTGAAAATTACCAAATAGTTTATGATGTGTCTGTGTCTGATAGGGAGAACATGGAGAATGTGGTTTGGGTGGAGTAAATGGAGAGCAGGTAATATTTTTCTGTATACTCTCAACTTCTCAACCAAAATGACTGTACACAATCTATTAGTCATTCAGTATGACAAGCCATTAGATATATTTTGTAAATATCTACATGGTTTTGTCATGTTTTGTCTTTTGAGAGTGAGCTAATTGAACATTTTAATTTTCTTTAGGGAGAAGTTGGATTAGCTGGAGCCCCAGGACAGCGAGGGAGTCCAGGCAGCCTAGTAATGGCTATTCTATATTTCATTCTATATATATATATTCTAATGTAATTCTATGCACATTTAACAGTTTTTGTCCACCATCACCATCATCCAGTTTTTTCATGTTTTAATATATTAATGTATTATCATTTTTATTAAACATAAACATTACAGGGCAAGAAGGGTGTTAGAGGAATACCAGGAGTCCCAGGACAAAAAGGACTGAGAGGAGATCCGGTAAGCTTTCTCTTTTGGTTGTTGTTTTGTTGCTGTTCTTTTACAGCACCACAATATTTTATGTTTGATGTGGGTGTTTAAACCAGTAAGTTAGTTACCTGCACATTTGACACAACCTTAAAGTCCAATTATACATTTCATTATAACACCTGCTTCTTTGAACACTACCACTCAGTCTTGGCTGTACCATGTTATTCATACTGAATCCCTGTGTCAATATTACACAGAATATACTGAATACTTAGTTATGGCACAAGAGGTCTAATATTGTCTTCTGTTCTTCTAACAAGGGTGAGACAGGAATTGATAACAACTTCCGTGGTCCTAAGGGTGAGCCTGGGTACCCTGGCCTACAGGTATGTCTATTGTTCAGGTCAGGTCAGTGTCGCAGTGGATCCAGAGCCTTTTTCAGGAACACAGGGAATACACCTTAGATGCCTGCAGGGTTTCACACACACATTTGCACAATAGAAAAAGACCAGGTCATTTTTTTCCATTCTTGAATTGTCCAGTTTGGTGAGCCTGTGCCCACTGATGCCTTCCTGATGGTTCCTGTTCTTGGCTGACAGGAGTGCAACCAGATGTAGTCTTCTGCAACCTACTTGGCTGGCGCTAACAACCATTCAATGGTCAAAGTCATGAAGATCTTTTTTCCCCCATTCTGATGTTTAAGATTTTTGACCTGTATCTGCATGATTTTATGCATTATGCTGCTGTCACATGATAGGCTGATCGAATAATTGTATATGAGCAGATGTTCAGGTATTCCTATTTTTCACATTTAGATCCGCTCAGTGGAAATGCAGAAGCCATCATGATTTCTGCCATAGCACAATAACTCTCTCTGCTTAAATCACAGGGTGACACAGGTCCAGATGGCAAGCCAGGCAGGCCTGGAGATACTGGCAAGCCTGTAGGTTCTCTCAATTTTTAATAAGAAAAGTTACAAAAAAAAGCTAACAAACTGGGGGTTTTCTAATGATTAATTATTTTTATTTTATTTTACCCTTTTACAGGGTCAAAAAGGAAGAAGAGGCACTGCCGGTCTACCAGTATGTCTCACATTTGGAAATACTTTTTAAATGACACCTTCTCTTTGCACCAAAATATTTTCTTTTATCACTGGTAGTCCACTGTACCGTTTTCCATTTTCAATGAGCATGAATTTTCACCAGATTGTTTAAATACAACAATGAAACAGGATGCAGTATGGCAATGACACCAGACAAGCTGCTTTTGTTTTACTTTCAGGGTGCCAGTGGACCTCCAGGACAACCGGGACTACGAGGAACCTCTGGAGCTTCAGGACCACTGGTGCCTTATTTAACTCTCTTTTGGTTGCTGTCATTTTCTATGTCTAAATTGTAGTGGAGAGAGGGTTTACAAGATCAGTAAGACCAGTAGCCCTCATAAATACACTTGCATTTATCCTTTTAACCTCAAAGTCAGTTTCGGTTCTGTGACTGATTAAAGGAATTATCTTTCTATTCCTGTGCAGGGACCAGTGGGTCCTTCTGGTGCTCCTGGACAGAAAGGGATACCTGGATTTCCAGGACCTCAAGTATGTTTCAGAATTCAGCCCACTACAAGAAACACTTTTTTTTCACAAGGCTATTTGTTCTTAATGATGCTTTCCACCAGGGACCACCTGGCACACAAGGAAACACTGGATCTAAAGGAAGTGTAGGACCCAGGGGGAAAAGGGTATTTTTTACATGACTTTACATATTTAATTCAATATCACAGGGATACTCATGTACAGCTTATATATAGTGTTTTCCCAATCCATGTACAAGTCCATGTTCTTATGCAGGGTCAGCCAGGAGAACCTGGAAATAAAGGAGCAACTGGGCCATTGGGCCCCAGAGGCCTTCCGGTATGTGATAATTTGGCAAATACTAGTAGGTTGGTCAAAAAAACCCTCCTGATTTCATCAGCTTAAGCATTTTTATTTCGTTGTAGTATTATATCCAGATTTATTGCAGCGTCTCACAGAAAGACTTATGACTTATTTTCATCAATTCTCTCTGTTGGCTCTCTACAACAGGGAAATCTTGGTCCAGATGTATATGGGGTACCAGGACCTAAAGGACTGAAGGTTACTCAATGCTGCTTTAAAAATTTGCCTGGTACAAATTGAATTTCAAACAAAACACTAAACTAAACTCATTCTGCTTACTCCAAGGGAGAGCCTGGTTTTCCAGGACATCCTGGATTTCAGGTGCGCTTTCTTTGCAGATTTACTTTTTGTAGAGCTGAGTTTGCTTACAGTTACTTAAATTACATTGATCACTCCAGTACCTTTTCTGAGACAACTAATACATTATGGTAATTACTGGTACTGTACATTTTAGTGTAAGCCATTCTAAGTATCTATGTGATTTTGACAAGATCAGTCTTTTTTTTATGCTCAGGGTGAACCTGGAGACCCTGGGCAAAATGGTGGTAATGGCCCTAAGGGTATAAGAGGAAGAGGGGTACGAACGGTTGTCATTAATTATCCATAACTCATAGTATTATTATTATACATAAAAGTTCCTTTCTCTGGTTAGTTTGTTCAATGTTGGCCAATGTATTACAGGGAAATACAGGCAGGCCAGGAGAACCGGGTAATCCTGGTGATGACGGACTACCTGGACACAGGGTTTGGAAGCTTAAGTAGTATTTGTGTCATTTGAAAAAGAAAATTACTATTAATTTGATCATTATTCCTTGTGCTTTTATATAAGGGCCCTAAAGGACCACCAGGAACCAGAGCTATGTCTGTAAGTCTTTCTTTTTCCTTTTCAGGGACCACTGATAAGTTACTTTCTGCCATTTATAACTATTGCCTTGTATTCTTTTAGACTTGTCAACTGATCAGCTACGTACGAGACAACTGTGGTAAAGTTTCATAATACTGTACTTCACTATATTCCTAAATATAATTAATAATTGCATTAAATTATAAGTTTATGCTTGTTTTTTTTAACTCTAATTTACCATGGTTTACTCCTACAGGCTGCTGTAAAGGTAGGTCTCATTCTTTCATTGTAATGCAACAAAAAATTCATAAACATTTGTGAGGATGATAAGGATTCAATGTTTAAAAGAACACCAGTGAACATAAGCACATCTCTGTTCTTTGACATGTCTGCACCTCCAGATAAAGCAGCTTGCCCTGTCTATCCCACTGAACTGGTGATTGGTTTGGACATGTCTGGTGACGTGACTCCTGCACTATTTGAGAGAATGCGCTTGACTCTTCTTTCTCTGCTGGACGGCATTGATATCGCTGAAAGCAACTGTCCCACAGGGACACGAGTGGCTGTGGTTTCTTACAGTACTAACACCAAGTACCTCATTCGTTTTTCTGACTACCGTCGCAAAAAGGACTTGGTGGAAGCTTTGAAGAACATCCCTCTGGAACGTACATCCAACAGACACAGCATTGGTGCAGCCATGCGCTTTGTGGGTAGAAATGTCTTCAAACGTATTCGTCAGGGTGTTCTGATCAGGAAGGTGGCGATCTTCCTCATCAGTGGTGAAGAATCCGTGGATGTGACATCATCTAGTAGGCAATCTGAGGACATGACATCCATAACCACAGCTGTCCTGGAATATAAGGCCATGGAAATCAACCTTGGTGTTTTTGCATTTAGGAATACTTTCAATGTTAACAACATTTTTGAGGTAAAGGAAAATGGTAACAGTGATGCTTATGGCAAATAGCTGGTCTATATGGCTTGCTGCCATAATGCACCTACTTTAATCCACTTTTCTTCTGTTGTGTTTTGTGATAAAGGCTGTAAGAAAGGCTGATGAGACAGGAAGCTTTATTTTATCTGTGCTGGAGGGACAACGTGCACCACTCAAGAGGATCCAGCAATGTGTCATCTGTTTTGGTAATGTAATGTGGGGTATAACCTTACATTTTACAAATTAAATGTGTTAAGTTATTTTACAAAAAAAGTCTTTAATTAGAATTTTCATGGCTTCTTGGGTATTCTTAATCTGATATAGTTAGTTTTTTTTTCCTTCCATAGGCAATTGGCTTCTACTTCTTAACACATAAATTATTTTGTTTTATTTTTTTATTTGTCACCTGTCTGTAAATATAAATGAAAACTTTTTGAATTTTTTCCCCTTTAAATGCTGTTAGTATCAAACGTGCAAAT
>CM074945.1:3480853-3493601 GCA_037577455.1 Pangasius macronema | reverse complement strand
GCCATGCGCTTTGTGGGTAGAAATGTCTTCAAACGTATTCGTCAGGGTGTTCTGATCAGGAAGGTGGCGATCTTCCTATCTGGCGGACAGTCCCAGGACGTGACATCCATAACCACGGCTGTTCTAGAGTACAAGGCTCTGGATATAAACCTTGGAGTTATTGGTTTTACGGATACTCCTAATGTTCGGCGTGCTTTTGAGGTAATATAAAATGGTAACAGTGATGTCTGAAGCAGATGAAACCTGTATGAGCAGGTTGATTGCTGTGATGCACCTTTTAGACTTTTGTCAACTTTATTTCTGTTGTGTGTTGCAATAAGGCTGATGAGACAGGAAGCTTTATTAATGTGCTGGAGAGATCAGATAACCAGACTGAAGCGCTTGAGAAGATCCAGCGATGTGTCATCTGCTTTGGTAAT
This sequence comes from Pangasius macronema, assembly GCA_037577455.1. Taxonomy (NCBI): domain Eukaryota; kingdom Metazoa; phylum Chordata; class Actinopteri; order Siluriformes; family Pangasiidae; genus Pangasius; species Pangasius macronema. The sequence continues at coordinate 3,493,182 of CM074945.1, read as the reverse complement.
ATGTTGATCTGAATAATACATTTCCTAGTGATCTAATAAGAAATAGAAAGCAGAGTGACTCTTAGTCAGTAACAAATACCATATAGAGAGGATTAACAGGGTTTTATTTTATCTGCTGTCTTTTCAGATCCTTGCAATCCAGCTGAAGGTTGTAGCAACTCTAGCGAGGTATCTACTTCAAAGGAGGTAAACATGGACCTGGCGTTGCTGGTGGATGGTTCCAGGAGCATCCAGGCAGATCAGTATGAGGGAGTGAAGCAGGTGCTGGGCACTGTGTTGGACCAGCTTGTAGTGAGTGGTCAGCCCAGCAGAGCTGACAGACAGGCGAGGGTGGCGCTTTACCAGCAGAGTTCATCATACAGTGAGGCCCAGGCTCCAGTCAAGCAGATCTTCGCTTTCCAGCAGTTCCAAAACCGCAACCTGATGAAGCAGAGCATCTTCAGCAATCTACAGCAGACTGGCGGCTACTCCAGGCTGGGTGATGCCATGGAATTCATAATCATGCAGGGCCTTCTCACTGTTCCCAAGCCTCGAAAAAACAAGATGGTGCTGCTTATAGTTGGAGGAGAGACAGAATATTCTGATAGAGCAAAACTGGACTTTATCNCAGGGTGTGGTGCTTTTCACTCTTACAGTCGGGGATCATTTCAACAGCACTCAGGTGGAGGAGCTTGCCAGCTTTCCTACAGAGCAGCACAAAGTTCACTTGGGCCATGTAAAACAAGGAGAACAGGAGTACTCTCGGCGCTTTATAAGGACTTTCCTACACATTCTGAGTCGTAAGAAAAATTTGTGTTTCCCAAAAATATATACTGTAGGTGATAATCATGATTATTTTGCTCAAATATATTGATAGCTAAGCTCATTAATATTAGAGTTATGTTTTATTTAATTAAGAAAGCCCAAAAATGTATGATCATGATTGAAATATGATTAATTGTGCTGTGTTATTTAGTGATTAAACCAGTGTGCTTCATAAACTTGTTTCATGATCTGAGCTATTGTATCATCTGTATGGTGTAAAGAGGTTTCATGTAACACAGTGTGTTCTAATATTATGAATACAGGAGAATTGAATACCTACCCTTCTCCACTGCTTAGACAACAGTGTGAAAGTCTTCAGCAACAAGGTCAAATCCAGGGCCTTGATGTCCTTGAGGCTACTGAGAGATCACCCATTGAAAGGTAACATACGATCTTGAGCCACTGTTCAAATCATATTTTAATCAGACATGGACCCTTGCATGCTCTTTAACTATTACAACTTTGGAAAGTCATGAAATAACTTTAAATAAATTTAGATTTGAAATAAATGTAAAAATCATAATGATGAAGACAATAAATATCCCACATCAGCTCTGTCCTTGCCGTGCTCCACATGGCCGACCCGGTATCTGTCAGCTACTTCTGGAGTCCCACAAGCAAACCAAGCTCGAAAAGCCTCCTTCTTCAGCCTGACAGCTCCCTTTACCTCCCGTGTCCACCAACGGGTTTGGGGACTACCGCCATGACAGGCACTGACGACCTTGACAACCATATAGTCGATCATTGAGCTGTGGCCTGGGGTGCTTTGACACCAAGTACACTTAAGAACACCCTTATGTTCGAACATGGTATTTGTTATGGATAAACTGTGACTAGCACAGAAATCCAATAACAGAACACCAGTCTTTTACAGATCGGGTGGGGCGTTCTTCCCAATCACTCCCCTCCAGGTTTCATGAGCGTTAAAGTCCCCCCTTCAAGCACCCCACCCAAGGACTCCAAGAAGGCCGAAAACTCTGCACTGATGTTCAGCGCATAAGCACAAGCAACAGTTAGAGTCTGTCCCCTGACACAAAGCCGAAGGGAAGAGACCCTCTCATTCACCTGAGTAAACTCCAATATACCAGCACTGTACTGGGGGGCTACAAGTATGCCCACTCCTTCTCTGTGCCTCTCACCCAGGGCAATTTCAGAGTGGCATAGAGTCCAGCCAGTCGGAAGCAAAAACTCAGGTATGGGAAAAGTTTGGTGAGGCCATGGAAAATGACTTACATTCGGCCTCAAAGAGATTCTGGCAAACTGTCAGGTGGCTGGGGGTGGGGGGGGTTGCCCAACCAGTCTACCACCTGTGATTTGTGGACTTGGAAAGACATATGACCGTGTCCCTCGTGGGATCCTGTGGAGGGTGCTTTGAAAGTATGGCGTACCAGACCTTTTATTATGGGCCATTAGGTCCCTGTATAACCAGAGAGAGTCTGGTCCATACTACCAACATGAGGTCAGATTTGTTCCCAGTGCAACTTGGGCTCCACCAGGGCTGCCCTTTCTCACCAATTCAGTTCATGATTTTCATGGACAGAATTTCTAGGCACAGCCAAGGGGTGGAGGGGGTCTGGTCTGGTGACCTCAGGAACGCATCTTTGTTATTTGCAGATGATGTGGTCCTATTGGCTTCATCGGGCAGTGACCTCCAGCGTGCTTTGGGGAGGTTTGTAGCTGAGTGTGAAGTGGCTGGGATGAGGGTTAGCACCTCCAAATCTGAGGCCATGGTTCTCAGACGGAAAAGGGGGGTTTGTCCCCTTCATGTCAGAAATAAGATACTGCCTCAAGCAGAGGAGTTTAAGTAGAGGAGAGTAGAGTGGAGTATGGATGGATCAGTGCAGCATCCACAGTTGTTGTACCAGTCCACCTTGGTGAAGGGAGAGCTGAGCCAAAAGGCAAAGCTACCAATTTACCGGTCAAACTACATCCCAACCTTCACTTATGGAGCTTTGGTAGTGAAGGAAAGAATGAGGTCATGGACACAAGCAGCGGAAACTGGCTTCCTTTGCAGGGTGGCTGGATTCAGCCTTAGAGATAGGGTGAGGACCTCAGACATTCAAGGGGAACTCAAAGTAGAGTCGCTGCTTCTCTGCATCGAAAGGAACCAGTTGAGGTGGCTCAAGCATCTGGCTAGGATGCCTCCTGGATGCCTCCCTGGGGAGGTGTTTCAGGCATGTCCAATGGGAAGAAGACCCTGGGGCAGACCAAGGACTAGATGAAGAGATATTTATATCTCGTCTGGCCTGGGAGCACCTGGGTATCCCCATGGAGGAGCTGGAGGAGGTGGCTAGGGAGAGGGAGGTATGAGCATCTCTGCTTTGACTGCTGCCCCTGCTACCCAGACCCAGATAAGCAGAAGAAAATGGATGGTTGGATGGATGGATGAACATCAGCTGTGTGATAGAAGAAAATAAATTTTATCCACTGCCTTGTCATATGCTGTCTGAGTGATATACATTGTACATTGAAATGTACACATTCTGCTCCTCAGTCCTCACTCAAAATAAATACCTTTGCATGTTTGACTGAAAGTTGAAAGGAATTAAATTTAGGTTTATATGACTTCTATGTAAACTAATATTCAATTTCTTAATATTTGACCTTTTAATATTGTGTATATTAACTTCCTCCTTTTAAATCAGAAGCATGTGTACTGACAGATAGCAAAACAGCTTGATTAATGGAAGTACTTCTGCTTCAGGATTCCTCTACCAACATTCACTTACCCTGAGGATACAGATAAAGAAGAAGAGGAAGAGAAGGAAGATTACATAGAGTACACTGAACAATCAGGGACACTGGAGGAGGCTGCATATGAAAATGGGGACGTGCTGACCTCAAGACATAGCGATTCAAATGGTAAAGCAGATTCATTTTCATTGTTAAAGAAGTACATTTTAAGAATTGGAAAGATAGATGTAGCAAGTTGATATGAACTATTATGAGGTTGTCCATCCAGCTCCTTTATTCAAATTGTGAAAATGCGAATAAAAAAGTGGTGACATTTCATGCCAGTAGGTGGATTGGCTATGCTAAAGTTGCCCTAAAGGTGAAGAACTGTGTAAATGTTTGTGTGCATGATCTGAAATCTCATTCAGGGTTTGGGTATGAGTTCATTTTTTCCCAGGATATGCTCTGGATCCACTGTGACCCTGACCAGCATAAAACTGAAATTTTGACATTCTTGCATTCTCTCTCTCTCTCTCTCTCTCTCCAACCACAGATGTATGCTACCTGAAAAAAGATGATGGGCCCTGCAGAAATTATGTACTCAAATGGTTCTATGATCAAGAGCAGAATGAATGCTCTCGCTTCTGGTATGGAGGATGTAATGGGAACCTTAACAGATTTGACACTAAGGAGGATTGTGATGCCCGCTGTGGGGAGCTTCATACTGTACAGTGACTCCTTCAAAATACTCCATACATTATACCCCAAACATTAATACATACTGTACACCAAACAATAATACATATCAACAAGTTACCCTCCTACTTCTTCTCATTTTTTATATAAAACAATGACACAGTAGGCTATGAACAATGCTTTCATGTCCATTCCATGTTCTTCACCAAAGGAAAAAGTATTTAAAATGTTCAACCAATGATTTTTCAGTGGATGTAAAGCAAAACATAAATTAAAAGAGTAAATGTCGGATATTCAAAAAAGGATATTAAAAAAAGGATTTTATTTAATTGGTTTTTGTTTGTTTGTTTTCTTTTTTCTTTTTTTTTTGAAAATGTAACATAGCACTTAGAATTTCCCGCTTGATCAATGTTTTGAATGTTGTTTTTTGGTTGTTTTGTTCGCATGGTCCAAAATGAATTTCAAAATGGCCAATGAAAATATTTCACTTAAACCAAAGAGCTATCAGTACAAAAGAGTCAGATGGTTGTTGACTATGCTTGAGCTACAACCCCGCATCAAACTTCTTACACAATAATAGTATAATAGTAATTCTCATCCATTTATAGCTAATTCATTAGTCAATGATCAACATGCCTTTCCATAAATACTTTGTTTTGACTTTCTAATTGTTTTATATGTAAACCATATGCTACAATTACTATCATCCCAAGTGCTATGACTACCATTAAAAAAAAAGATTAGAAGAAAGTGAGTGGCATCTGTTAAAACCAAGCAGGACTCTCCATAAGTAAGATGTACCTACATATACATTTACATTTATGGCATTATCCCTGTATCAAGAGGGAGTTACAGAAGTACTTTAAAGTCTCTATCAATAAGCACATCATACTGGGTCACTAAGTCAGGAACTAAGAGTACTATCAGTCTAAAAACCCTGTTGGGGAGGTTAGTATTGTTTGAAAAAGAGCACAAGGATTTTTTTTAATAACAAAGTGATAATTTAAGTACTGAAGAAAACCACCATTTGGAGACAGCCAGTGACTCAGCTGTAGATCATTACCATAATCTGGGTGCCAGAAGGGTCCAACTGAGCAGTGCTAGAGGATCAAATGGAGAATGGTGCAGTGTGAGATGTGATAAGTGCTTGAAGGTAGGTGCGTGCTTTGTAGGCGAGCATCAGAGTTTTAAATACAGGAAGTCAGTGGAGGGAGTGTAGTAATGGGTGGTGTGGGAGAACTTGGAAAGGTTGTGCAGCTGCGTTCTGGATCAGTTGCAGAACTGAGATCCTGTGCACAGGAAGACCTACCAGAAGCTTATATGAAAGTGCTCTACATGCCTGAATCTCTTGATAGGAGCAGAGCCCATAGAGTGAACCTCATTGTTTTCTTGTGAAACGCAGTGAGACATTGCAACTTGCCAATCAAACTAAAAATGTTGTTTGTGTACTTTCATTTAATGAGATCTAGATGGACCAATGGCTAACCAAGTCACATTTAATTTCTCATCTGATCTGATTAAAAGTAAGGAAGAGGGCAATTAGTATACTACAAGCAGTTGTGTCGCATCAGTGTTGATAAAATATGTTTTGAATTAAACTGCTCCACTGTGTACCATTTCCTGTTTGTGTTCCCATTTAGGATGCTAGTTAATTAGTCCCATATGTGCTTGTTTTCTATAGTCCTGCCATTTCTATTTCTGTGGAAATACATTAAGGGAGAGAATTACAATCACCATGAATGAAAGCAAAACACTGCTGGAACAAAACAGAATGAATCTGTGAATGTGCATGTCCCATGCGGTGTGAATTCGCCCCGCATTACCGGAATAGGATAGGCTCTCCATCCGCTGTGACCCTGAACAGGATAAAGTGGTTACTAAAACTGAGTGAGCAGGCATGTACATGAATATAATTCTTTTAAAAGAAAAAAAAAAAAAAAGATTATTGCTTCTAAAAAAAGCATTCTTGGGAGAACAACTTTCCTAATGTATACAGTATAATATTAAACTTTGTGCTAAAGATCTCTATTCCAGTTATGAGACTATGAATTACGCCTGTTACAGTAATTTAACTGCAAACACTAACTGCAGTAATTTAGTTGGTTAATTATCATCTTAACATCCTTAACAGAAGTGCTATTATGTTTACTGTAATGCTTCATCTTAAAAAAATCCTCACATTAATTTAACAATTTGCAACTGTGCTTGAATGTCAATTTCCACACTTCAAATCTAATGCGTGTTTGTGGAAGTATGATCATTTGATGATGCACGTACTGCATTTAGAAGCTTTAGCCCACCACATTGACTGGGGCAGTCGTGGCCTAATGATCTGAGAGTTGGACTTGTAACCCGAAGGTGAACCTGAAGGTCGTGGGTTCGAGTCTCGGGTCCGGCNNNNGCACTTGGATGGGTTAAATGCAGAGCACAAATTCTGAGTATGGGTCACCACACTTGGCCACAAAGTCACTTCACTTGTTCAAATAGTAGATTGGGGATAAACTACCACAGGGAAAAGATAACTGTTAGACAGTGTTTTATCCAGTTAACTTAAAAAATATATAAATATTGGTGATTTTGAACACAGAAGTGAGCAGTATTGATCCTCTTCTTTTCCAATCATTCTGCAGAATCCTCTGTTTTTTTTTTTTTCATTTTCTGCCACCTAGTGAACATTTTCACATTACTTGCAAGTACGAAGACAACCACCTGTGACCACCCTTTAATGATTTAAATTAAAAATTCCCACTAAAAATAAAAATGTCATTAGCTTTTGTTGATCAGGTGAGAAACTGACATCGAATGTGTCTATGATCTAATAGCAAAGTGAGAGATTTTGGATTTTTTTTTTTTTTTTTACTATCTGTTGTATGTAGTTACCTGTTCCATGTTTTATGATTTTGTTTCACTTGTTTTATACAAACAAAGGTGTACATATAATTGACACTATAAATAAAAAAACACATTTGCCCTAAATCTTTATTGCATAATACTGATGACCAAAATCAGTTGCTCATGGATTTGCACTAATACAATGTATATAGCTAATATTATTGTGGTTAACAACCACAGTTTGGCTGCCTGTGTCTAGCTACACTACATTTACACTTTGCAAATACTCATGACGAGGAAACACGTAATAACATGAAATAGTTGTCATGTTAAATAACAGACCTTATTAGGTCACATGCTGATAGCATTGAGGTCCATTGCACATTACCATTTTGTTTAGAGTTCCACATAGAGCGCTATTAATGAGTGTTCTCACTTCCAGACTTTTACAATGCCATCTCTAGAGGAGGTAACTATGAAGCCTTGGGTTGTCTGGAAGGTGGCGATGTCAGTGATAATGTCATGGTGGCCCACAGGCAAGGACTCTGGACCTCGGCGAGGGGCGTCCTCTGTGGCACCACTCTTTTGCTTACTGTGAATCTCCTAATGATGAAGAAGGGGGCATTTTGTATTTAAAAAAAAAAAAAACCAAACGATAGGACAATATAGGATATAGACAATGCTTAGACAATGCTGATAAAACAAGGAATCAAACCTGTACTACTTCAGTCCCCTCAATAATCTTGCGGTTGTAGAATACAGAAGGGCAGTGTAGGGAGTCATTGGCACCACCAGCAACGATATAGGATCTTTCTGGGTATGCAAGGTCCCAGAACCTGAAAAGAACATGGTATTTAACATGGTATAATAATCTCAAACAGCATATAACATTGCGAGGAAAGCACTTTTTCCCAGGCATGGTGCTGCATTTAATTTTTTCCACAATAAAACTAAATAGTGTGACTATACATACCTTATTCTCATGTCTGATCCAGCAGTGAGTAGGAGGGGGTTGCCATCAGCAGGGCTGCAGTATATTCCATGTACGCTATGAGGGGATGGCTATGACAGGAAGCACAGTTTTACAGAAGAAGGCTAAAATGGCTAACATGGCTAATCTTTATTCTGATCTTATATTACACCCGGTTGCCAGTTTACAAGACACACGCCACCATGTGACAAGTCAAAAATCGGACACCTCCTGCAATATGACAGTGGTGTGTGGTTTAAATCGCACACAGGATTTGTTTCTAGCAACAGCTAATGTTAACCAAGGGTTGAAATAGTCAAAATAGATGAGCGTCTCCCAAACAGCTGTCATCCTGGCCTACTCATGCACAACTTTTTCAAGGGTTTATCTAAAATGGTTTGAACAGAAACAAAGACTACGAGTAAGCGTGAACACTGGACAGTAATACCTTGCAGATCATAGATATCAAAGGAGGATGGCAAGAATCGCACAAGCAAACAGACAAGCCACACCTCGGCAAATCACGTGCGAATTTGGTATGCAGAATGTCAATCTCAAAACGTGCCACTTAATGGACTTTGTCTCTTATGGGCTACAACATCCAAAAATTATGATGGATACTTTGTAGTAAAATAACAAAAACAGTGTGTCCACAGTAAACGCTGAAGCATCAACACTAGGAAAAAAGCCCGGGCCGGCAAATCCAGTCCAGGAGCTATCCTGTTTCATGTGAACAGAACATTCTTACACAATGCATCCATCATTGTGTAGACCTCAGGCCTAGGTGAATAATGCTATTCTGAAGGCCAAAGAAGGGGCAACATGCTACTAGACAGGTGTACCTATCAGCATATGGCTAACATCATGGAGGATTTGTAGGTATGAAATAAGAGTTAGTACATGCCTGCATCTCTGAGAGAGGTGGAGCAGAGCTGGCCCACAGAGTGAACTTCCTGTCACCTGTCTCCATGTCCCACATCGACACCTCATTGTTTCCTTGGACAGCTGAGCAACACAGAGGATTACTATTAGCCTATAATCATTATATGATCATATACACATAATATATAATTATTATTAGTAAGACAAGAGTAAGAAAATGAACAGTTTTTATTTTACAGAAGGCTGTCACATTCTATGACCAGCACTTGTCTATTGCACAAAAAGGTTTTTGGGTGCACTTTTAACCTAATGAGGTCTTGGTGGAAAATCGCCTAATCAGGTGACCTTTCAAAGTCTTGAAAATGTCCACACAGTCTTTCAGACAGTATCGGTCTGTTCAAAGCGGCTGCTGCTGGCAGTCACACAGTTTGATTTTAATTTCCTGTTATGCCTTGCACACTTTTAGTGCAACATACTCCCTGATTTGTCTCTGTTCACTATCTAGTGTGAGTCTGTCACATCTTGTCCATTTCTGCTTTCCATCTTCCTTATATCTTGTTAAATGTTCCTGTTATTTTTCCCTGGAAGTCGTAGTATAAACCGTCTGTGTTTTCTTTCTTGTCTGGCAAAGTGTTTGATAAAGCATGAGTACTTACTGAATTGCCAAGATATGGTTTTCCGTAGGTATGTCATTGTCCCTAATGTTTAGTATTTTCTGGTTTTGATCATTGCCTGGTATTTTATGATAATGGATATCCCTGCTGTATTACAATTATATAAAGCATCTCACCTGTTATTACTGAGGACTGATAAAGGGGATGCATGAGCAGACGCCTGATTCGAGCTCGGGCTGGATGCGAGTGGTTGGAGATTGGCAGCTGAAATCGCATATCCCAGCATGCCATTGTTCCATTGCTCGTACCTTCAAACAAACAGGTACACACGGACTTCAGTAAAATTCCATAAAAGGGACTCTGTATTACAGTAATTTAAAAAAATGCACTTAACAGTGCTTACCCACACACAGCCAGCACTGGTGCATGTCCACAGCGAAGGAGGTGATGAGGCCGAGGCGCAGATCATGGCGGAGGGTCCAAGCATTGGTGTTGCTGCGCAGGTCCCAACCCACTAGAGAGCCATTCACTGTAGCATAGGCCAGCACGGACTGAGCCCCCGAATTAAAATGATGCATATCCACCACACAGCCATCCTCCTTCAAATCCAGGAACCTGCATACAGCATTGGACATGGTAGACAGATATATTAAAGGTGGAGCAAATCAGATTTGTCAACGATTCTGTAGGGTCTGCAGCTGTTATTATACATCTGGAAAGCAACTGCTTGAACCTTTATAACATGCTCTCATATTTGTTTAGTCTTTTCATGGCAATTGGTATTTTTATCATTACCACATCTTTGAAACATGTTTAACTTGACCCTNCTACAGTTGATATCACTTACCTGGTCTGACACGGCTGCACCTTGGGGGATTTGGGTGGCTTGTGGGCTTCGACTGCAAGGAGCTGAATGGAGCCATTATCTGAAGCAACAGCAAGGTAATGTGACCCCTGACAAAAGGTCAAGGTTTTCACATGACCACCGATACGGGAGTACGTGAGCACTGACCTAAAAGACAAAGTTCACCATTTTCCATCAGATTTTCCTGCCTTCTTAGAGTAACAATTAAACAAGCCAAAACATTCAATACACAACAACAGTTACAGGGAAGTGTGGAGTTTGTATCTTATCAGTTGTGAAGCTATTGACCTAGACAACTGGTAAAATCCCAAAATCCTATATAGCTTTTAAATCCAAAAAGCTATATAATGGTCATCTACCTTGTGGTTGTTGTCTTGCCCTCCATTTTCTGACTGTCCCAGATCTTCACAGTTCCATCATTGGAGCATGTGGCAAAGACAGAGTGCTCATCAGACACTCGAATTCGGTTCACAGCTGACTTATGTTCATGGAGATGGGCTACTAACAGGCCTTTAGGATGCCATCCTGCAAAAATAAATCATTTCATTTTATTATGTACTTAATTGCAATGATATAAAAGCTCATCTAAACAACCAATAAATCTAGGAGATAAGAGAGTGCAATGGACCGCAGAAAGATTTCTGGTTAATAAGCTATGCAGCTTTCAGCTAAAGAGTCCCAGATGTTGCAAAAGTCTGAAAGAATTGAGATTAGTTTCAGCTGTTAACCTGGCAACGGAGGCCTGCTCTCCCACTCCGCACTCTCCATCATTTGCTTGGCCATGCGCTCTGCATTGCATTGCTCCCTCTTCTGCTGCACCAGCTGCTGCAGCTCAGCTTTGCATGTAGTTACACGCCGCTGGTAGGTGGACGCTCCACTCATCGACTGCACTACCTGAACTGCAGGGGACGCAGTGGCTTTCCTGGTCTGAGTGCCTCCAGCTTCAGGCATCTAGTGTAGGAACACAGGAAGAAAGAAGACTTCAGTACTGTTGCTCGTAAAGCTATGAAATGGTCAAATGTTTAGGGCAAATGTTATGAGTCAAGACAAGCACATGTCTATGGAGAATGAGGAGAAGGCAAAAAAAAAAAAAAAACAGGGATTAATAAAAGAGAAAAAACAGTGACGAGGAGATGCAGAGTGGAAAGGAGGGAGGCAGGGAGAGATAGTGTGTAGTCGGCTCAGCAGTCGACCTGAGCTGAGGATGGAACATGAGGGAGGTTAAGAGTCTGGGAGGAACTCTCTGATCGCAGACGCCCTCCCGCCAGAGTCCCGTTGGGTTCCCCACCACCGCTTGCAAGTAGAACAGTAGGTACCGTCGGCAGAGCTGGTGCAGAGCTGGGAGGGTCCAGAGAACCGAACATGCTCTTCCACTCCTCATTTAGATTCGAGTCCTGCTTTGTGTGCTTACGAGCTGANATTTATTAGGAACACTAGTATTTTTGCTCATTCGATTATCCACCAATTATCAGCCAATCATGTGGCAGCAGTACAACACATAAACCCGTGTAGATACAGCTCAAGAGCTTCAGTTAATGTTCACATCAAACAACAGAATGGAGAAAAAAAAATGTGATCTCAGTCACTTTGACCATGGCATGGTCGTGGTCGCCAGATGGGCTGGTTTGAGTATTTCGGAAACAGCAAATCTCCAGGGATTTTCATGCACAGAAGTGCCTCGAGTTTAAAGAAAATGGTGTAAAAACCAAAAAACATCCAGTGGGTGGTGGTTATACGAGCAGAAATGCCTTGTTGATGAGAGAGGCCAGCCTGCTTCATGCTGACAGGAAGTGGTCAGTGAGTGTATAGTGATAAGTAGAAATTACACATTTAGGATAGATAACACATTCTGCCGTATTAAGATGTGGTTGATGCCATACTAAGACTCAGCATTAACAGCATAATCAGTTCAACGGTTAATTTAGTTTGGCCCACTTGCATGCGGTTCAGCCCTCAGTTAAGCCACATTCATGTTATTGCAACATACAAGCTG
>CM074945.1:3426114-3480753 GCA_037577455.1 Pangasius macronema | reverse complement strand
GGAGGGTCCAGAGAACCGAACATGCTCTTCCACTCCTCATTTAGATTCGAGTCCTGCTTTGTGTGCTTACGAGCTGACAAAAGAATGAAAAAAATAACAATCAGTTTTATCCAACCCTGGATTTGAATTCCTTCTCTCTCCACATATTCGGTATATTTCAGGAGCCAGTTATTTTTAACACATTGGGGTCATATACACATACTGACCATTTATTAGGAACACTAGTATTTTTGCTCATTCGATTATCCACCAATTATCAGCCAATCATGTGGCAGCAGTACAACGCATAAACCCGTGTAGATACAGCTCAAGAGCTTCAGTTAATGTTCACATCAAACAACAGAATGGAGAAAAAAAAGTGATCTCAGTCACTTTGAACAGAGACTCCTAGAGTGCACGAAATGCCGTATTAAGATGTGGTTGATGCCATACTAAGACTCAGCATTAACAGCATAATCAGTTCAATGTTTAATTTAGTTTGGCCCACTTGCATGCGGTTCAGCCCTCAGTTAAGCCACATTCATGTTATTGCAACATACAAGCTGTAAGAAGAAAATACTGTTTATCCACTGATTTTAGCCAACATGCTGCTGTGCAGAAGTAGAACAGAATATACTTCATCTCAGTATGCACAGGGCCAGAATAAACTAAAGATGGCCAGGTTTAGACAGTTCTCTCACATGACAGCAAAAAGTCTGTTTTTCTAAATACACTTCAAAGAAAGCCGCTGTTATTAAAAGCTAAACAATATACCAGAAACAGTAGGGATGAAGTCTGCAAACAATAGAAAAAACATTACATGTTAACCTGCATTCTGAACTTGAGGTACTAAGAACATGTTACAGAAGCTGTACAACAGCATGTCTAGTAATGCGTAACATGCTATATACCTCTCTTGTCCTCAGACTCCTGCTTCGGTCTGATCAGATCCACCTGGCGCCCAGTGATCCCCAGCAAGCCCAGGTCAATAACGCCACTCTGTGCCCCATCACTCATGTGGGTCTGATCCACAATGTTGGCTTTGGCCTTGCTAGACTTTAGCATGAAGTCTTTTAGGGCCAAGAGTTTGTCCTCCTCCGCCTCTGTCATTCCCTAAGAGAAAATTAAAGCATGAGACGTGAAATGACACTGCTCGACCGTGAAGAACGCATAACATAGTGAGGTTTTAGACAATAAATGATGATGCTGGGTAAAAGCATCACCTCTCCCAAAGCAGAGCTATAACAAAGGACTGGTCATTAAACTAAAACAATAAGACGCTCATGAATAACACTTGGCTGGAGCACAAAAATTACTCTCCACGTCTGGTGGCTGCACAGAAATAAAATAAAATAAAATAAAACACACACACACACAAACACCAGCCAAGGGAGATATGTTGAGCTGAAGTGCACTCTCATTCAGTCTCTATCACGCCATTTGATCACCTTTGAAACAGTGCCTGTTAACAATTTCCATGGAGTGTACTTATTTGTTCACATGACTTTAGATTTGCTGTCTGACCTGTGACAGAAGCTTCTTGAGGAGTTGTGCAATTGCAGGATCTTCAGGAATGGGGCACTCAGGGATGGAGCCATTGCGTTTCTTCTGACGAAGCAGCAGGTGTCTGAAGAGGCTGCTAATGTCTTTGGAGCGGAGCGCATAGTCAAAGATGGAACGGCTTACGGGCTCTTTGAGTACACTCAGAAGGACAATCTCCTTATCAATCTGTCAAAGAACAAAAAAAAAAAAAAAACATTTTCACTGTGAAGAGGGAACCCAAAGTGTTAGTTCTGAGAACAGGAATTTTGATTTGCAATCTCACCTGTATAATAGGCTGAGTAATAAAGGGGTTAAGGTGAGGCATTAGCTTGCAGTACACATCAGCAATGTTTAGATGCTGTGCAACCACTGTAATGAATCCCACAGCCCCGTAACGGATCCATAGATTGGGATGGCACAGGAAAGGAGCTGACAGGACAACACACGCACACAATGTTGCTTATCAAAAAAACTCAGTTTTTTGTCTGAATCGTGTCTTTAAAAATTGTTTCATTGATTACACTGCTATTTTATATACTAACACATTTTATACATACACATACTGTTTCTATCTCCAGTATATACTTTAATAAAAACATAAGCACTTTCTCTCACCAATGTCACTAACAAACTCATAGATGTGTGTTTTCTGTAGGAGCCCCAGCTGGCACATGCAAGTCAAAGCATTAAGAGCTTTATAGATGACAAACTCCTCCACATCACTCAGGCCTTGCTGTAGCAAGGGTTTTAGGATGGATGAGCTCTGCCATCCCACATAAGCCGCTACACCTGTAGAAGGTGGAGAAAGGTATACATTTAGGTATGTACACCTTTCCTAGGGCATGTTCAAGATCACAAAGCAACTTTGACTATTTTTGAGAGGTTTCTGAGAATAACTGTTAAATCGATTCCAAAATTACTGGCGGAAAAAAAAAAACTCACCCACAATACTGTCAAAGAAAGCTCCACGGAGGTGCCAGTCATTCTTGTCATTTAGAAAGGTGATCATGTGGGAAAGAAGTACGTCATTGGCCTTCTGTCTACCAAAAAACACACAGAGGCGTGTGATGCCATTTTCCATCAGCGTCTGCTTCACAATGTTCTCCGGGTCACTAAGGAGTGTTACCACTTTCTGCTGAACCATCTCATGTAATGCTTGCAGCTCTGTAAGGATAGACCAATATCAATCTTGTTTAATATCAATATCTCATCCCTAATTTATCTTACTTTTGTAACATTATATAAAATAACAATATATTATCTAACATTCTGAATTAATGTACATTATTTGTACATTCTAACATTTTTACTGAACAGGAGCAACATGTACTGCTAGATAAACATGTACCTGAATCATAGTTTTCATTGGGGTGAAGTGTTTCCTCTGCATCGTCTCCATTTACGTCCTGTTCACAATTGAGATTGTTCTCCTGCACTAACTCTAAGAAGCGCAGTGCTGTTTCTGCCAGGTGAGCAATGTTCTCTAATGGGAAAAAAAATAACAGTTCAGTTAAAACATTATGAAGGTATGCTGAATAATCCGAGTGCGTGCATTGCATTCACTTATCTTACCCGCATAAGCAAGTCTGACAATTGTGGCTTCATCCTGGGCCAAGTGGGCAATACCAGGCAGAATGTACTCCGGGTAAATGTTGACATCATTACGGGGCACCTCTTTGACCAGTGCCAGCACTTTAGCCAGTGTGCGCACAGCTTCTGCCCTGACCCGAGGCACTGAGTCATTGCAGAAGTGAAGTAAGTAAGGAGTGATTCGATCTAGCACGATTTCTACACTTAACCTGCTGGCCAGATGAAGCACCAAGTCTAGCGCCGCAAGTTTAGAATCACAAAAACGCAGGGTCTGCAGACAGGAAGTGATTACTGACACCAGAACTACCAGACCATGTTCTTTGCTTGATCCAAGCTCCTGAGAAGCCTTCTCTTGCATCTCAGACTTTCCTGCCTGCCCACCACCACACAGGTTATGGAGGATGTTCTCCAGATCTTTCCGAATCACCAACACTCGCTCATCTGCAGACTGGAAGGTCTCTTTAGCAAACTGGGCCATATAGGGTTGAAGAAAGTTGTAAAAAATGTCAGGAAAGGCTTTGCCTCGTTGCTGTTTCAAGTACTCCTCTGCTGTCAAGCGTTTTTCAGGTTCTCGCTGTATCATCTGGGCCACCTGGGACAAATATACACACATGCACACTGAAGGTATCAAAATAATAGCTGATGTTGAATGCTGAATATGGGAAAAATAAAAGCCGAAATACCAGATCTCGGATACTCTTGTCTTCAATTTTCATTAGAACTTGTTCAGTTTGAAACTGCCCTTTGCGATACGCCAGCAACTGCGAGAGATCAAAGAGTGGGACCCCTTCGGTGAACAGTTCTGCAATCACACAACCTGAAAAACAGATACAACATAAGAAATGCTTTATATAGCTTTCAAAAGAATTTGAAAATATGTATATATATACATAAAATAGTTTTTTACCAGCTGAGAAAATGTCCATTGGTTGCTTGAGCTCTCCTCTGGTCCTCTGGCTGTTATTGCTGAGATCCATGAGTGGAGTAGTCTGGTCACTCTCTGTGGCAAACATACTGCCATCCACAAACCTCTCTGGAGCTATGTAGCACGTTCTCCTTCGAGACGTATCAAAGAAATAGTTGAAATCTGCCGGGTTGTCCTCAGGCAGGTACGTGGGTTTAAAACTTGCAAAGTCTGTAAGCAGCACCCAGTTCCAGCTAGTCACCATAATATTCTCAGTCTTAATGTCACCATGGCGCACCCCAGATTTATGAGTCTGGTCCACAGCATTAAGGATTTGGAATGCAATCCATTTCTTCTCCACATTATTGAGGAAAGGTCGTGTACTGATACGATCATAAAGGTTGTCGCGAACATACTGCCGAAAAAGAATGGCTGCTTTCTCGGAGAGTGTGGCCTTCTGAAACGGTAAACAATTCTGGCAGGAATGTAGTCTGATCTTCAATTCTTCCAGCTCCTGCTTGTAGCTGGTTAGCGGCAATGAGGGATCCTGAATGGCAAATACCTTTACCACTACCAGACCCTCTCTGTGCTTTGCCCTGGCCACCTTGAAAAATCTGGTGCTGCCAAGACTTTTGTCATATTCATATTCATGGATGTCTGAGAAATAGCTGTCGACAGACAATATCTGTGATGGAGCAATTCCTGCCAGCTGATTTCCCATAGTGGTTTTTTGAGGTTTCTTCCAACTTCTTCAAGAAAATGGATCCTAATCTGATGATGAGACAATATTACTTTTATATATATATATATTAAATTCTGCCTTAAAAATACACAGAGCTCAATGTAGCTGAACTAAACTGTGTGTGTTTGGAGGTAGGGAGCAGAATAATGACTAATCACAGTTATCTAAAGGTAATGTTATTCCTCACATTAAAAATATAAACACACTCTATTTACACATACATGATAGCAAAACCACAAAGTCTAGCCTAATGTCAAGGTTGTTTGACAATTTTTTTACTGTTATTGTGTATACGATGCTTGCATTATTACCATTTTACCTACACTGAGTGTTGTTTACCTGCTTTTAGTTCCCAGTACGCCAATTTATTTCCGCGATGACGGAGCTCTTCTGACTGATAACAGTAACCGACAATCTAACAGCTAGTTAGACGGCTCCATTAGCATCTAATAATTGCAAAAAAAATAATAAATGCATCTGACCGCAACAAAACCTATCGTTTAGACCTAAAACACGGAATCGCTGCTTGTTTTTGACCAGACATGATGTTTGTCAATAAAGTTGCCGTTAGCTGATCTGAGGTCAGTTTAATGCAGAATCCGGCGCACTGTATTGATTTAAATATTGCTAAACCTGATCCTGGATCAGCTAAACTAACCGGAATACGGAAGCCAGCTACTTCCGGGTCACGTGACGTTCGTTGAATCCCAAATAGCTGCGTACCATAGTGCACTGCGAAGGGAATGAAATAACGGCTGGCTGGTGATAAGACGCGCGCTTCTAATGTAGCTACTATTTAATACAATGGTATATTTTGGTACGAGGCCTGAACCGAACTGAGGAAAGGTTGTTGGTTTTGTTTTGGTGAAAAATGAGTGGCTTTGATTCCTCTGAGGCGCTGCAGGAGCGCTTAGAGACTCTGCATCAACTTACTGAGTTTACCCAAAACTGTCGAACACAACTGACAGAGCTGCTCGAGGTGCTGGGATGGAGCTGGGAGAATTATTCCTCACAGGTAACAACAACAACAACAACAACAACAACCTCATTTGTGATTGCACATCTTTATTTACCCCATAAACTCAAGTAGCTTGCTAGCTGTTGAAGGCTAATTGTTGTGGCCGACGAATGAGCTACGTAATGTTAGCTATGGGTAGCTAATCCAACCTTCATTTTTATGCTATATAAATTATAGCAGATACGTGTTTCTCATTTAAATATTGCAGGTGAATGTTTCACCAGGTCATGTGAATGTAGCATTAGCTTGCTGAAATGCCTCACTTGGCGTCTTGTCATTATTTCGGAGCTAACAGTCTGAAGCGCCTTCTGTAGCAGGACAAGATGGAGGTTTGCCCCTATGAGCCGAACCACACGGTTCCGTGTAGGAGCATGGAGAACCACAGAGCAACCTGCCTGCTCAACCAGCTGGGATACTCCAAAGAAGAACAGGTTTGGAAAGACTCTTTAGAAATTACCTGAATCCTTAGAAATGGAGCTTTATGTGCTGCGTGTACTAAAAATGAGCTATGAGCTGTCCATCACAGTCTGGTGCTTCTTGTGTGTGTGTGTTTTAGGCAGAGATGTACGAGACATCTTTCTGCTATGAGAAGGCCAACATTCCCAGTATAACACTGGGTAAGCATTAAAAGGCATTAACCAGCTTTCCTTTATTTATACACACACAAACACACACACACACACACCTATATCCATCTGATATGTGTATGTATACATGTATGCAAACACACATCTATATCCATCTCTCCCTGTGTGTGTATATAATGTATATGTGTGTGTTTGCATACATATACACACATCTATATACATACGTACACACATACATATATATAGATGGATATAGGTATGTGTGGCGATATAAGGTATGTAAAATGTGTAGGTATTTCCTGTTAGAGATCTGAAGCCATGTATTGTATTTGATACAGATAAACCTGCACAACATCAGGTAATCCTGCAGGCCCGGGCGAGTGCCCCTCCTATTCAGTCGACAGGAAACTACTGCCAAAGTAAGTCTCAAAACACTTTAAAATATTTTACTTCCATCTCAGGACATGCAATTTGTTTTGAGCTAACAACTGTGCACCCTGTATCTGTACTAGCCATTCATGATACGTTAGCTTGTCCATATACTCATATCTCAAATTCAACAACGTCCTCTGAACAAGCACTTATCCACTGAAAAACAAAAAAATCTTTTACATTGGTAGTCATCATTTATTTCTGTTCTGTATTTTTTTCCCTAGTAACAGGGGTGAGTATTAGAGGCTGTCTACTCAAGATATTTTTCTACTCATGCTTGATGTATCCTTTTTGAAATATCCTTTATATGGTCTTTTTTTTTTTTAAACATGTCTTTCCATAAGAAATGATATGGCTCTGTGAGGGACAAACCTGGGAATACATACAGATGCACTATTGAGTGTGTTTACATGCGCACTAATAATCCCAATCTGATTCTGGCAGTCATCATGACATTATTAAAGCTCATGTAAACGACATACTACAACATTTTAAATCAGATTTCAAGTCCAATAGAGACACCTTAACTCCAGAATTACTTAAGAGAATGGCCAAACATTTAATATATAATAAACATTATATTCTATAATTACCAAATATAATCAATATAGTAACCTTTATATTCAAATTCAAGAGTTGCTTACTTTTCCTGTAATATAAATCATTCTTATAAAAAAAAAATCATTGTAAAATCCTTTTATAATCCATAAGACAAAAGAGAAAGTTGGTTGTTCGCTGCTCAGGGTGACAGATATAAAAAGAAATGCATACACTGTTTAAAAAAAAAATAATAATAAATTAAATTCAGATGGAAAAATTGCCGGGAATGGCCAGGAGGATGAGTGTTGGGACTTAGAGGTGCCAGCATGTACAGTTTAGTCATGGCACTTATGATATTTAATATGAGAGCCGACTGAAAAATGAGCTTTTCTGCATTCTCAGCTAAAGCAGAGATCTAATGCAAGTAAAATTTACCCGATGGAAAAGCCAGTTTCACTGAATGTGTCAGGCACGCAGTGTGAATTTCACCCTACACTCCCTGTAACTTCACATGAACACTAGTGATGTGTTGTTCGCAAACTTCACCGTACTTTACAGCTCATTTTAATTGTAGGTTAAGTAAACAGTGTGTCAACTATAAAAACCTACAACATCAAATTTCTTAGTTAATGTAGTTTTTTTAGTGACTAATAATGTCAACGCTTATTCAAACACTAGGTGTCAGTATATATGCCTAAAATATTGACCATGGCTCCAGTGGCAGAGTAGCAAGAGAATCTACTGCCATGTTGTGTTTTAACAAATTCCACCTCTGTAGAATGTTTAAGGACCGGTATTGTGGGAAATGATTATGAATATCTTGCGAATGAGAGTTGATGAGTAGATGTTGGGAACGTCCACTTGTGTTCAGAAACTATATATTGTTGCATTTCTTATTTGGTAGTTGGTAAGAAGAGTCTATATGATTTCATGAATACTATCCTGAATCCAGTCTGTAATTAAAAAAAACCTTATGTTGTGTTTAGAGGATTACTCCACTGAGCCTGCAGATGTGCCTCAGAACCACAAGCGAGCTATATGTGACCTCACAACGGCTGACCGATTGGCTCTGTATGATCATGTGATACAGGAGGCCATACAGCAGAGTGCGAAGGCATCCAACAGCGAGGATCTCTACGTAGATCTTGTGTCCAAGCTTAACAAAGGTGAGTACACAACTCCTTGCAAGTGAGATCTACTCAGTTTGATGGTAATGTTTTTACCAAACACTGCTTAGTAAGTGTGAGTATTCTTATGTTGCTTGACATGTTGATTGAATTTGAAATTTAGTTTGGCTTGTTTGATGTTATGTTGTAAATCATTTCTTAACTGTTTTCTTTGAACATAGATGAGGAGAAAAGTGGCCCAAAGTCTCATCTCGAGGTCCTGGCTGAGATGAGGGACTACAGGAGACGCCGCCAGTCATACCGAGCAAAAAATGTTCACATCACCAAGAAGTCTTACACTGAGGTCAGTACTGTAGCTTTTGTTTCTCCTCTTTGAGGGCGCAAATGACCAAGATAGCTCCGGAGAAACACCAATGTTTTTGTATGGAATGTCATGTCATGTCATGTCATGTGTGTTTACTGCATCCTCAAGATCATTCGTGAAGTGATAGATGTCCACTCGGGGGAGCTGGCCAAGCTGTGGCAGGAGGAGGGAGAGGAGGAGAGCAAAACTTCACAACACTCCCACAGGTATTGTCGGGTGATATTCCACATTCTTTCAGACTAATTCACAGTGGGGACAGTTTTCAGTGCCTAAACTGCATCAAGGCTGAAGGGTGCTTTTAGATTTTGCATGCCAAGAAAATCAAACACAAGAATATGCACACGCAGTACTTGAGTAGATGGAGCGAGTTCTGTTTTAGGTGGTCAGAAGGTATTGATTAGTTTTCTCGTCCAGCATCTCTGACAGTAGTGCTGGCTGCACTTCATATCACAGGTTTATATTAAATGTGCTTGTTCTAACATGTTATCATTTCAGTAGTAACAGCTCATTCACAGGGACTTGTATGATGCTAAGGCTAATAATAAACAGTTAAGTTAAACAAAAAAAGTTGATGTTTAAACACAGAATAATGTATAATGTTGATACGGTGATTGTAACATTTACAGAGGGAGTCTAGAGTGTCAGTTCTTTGTAACTGTCAGTAGGTTTTCCACCACAATATCTTTAGAAGAGAGGACTTTCCAGAGGCATGTTCCAGTTTCTCATTAATATGAGGGATTTTTTTCCCCAAGGTTGTTGTTTTTTTTTTGTGTGTGTGTCATTAATTTCAAGACAGAAGAAAAAGAGAAGCTGGGGAGGGAATAACTGTTTATAGCTGTTATTACGTAAGAGGAACTAAGCTGGTTTTTGGAAGTTCCACAATATCAGATGAAACTATAAACAAAAAACATGTTCGTTAATACGTAAGAAAATTGAAATCGCTGTCAATACTTTGATTTGGTTACTATTACACAATCTTTGAAACTACATGTCCCACAGTGTTATATTGCTTACTTATGCATACTTGGCTAAAAGTATGGGTAGTTTGTTAAGAAAACAATTCAACATTTTGATCAACCATGTGTTTTCAGCTGTGGTGGACCAGAAAAAAGATCTACACTATATGGCCAAATGTTTGTGGACACTTATCTATAGCACCCATATGTGCTTTTTGAGCATTCCATTGCAGATTAAGTCTTCTCTTTGCTGTTATAATAACCTCCACTTTTCTGCAGAGGCTTAACACTAGATTTCAGAGCGTGGCTGTGGGGATTTGCCCATTGTGAGGTCAGGTGAGGAGGCCTGAGGCGGAGTAGGTGTTCCAGTTCATTCCAAAGGTGTTCAGTGGGGTTGAGGTCAGGGCTTTGTGCAGGACACTAAAGTTCTTTCACACCAACCTTGCCAAACCATGTCTTCATAGATCTCCTTTTGTGCTCATGCTGGAATATGTTTAGTCCCCTTAGTTCTTATGAAGAGAAACTGTCATGGTACAGCATGCAAAGACGTTGTAGACAGTTGTGTGCTTCCAACTTTGTGGTAACAGTTTGGTGAAGAACCACATATGGGTGTGATGGTCAGATGTCCGTATACTTTTGGCTATACAGTGTATCTGTCTAGGTCCTGTGTAGGCACGTACATACAATATGCCTCCAAAAAGAGTTTGTTCATGTTTATTCACTTTATTCCCTACTCCAGGAGGCTGCCAGATGAAGGCCGCTCTGCCTCTGTTGAGTCACGCGAATCTCATGTGAGTTTCAGAGAAGAGAACAGCTCTCACCACAAACGTCACCAAAAACGCAGCCGGGAGCACAGCCAGGAAAGAGGCAGCAAAAGCAGAAGAAGGTAAAATGCAGAAACATGCACTCACTTTTAGGGAATATACACACACACACACATTAATTAATTCCTTGGGGTATTTAGAAGTGAACGCACACCAGCATCTGAAGTTCAAATGTACTTCCTGTCGACCGTCTTGGATTTCGTCAAAAACAGCTTTTTCGCTAATCCTCCTTCAAATTGTTTCCAGTCAACACCGAATTTGGCATACATCATAATCAGACCAACCTGGACAAATTTATCAAAAGAATGTTGATATTCTAAATGGTTTGTCCATAATGTGCCAACAAATCTGACGGTAAAGCCGCCAAACAGGAAGTGAGGCTGTTTCTCAGCTCTCAGTTCTCACACTGACACAAACCTTGGTAGGTGTCTTCAGGACCATGGCCTGAGGCTACACAACAAATTGATGCTGAGAGAGTGCCCGCACTGATGAGAAAAAACATCAATAGTTTAGATGTTTTTAAATTGCAAGAAAGAAAAAATTAGGTCAGTGAGGTAGCAATCACGACCACAGGTCAACAGACAACTCCACCGGTCACAGCAGTGGTGGCAGCTACAGCGGCAATGCCACCCTGCTGCTCATTTGCTCATCTAGACCTTCCTCCTACTGTCTGTGGTCAAAGCATACACATCATGAGTGAAACTACAAATCGCTCATGAATCCCTTTGCCAAAAGTAATGGGTCTGCTTTCCTGTGATTGCTTAGACAA
The DNA here is from genome assembly GCA_037577455.1 of Pangasius macronema. Taxonomy (NCBI): domain Eukaryota; kingdom Metazoa; phylum Chordata; class Actinopteri; order Siluriformes; family Pangasiidae; genus Pangasius; species Pangasius macronema. The sequence continues at coordinate 3,469,379 of CM074945.1, read as the reverse complement.
CAACTGTAGCATGTCCGTGAATGTGTGGCTCCCCGAGTCTGGGTGCTTGGCCCCCGAAAATGCTGCTTCCAGCTTTAATATTAGACAGTATTTAAAATCCCCTCTAGGGACAAACTTTGCAAATTAATCATTTCATGTTTTATATATGGTGTAATGTATACAGTACGCTTATGTATCTGTTCCTATTAAATATTCAGTAAAGAAACCGACTAAAACTTCCTGAACAGATTTTAGTTTATTTTAACCAAATTATCGGATTATTGTATTTCTTGTGTGTTTCTTCTTAACTTCTTGTACTTCCTCTTCTTGTGTGTGCAGGGATTCCCACTCTCCTGAAGAGAGACATCACAAGAAAAAGAAGAAGAAAAATAAGTCATGACGTGTTTAGTTGGGGTAGCAGTGATTAGGTCAGAAATGAGCATGTAATGATTTCAAACATGTGGAGAAATTAGTAGAGACAGATCTGCCGTTAAGCTGTATCATTTTACTGTCAGGTTACGAGCTTTTGTTCTTTCACCTTGTTCAGTGTGTACAATTGAATTAAAGGATATGTGAATCTTAGGGAGCTGTTGGAGTAGTGTTCTTTTCATAAAGCCTTAAAAATATATTTTTTAACATAATTTGGAGGGGAAAAAAAAATAAGAACAAAAGACCTTACAGTTGGATGAGCTAACGGAAGAGCTTATATATCACTATGGTTGATGTGGTGTCATTGTTAACATGTGAGGTTCCTTAAGTAGCATTATACAACAGTTAGTTCCGGTCCACTAATTTGACGAATGAGAGGCGTTCCAGGACTCAGTTATATTATGTTTAGTATAACCGCATAAGGATTTTTCAGTGTAAAATTCTAGCAACCGTCCCACTGAAACTGTTACTACAGTAGAATTAGCTACTCATCGACATCATCAGCGGACATGGCAAATAATACAATTTCAAGAACATCTGACTAACATATGAAAGCTCGTCAGATGAAGATGAAAAGGAAGAAGGGAATCCAATTTCCCGGGATACACCTTTAACAGGAATGAATAAATCATTAGGAGCTAGCTAGCCAGCTAGTCGATGGGCTATCAGCGATTGTGGCTTCTTTGCATTTCTTCTATTTCCTTTCGCAGAGCAAAAAATAAAAAAATATTTGGCTATATTTTGTCACTCGATATTAATTTCTTATTTAAAAACTGGCATAAAAGTGATATCACACTCACACTGGTACTGCTATACTGAAAATCGGCATGGCTGTGATTACCTGCAGTCTCACCTACAGCTGTGATAATATTCGGTTTAATTGTACACTTGTTTGTGTGAATTTGCTTAATTATCTACTGCATTCGTTAGCATTAACAAATTATGTTACAAATAAATTCAGCATTAATAAATAATCAGTATTAACATTAGCACATGTATTCACTGACACTTATTTAAAAGATAACAGAATATACCTTCATATTGACTGCTCAATCCATGACGAAATACACTACATGGCCAAAAGTATGTGGACACCTGTCTATCACACCCATATATGTTCCTTCCCCAAACTGTTGCCACAAAGTTGGAAGCACACAACTGTATTGGATGCCTTTGTATGCTGTAGCATTTCAGTTTCCCTTCACTTGAACTAAGAGGCCAAAACCTGTTCCAGCATGACATCACCCTGTGCACAAAGGGAGTTCCATGAAGACATGGTTTGCCAAGTTTAGAGTGGAAGAAGTGCGAGCCCTGACCTCAACCCCACTGAACACCTTTGGGATGAACTGGAACACTGACTGCACCCCAAGACCTCCTCACCTAACATCAGTCCCTGGCCTCACTAATGCTCTTGTGGCTGAATGAACAAATCCCCAAAGCCACACTCCAAAATCTAGTGGAAAGCCTTCCCAGAAGAGTGGAGCTTATTATTAAAGTGGGGAATCTGTAGCATTATGTTCAGAAAGCACATATGGATGTGATGATCAGTCTGTATAAGTCTGCATAAACTGCAACAAAAAATGTACAGCATATTCCTAAATGTTGATAACTAACTGAACTGGTCTCCAATTGTACGTACTGAAACTTGCTCACTTCTGAATTTTGCCATTTACCAAACCACAAACATGTTAATTTTTGGTTAATGTGATAGTGTGGTGTTGACTATTTGTTTTATTATAAACAATTAAAAAAATAATAAAATAGACCTTTGTTTAACAATACAATACTGGTGTGTTTATACCGAAGTTCATGGACTGTTCACGTTATATAATGTGTTAATAATGCCAGTTAATGGACCCTTAATGTAAAGTATTACAAAGTTGCTTCTTGCAAAATACAAATGACAAATGAATTGCATTTATTATATATATATTGTTATATTGCATATATAATCCTTATATATCACTTTGTTCTCATTTTCTTACACCCTTGGCCCACAGCCGTTCAGTGTCTTGCCTGGCTTTATGTGTGTTTGGGGAAGGTTCAGGTATTTGTCACCCAGCTGAGGAAAGGATGGATCGTGGAAGAGCCTGGTGAGGGCTCAGCAGCACTGCACGGCTCTCTCAGCACTACGGGTCCAACACTGTGCGTGAGGTTGGAGAATGCTGTGAAGAAGTCAGACATACACGGAGCTCTGTGTTCTCACACAGCCAAAAACGATAAACCTGTTTCAGTGAGAAAGGCCAGTTTCAGTGGGATTTACACCCCAGCTTGAATCCAGAGCAAGAAGGCCCAATGGCCATGGGAGGCTCCAGGGTGAAGGTGAGCAGTAAGCCTTTTATATCCATAAAAATATAAAATTAATTATGTTAAAATTAATGATTTGAGTGATACAGTTCAGATTAGTTTCTTTGGGAATTATTTTGAGTTATTCATTTCTTCTTGGTGCATCTAGTTTCATAGATGTAGCGATCAACATTCATTTAATGATGGGTTTGCTCTGTTTTTTTTTTTTTTTGTTTGTTTTTTTTAAAAAGGTCTGCTAATGGGTCATGCTAATTTGCTAACAGAGTTTTGATTGATTTTCCTTTGACTCAACACAGGAAAAGAGTGTCTGAAATATACATATGGCAAGTTTCTGAAACACTGTTCTGGGCTTTTGATTTCAAGTAAAAGATATAATAAAATAAAAGTAACATTTCGGTAATGTTTTGTTATAAAGTTTCTAGGAAGTGCTCATGGAGATTTTGTTGTTCATTTATTTTTCTAGTTTGGGGTACTTAAAGTAGGAGTGCTCTGTTAGGTTCATGTGGCCTGGGTGTGTGATCTAATGGGTGTGTGAACTAACAATCCTTCAATAGATGTGATAAAGACTGACGGTTAGATCAGAGAGATGGAGTGATCTTGCTACTATCCTACACTACACCTCTCTGCCCCAGAGAGCCTTTGGGTTAGTGAGAGCCACCCATAAGCTCCACCCATTATTCTTAACTTATTATTAGCTTTGTTGTGTCAGATGGAAAGGGCACAAAGGGGCATGACATTTGAATGGCAGGAAAATACTTTTCACTCATTTACACCCCTCTCTTAAAGGAGTGGCTTTAATAGTTTATAAAAAAGTATATATTGCAAATATTGCACTATATATTGCAAACAAGGCAAGTGGATTTCTATTGTCATTTCTTTGTATAACTCATATACACTATATTGGAATGAAAATTCCTTTGGCCAGGCCTGTGGTGAAAAGCATAACAGTACAGGGCCTAATGGTCTGAGAGTCGGACTTGTAACCTGAAGGTGAACCTGAAGGTCGTGGGTTCGAGTCTTGGGTCCGGCAGGGATTGTAGGTGGGGGAGTGAATGACCAGCGCTCTCTGCCACCTTCGATACCATGACTGAGGTGAGACCCTTGAGCAAAGCACCGATCCCCCAACTGCTCCCCGGGCGCCGTAGCTAAAATGGCTGCCCACTGATCCGGGTGTGTGTGTGTTCACTACTGTGTGTGTGTGCACTTGGATGGGTTAAATGCAGATCATAAATTCCGAGTATGGGTCACCACACTTGGCCACAAAGTCACTTCACTTCGCTTCACATGCATTACAAATACAAGACATGAGTGCAAAGAAATGAATGCAAAATGTGCATACTCAGGACAGTGCAGGCTAACTAGAAAGGACAACACAACAGTAATTTAAAGTAAATTTAAATAGCTGTTTAATGTCTATTAACGTTACAGAGAATATGTGTTTAATGAGATGAACACATGGCAGAAAATGCTGTTGCATGAGTTAATGTGTAGAAACTGAATCCACAGATTAATATAGGAGCAGATTAAGAACTGCTGTGGTTCATTGTGTTAAGAATATATACCTTAACAACCTAAATCAGATCACACAAGAGGATTTTTTGGAAAGCAAAGTATAAATTATGTCCTAGTTTATGTGTTCTGCTGTTGGTGTTAGGTGTGGGCTGTGTGTCTAGGCTTTGTGCTCTTGCTGTGTGTGCTCCACTCCAATGCCCAGGAAGACTACTCCGGTAACCACTCAGGTCAGCTTAAAAAGACTCTCAAAAACATCTAATGTGTGGCAGCCCGGAAAAGCCTGTCAGATGTCACTGTGGCTGAATTCTGTCAAAAAAGACAAAAAATATGTATATTTTTTTACAAAACTGGGTCTGTCTGTTTATAGCATACAGTCTGCCTGAAGATTCTGGGTCTAAAACCTTGCTACTTAAGTGAATTTCCTCCGTTCCATAGAGTAGTGAAATGGACATAAACCAAATCAATTTAGTTTATAATCTAAGCATAGTCAGAATACAATCATTACATGCAGTTCTCTTCTTTTTCAACTTTTGGGGTAGTCAGATTTGGGTTTTTTTGCACTTGTGGTTGAGATACACACAAAAGAGAAACATATTTCGGTTCAGGAAAATTCTGTAGTTTTCAGAACTATACATAAACATTTGGCAGGGCTTCCCAGGCTGCCACACATGTCTTTATGCCTGCAACATACTGTATGCATTTTATTTTACACTTGTCTTCATGATAATTTATCTTCAACATTCACTTTCAGTCATAAAGCATTTATTTTTATTAATTAGGTGAAGACCATACATACGAAGGCTCTCTAGTAAATGGGTATGAAGAAGAGTCTGGAGACCCACAACCTGGTATGATCACTTCATCAGAAATCTGCATAAACATGCAAGTAACATTAGCCCGATTGGCATTTTTAAAGTGGAGCAATATTTTGCACTTTCAGCTGGTAAATACTATGAAAAATCATGGCAAATATTATTAGCCTAAACATTCCATCTCCATGTAGCTTTTAACAGATGGGACACAATACAGTTATTTTATTATTTCTTAAGCTTGTCGTGAGTTTATGTATAAATTGAACAAGGAGAACCTACACAGTTAGCTTCACATCATTTGTTATATATAGGTTTAAATGATATTTGGGAACTCCCTTTACTTTCACTGATTTATATGCATTTATGACACCTACTCCAGCTCATTATTCATTACTGCTCATTATGTCATTCTATCAGTTGTGTACCTCTGACAGCACATATGTACACCTATACAAAAAAAACTCCATTTATTTTATTTGTTCAGTGATGTTTAATCAATGCCGACAACCACAATCAGTCTCTTTTTGAGTCTAGCAGTGTCTCACAGGTTCTTTTCAATGCATTTCAAGTGGACTACCATCCTGAGCCTACACACAGCGATGAGGATGAGCAGATTGTGTCTGCATATGACTCCTACAATCCTGCTCCCCCAGGGGTCACCATGATCACAGAGGAGACCTACCCGTATGCCAGCACCTCCGAGTCATACGACTACGCCAAAGAGGTGACCACTCTGACAACCCAGGTCCCGTATGGAGAGGATGCTGATCTGGAGGAGGAGGGACCCACTGAGTGTGACTGCGAACCGGGCGAACCTGGGTTTGCTGGCTTTCCTGGTCCCAAGGTACTTCAAGAGGAATTTGGCAGGAATTTTGTCAACTCTGCTGGTGGTTTGATAAGTTTGCTAATATCTCATTCTAATCAGGGATCCGTAGGACCACAAGGAAAAGAGGGATTCCCTGGTGCTCAAGGCAGGGAGGTAAGAGGTTCAGAGTTTGATCAGAAAGTTAAGCATTGTGCTCTGGATGTCAGTGTTTCCAGAATGTCTCAATACTTTTTTTTTTTTAATATTATCTTATGTCATGCTGTCAGGGTTACAAAGGAACCAAAGGGGTTCGAGGACGAGGAGGAGATCCAGGCCCTGCAGTAAGCTCATATCATCACCTAATATCATATACATATCTGCATCATTTGGACCCTTTGCAGTCTTGCTCATATGATCTCTGCACTTCCTGTCTTCTCTCACTCTGTAGGGTGATCCTGGACCTGATGGAGAAGATGGAGGATCTGGTTTCTCTGGTGCAATGGTGAGTGGAAGATAGATTTAACATATATGACTCTATTTTATGTGTCTCTTACACATGTTACAATTCATGTTCTCTAGGGTTTACCTGGGCTTCCTGGAGACCCAGGTGAGACAGGAGAGCCTGGATTAAAGGTGAAAGCTTCTTAAATTTTGATTATATGTAAATGACAGATTTAAATTAATATTGTGTGTATGTACCGGTCATATGGCAGTGTAATTCATGTTGATTCTTGTTATGCTTTAAGCAATTTTCAGTACTGAGTATCTGTTTTGTAGGGTGATGTTGGGATGGAAGGTCCTGGTGGAGGAGTTGGGCTTTCAGGAGAGAGAGTAAGTAAACTGACTTTTGCTTGGCTAAAGAATGCTTAGAAGGTCTCATGGAGAATGTGTGTAAACACACTTTGTTTATTCTCCTAATACTATTGCTCATTCCTTATTAGCATGAGCCTGACATTTGCTTTTTTTTCCCCCCGACTTGTAACTTTTCTATTTCTACTCACATCCAAAATAAACCGCCACAGCACCACTAACATGGTCTAGGTTTCCACTGGTAAAGCAAGCATGACGTTTAAAGTCTTATTTAAAAAAGAGAGAGAGAGAGAGAGAGAGAGAGAGAGAGAGAGAGAGAGAGAGAGAGAGAGAGAGAGAGAAAAAGTGCTACATCCTACACAAACACCATGGCTGAAATCTGACAACACATGACAACCATGGACTCTCTGATAAGTCCTTAACTCTTAACTTTCTTTGATTACAGGGCCCAGAAGGTCCAACTGGCCTACCAGGAACTGTGGGAGGTAAAGGTATTAAGGTAAACCAGTCTCACCTTAAAGACATGCTTTTTCAATGTATAAAGCTATAAAGACTATGTTAGGTGATGTTATCCATAACACTATATCCTCATATTGCCACATAGTGAACCTCACAAACTGAATCAGAATTATTCATGAGGAGTGATAAACTATCTCTAACTGTTTTTAGGGATCAACTGGAAAACTTGGGAAGCAAGGGCCTCTGGGACCACAGGGACCAAAGGTAAGCACACAGAGAAAAAAACACAGGTTTATACACAATCACATGACATGGTAGGCTAGTTTCAGACTTTATTTACTGAAGATAAATAACATCTGTCTCTTTGGCTCACAGGGTCAGACTGGAGCACCGGGTTTTCCTGGGGATGTTGGAGAACGGGGTTACACTGTGAGATTCACGTCTTTTCTTGTCATCTCTGCACCCTTACCTAAACGCAACTTCTTTCTAATACAAAGCATTCCCTGTTCTGTGTATTTTGCAGGGTTATCCTGGAATACCAGGAGATAGGGGAGTGCCAGGGTCAAAGGTAATTCTCAGTCACTATAATGAAGAGCTTCTGTCAAGATGGCCTAATGAGTTGATTTACAAATTACTACTTTAACTGGAATTAGTGATGGTCTGAACACTACATATAATCTATGCTAATATGCAGATGTCTGTATATTTTCGTTAGAAATGATCTCAAATTTAGTATTGAATACGTGCTTGGTACTTGTTTTTTGTTTTCAGTCTTTCCCCAACCACCAATCTGAATCAGCATTCACTCATTGCAATAATGTTCTCATCAGGAATCTTAAATGGAAGTCAATAATCTGTTCTTTCATTAGTAGTCATTTCATTATCAATTTCTATTTGACAAACTTTCAATTTGACTTCAAGAAGAGTACATGTTTTTCCTTTTCTTCCCGATCAGGGCGATGAAGGAATTAGTGGCTTGCCAGGAAGTGATGGAGAGTATGGAGAGGATGTAAGTTTCAGCTTGCTTCATTTGGGAATTTTATCAATCAGCACTTAGCTTTTAATATACAGTATGTAGCTGCTATGATTTCTTTTTTCCACAGGGTCCACTAGGAGTTCCAGGAATTGAAGGGCTACCGGGATCATTTGGACCAAAGGTAAAATTCAAATGTAAAATTTTAAATTGAACTCTGACTATCTGATTACTTTGAAATGTTTAAGACCGTTATCAGAACCCGTGCTCAGGATAACGATTTTGTTTAATAAGGGACATCAAATAGAAATGATTCATTTCTCTGCCCTTCTTCCCTGAGGGTTTGAAAGGGGAACCCGGACTGAGGGGCCGTCCCGGGAGAGTGGGGGCTGTGGTAGGTGATTCATCCTGTATTCAAAACAGATTAAGCAAGAATTTTAAGAGGAGATCATAATGTTTGTTTTCAATAATGTCATTTTCTTTATATTTATATGATGTGTCTAAAATTTGTCATTTTGCTGACAATAATTGACAATAATAATTTGACTAATAGGAATTAGGAAAACAGAAATGTATTTTAGTTAAGTCTGAAAAATTCCTTTTATTTGGGTGTTTTTGTCCTATCTGTCATATCAGATACCAGACACGGCACTCTAGGTACTCCCCCTTCCAAATATAGTAATGGGGATTTACAGTGGAAGTGGTACTGAAAGTGAAACTATTAGTAGTCTGTTTTATACGCCTTCATATCTTCACCTATTTTTGGCACGACATTTGCTTTATGTGTGTATAACTGAATTTCGAACAGTAATCCTCACAGTATGTGTGTATTTGTACTCTGATATGCCTCAGGGCCCACCAGGGGAAATCGGTGATTCAGGGATTCCAGGAAAGCCAGGTCCAAAAGGCCTGAAAGGTCCAACTGTAAGGATCTTGCCCAACATGTCTTAAAGAAATAACCAGTGAACTGAAAATGAATTACTCTGTTTTAACATTTCATCCAAAATGATAATATAATAAACCCTTTCAAATACATTTAACTAGGTTTATCATATTAATCTGACCCAGAGACTCTGCTTTGTAGGGAGCCAAAGGGGAAACTGGACCAGATGGCATTAAGGTACCATAAATTCTGTGAGAGATATTAGATTTGCTTCAACCAATATGAATTGTTGGAATACAGATACAGTATATACAGTCATGGTTTGTAAGTATACCGGCCACCCAATAAATATCCACTTCCTCTTATGAGATGAAGTGATTGTGACTGTGTGACCAGCATGAGACATTTTAAAATGACATTAATATCATGTGATATCAAATGACATTATTCATATGACGTGAATCATCAACTTTGTGATGTATTGGATTGTTTTATAGGGTGAAGTAGGAAGAAACGGCCCGAAAGGCATTAAGGGAGAAAAGGTGAACAAGATGACATTTGATTTTATCGGTCTAGATGTGCGTCGTTTCTCTTCTTGTTTCCATTACACATGTAGGAGATTTTTTTTTAAACCAGTACTTCCTTTCTCAATTTTCCATACAGGGAAGTTCAGGCTCTCGTGGTGACAAAGGGCAGGTTTGTTGCTTAAGCACTGTATATTTTGGTTTATTCACATTTTAAAGCTTTTATCTAAATCCGAATAGCACACCTACAACCTTCAGCCCATTTTAAATGAATCTACTTGCTGTAGAAGCTTTCACCAAAACCTACACACCTACTCTTTTACTGTATCATTTTCCTATTACTATGAGTGATTGTGCATTTGTGCAGCAAGGAGAGAAAGGCTATGTTGGACCTGTTGGACCTGTTGGTAGGGTGGGACCTCCAGGCCTCCCCGGCCCCAGAGGTGACATTGGTCCTGCTGGGGACATGGGTGTGAAAGGACGCAGTGGCCCAAAAGGAAACCCAGGTGAACCTGTATGTACCACAAATTTACTTCATATTTATAAAAGTATATCAAATCTCTCTCAAATCCAACAACATGAATCTAATGTTTCAAAGGACAATATATACAATTAATCTGACCTTGGCACCCGAAACATCCACCGATACATCTCACATGCTGGATAAAGAATGACAAGCCTAAACAGTAATTCAATTCTGTTTACCATTTTATTTATATGGCTCTTTTAACATTACTTATTGACACAAAGCATCTCTACAGAAATCTGAATGTAAATCTGAATGTAATGCTTAAGCTAGACATTAAAAAGGCAAGGAAAAACTATCTGAGATGACATGTACACAGACATTTAATACATGGCCAGAGTGTTGTGAGTTATGTTACATTGTCCACATTGCAGGGTCCTAGTCTGACAGATGAGCAAGTTCTGCAGCTGTGCCGTGGGGTGGTCACTGCCCAAATCTCCCAGTATGCCTCCGCTATTCGAGCTAAGTGTTCACAAGGCTGTCCTATCAACAACCGCACCCTAATTGGACCGCCAGGACCCCAAGGCCCTCCTGGGAATCCAGGCAAAGCTGTGAGTCCCTAAACACACCTAAGTTGATCATTATGAAAGACAAAGCCATTCTGTGTGTTTTAGAAAGCATATGAATAAAATAGGTTTGCTTTGGCCTAGGTATATAAAGTTGTGGCTTATTGTCATGTCAGATTTACAAATTCACTGAAGATTTCTATTTTGGGTTTGTGTGTGTGTGTGTGTGTTCATGTTCAGGGAAAAGCTGGCAAAGCTGGAGCTAAAGGAGCCAAAGGGCCTCGAGGTGTAACAGGTGTAGAAGGACAGAAAGGAGAACAGGGTGACAGAGGTAAAGCATGCAGTTATTGAACTACAAAAGAATGATATTGCAATGACCATCTGAGACTCCTTAACTCCAAAATATTGTTTAAATCTCAATTTTACCTTTAAAGGAACAAAAGGTCAAAAAGGGCAGCAAGGTGACCCTGGCAAAGGACTTCCTGGGCAAGATGGTCACCAAGGCCTCAGAGGTAAAATGCATCCTCATGTAGCATGAATCCCCAATATCCCAATCCTAAACAGCAAGATAGCATAGTGGACCTTTAACTTAAAAAAAAAAAAAAAAAGCTAATATGAATAAACTTCACTCACTTCCCCATATAGGCCTTGAAGGTCATCCAGGAGTGCCTAGGAATGGACTTGAAGGACCTCCAGGGCCTCGTGGATTCCCAGGTCCTGTGGGTCAGCCAGGTATTGCTGGTAATCCAGGTGTACCAGGAGTGTGTGAGGCGCGGGACTGTAGCATTTATGCACCTGTTGTGCGCAAAGAGCAAGGACTAGTAAAGGGCCCTCACAGTTCTGGGATTTAAGCACAACCACAGATGCGTAGCATTCGGACTCCTCCACATGAGTAACGTAAACAAGCGGCGGTCAAGTGCACATTTTGGAAGACGTAACAGGAGAGAAAAAGCTGAGCCAAACCTCCCTGAGAACTTTATCGTTTTCATTTTGACAATCTGACTCTGCGTTTTCTCTAAAGGAAAGACAGACATATGACTGAATAAATGCATTTAAGTGTACAAACTCCGAAAGGTTAAAAATGCCTTGTGCCTTATTAAGTGGGGGATAAGTCTGATGATGCTTTCAGTATCAGAGATGCTGTGGTTCCACTGCAAATAAAGAAGACATGTAAATAATATTGTAATACATCTTCTGTACATGTACTGTTGTCCTAAATATCTTTGTTGAAGATAAACGTGTGACTTTTTCAAAATTTAGTCCTGACTTATTTAGTAACCATGTGAATGTGAGAAAGCAGTAAGAATCTAAAACATCAACACAAGAGCAAAGAAAGGTAAGATTTCATTTTACATTTACATGTTTTATTTGATTTCATTGTGTATAATTAGAAGGATTTTGTTATATTTCAAAATGACATGAATGTGAAATTTGGAAGAGACATTAATGAATCACATATACATTGTTTAATGACACTGAAATTGATGCATTTTAATGCCGTAGTTTATGGCTATAGTGAAATATACAGTTAGCAGCATGCAGTCAATAGTAGAAAATGTACATACTGAAATGTTAGTAAACAGTATGGATACAAACATCCAGTTATAAATATGCTTTGAAATGGTTCTAAAATTCATGAAAACCAAAACAAACCAATGTAAACTCTTTTTTTATATATTACACCTTTGTGTAGGGTGAAAGCTAACATTTCTCCAAAACGCACCAAACCAACCACAGGTTTTCAAACTGCTGCTCGTGCTTTGTCACAGGGGAGCATAACACTTCGGAGGAAAACGCTATCTACACTCTTCCACGTGTATGAGGTCACAGATGCCCACAACTGGGTAGTGTATTGACTTAAAGGGGAGAGAGAGAGTACTGCCGTCCCTACCACCATGAGATCATGGGCAATCCCCTGGACTCCCGGCCATGGATGATGTAGCATCATGTGGATTCAAACACATGATCTCCCACTTGGTCTCCAGCCATTTTAACTTAAATTCAAACATTACACATGGGGCACTGTGTCAAACGGTCATCACACAGTCACACTACAGCACTGGGATCAAAAGCAGAACTGAAATATCCAGTTAAAAACAATCCTTTGGCCATTTCTTATAAAATAAATGTAAACTAAAACACAATATATTAAACAAAATTCAAATATACAGAAATGTCAATGTGCAAAATTATACAATATTATTTATAGTTTTAATCTTTGTATTGCAAAATAAAAATACAGTCACATGTCTGGCAATATACAGCACAATAAAATGGTCTATTAATAATGATTTGTTCCATTGTTTCTGATTCTATGAAGCTGAGGTATGGAGTGCCAGATGGCGAATAATACAAATATTAACAGCAGCAGCGCGAGACTGGCATAGATACCTGATGAAGAGACACAAGAACAGATATGTTAGTTGTCCGTGTATGTCTTTATGTGTATAAAGACATCAATACATAAACTCTGTTATATTGTACATTACCATAGCGGTCTCTTTTCTTGATATTCTGTAGTGGTAAAGGATTGTTCCAAATACCTAAAATTAAGAAATGACAATAATATTGAATCAAATAAAAAGAGAATGATCAGTGAAATCTGCCCTGTTTCTGCTTCTGCTTTATTAATAACATAATAAATGTGGTAAAATGTTCAGAAAACAAATATGTACCCAGAAAATGTGTTCGATATTCAATCACATGTGCCTGCAAAAAAAATATATATATATATATAAATATATGAAATATGCATTAATTAAATGGTAAAAAATTGCCATGACCATCAGAGACAAGTGTGGACCTACCTGATAACATATAACAGTCAGAGTGACATTGATGCACCTACTGATGATAATTTCACCGGCGGTCACGTTAATGCACGGGCTGTGGCACTCAACATCATCACTCATAAAGCTTCCTATGGGCTGAGAAAAATGCAGCATCACGTAAGGTTTGGTATTCAACAACTGGTATCTGTATCTAATCTGTAAGATACTGTAAAATGTTATCTGTAGCTAATTCATCAGTGATTTTTGTCTTTCTTTTTTTTTTTAAATACATGATAATTAAATTTATGTCACTTGTGCCTTACGATGGATTCCGTGTTCCAGCTTTGTTCACAATCTGCGTCTCTGCTTGCATGCTCTGACTTTAGAACTTGTGATCCCTCTTGACAAGAATACTTCTGACTAATTTCCGGCACGGAAGCAGATTCCACTACGGAGGAAATAAAGGGAAAACATGCCGTATTTCACCATCCAATGTCATCACAGGATTTCTCCACTCTCATACTATATCTGTCATATCTGTCATATCTATCTATCTATCTATCTATCTATCTATCTATCTATCTATCTATCTATCAGCCAATATTTGAAGTCATATAGCCTTCTTATATGTAGAAAAGTATACAGAATGTTTATAAATAATCCTTCCCTATCCTTATCTGTTCTCCCTACAAAGTGAACTCTTTGTTTTATAGCAAATGAAGCACTTTCTCTTTTCTATTTTCTTTTTTTAAGCTTTTTTAAGCTTTGTGTGTGTGTGTGTGTGTGTGTGTGTGTGTGTGTGTGTGTGTGTGTGTGTGTGATCTTTCACTTTTACTTATAAATAATGTTAAATTCCCCATTTATTGGGTTCAAACATTACACACGGGGCACTGAGTTTAACCATCATCCACAGTCACACTACAGTGTTGGATGCATTACGTGTAAGTTATGTATGTCCTGCATTTTTGGCAGTAATCTGGTAAACTACTACTATTACTTCTACTACTACTACTACTACAAGGTCTACTACTTCTACTACTAGTAGTACTACTACTTCTATTACTAAAAATACTAATTCTAGTACTACTATTCTTCTACTACTTCTACTACCACCACTACTACTAATACTACTACTTCGTTTACTACAAATACTACTAATACTACTACTACAAGGTCTACTACTTCTACTACCAATAGTACTACTACTTCTATTACTACAAATGCTACTTCTAGTACTACTATTCTTCTATTACTTCTACTATTACCACCACCACTACTACTACTACTACTACTACTACTACTTCTTCTATTACTTCTACCACTACCACTACACTACTTCTACTACTACTATAACTTCTACTACTTCTACTACTACCACTACTACAACTTCTATTTCTACCACTACTACAACTTCTACTACTACTACCTCTACTACTACCACTACTACTACGTCCACTACTACTACCACTACTACTATTACTTCTACCACTACCACTACACTACTTCTACTACTACTATAACTTCTACTACTTCTACTACTACTACTACTACAACTATTACTTCTATTACTTCTACCACTACACTACTTCTACTACTACTATAACTTCTACTACTTCTACTACTACCACTACTACAACTTCTACTACTACTACTTCTACTACTACTTCTACTACTACTACTATTACTACTACACACACGCAGGTGGTGAAAATGTTGTGGTTGGAGAAGGTTAGGTTAATGATCTGTGTGACAGCTGTCAGAGGGAACTCCCCTGAGACTCAGCGTGCTTTTGGGGGAATCCCGATCACTTCCCACCACTGGGGAATTCAAGGCTCAGAAAACAAATGTTTACAAACAAGGGCAAGCGATTTGTTTACACATTATACTTTTTATTATAAGATTCTAATCTAAGGTTATAATATAGCATCAATATTATAAAGTAATATTAAGAACGATCTCCTTTTAATAAGCATTAAATGCTAAAGTGAAAGCGTTCACGTGATATTCTCAGCAGGTTTAGAGTAGCTTAAGAATCTGATAAATCCTGTGGAAAAGTTCCAGCAGGGAAAAAGCGCCTTAAAGTGGAGCTGCTGGTCCGTGCGGAAAGAAGCGTGACGCAGCGCGGTTATGGTTATAGCTGCCTGCGTTCTGGAGAGATTCTGCTGAGCAGACACAACTAACTACGTCATATTGGCAATCTTCTATCTTTATATCTGTTTTTTTAATAAATATAAACAAAGATTGTTACTTACCATGACTATAAATCGCAAGTGTAAGTAATACGCGTGCAATCATCATTATCATCTTGAGGAAGTGATCTATGAAGAGTGGTGTTGTGAGCTGAGAAAGCTGTGTCACCTGATCCCCTTTCACCGCCTGCCCAGGGATTCCCCTCCTGGTTTCATTTCATTTGCGTGTATGTATAAAAACAGTGTCACACACCTCTGCCTCACTGACTGACTGACACAGCTATGAGGAATAATAATGCTTTGTCCTTTATCCTGCTCCTCACTTTTGGTAAGACTACCTGGTGCTTTTTCTTGCTTGGACTAACTCATTTAGAGGTTGTTGTTGTTGTTGTTTGCCATAGATGTGATTTCTGATTAATCCTAAATGTACACGTAGGTGTAGGAGTCAGAAGTAATGACAGCAGTATGAGTCATGTGACACAGTCTATTTGTGGTGAAGACGCACTTTTGCAATGTTGGGCAACGTCTAAGCCTGGCGTCCAGTACCGGTCAGTCATATGGTACAAGGTAAGCATGCCTGGACACTTACTCTCTCAATTCCAGTTTGTCTGTCTATTCTTAGTGAGTGCTTTTTGGGCCGCTATGGATTGTGGGATTGTTCTAAGAAAATAGATGTGGCCAGTTTATTTGGTACACCTACCACCTTATAGCTACACTCATTGGCCATTTTAACCTTTATACCAACATACACTTTGGAGTTGTACAATTACTGAATCTAGTCTGCTACATACACTGCTACAGGGGTATTCAACTCAAATTTGTAAAGGTCCATGGACTGTCATTGAACATTCTGTTTTCATTGTCGACTTTTCTTTACACAAGCCTTGTCATCGGTTCCCTAATCAGACAAGAGACGGTAAAGTTAAAAAATCTACGAAAGTCTGTGAAAACTCTCCCCTTTCTGACCTAATGTCTCTAACTCTGTAGCTGGTCTCTGATTTGATGAGCTGACCTCAGCTAAATAACGTACATTATTTACAGAAACCGGTTCATGATATCATGGAAATGTGTTCAAAACAAGCTGATTATATCTATTTCTGTGTTAATTTAACTGACTCCAATTGGGTTTGACAAAGATATCAATTATATCAGTTATCTTTGATAAAGCTTTTAAGTAGCAAAATAAAAGCATGTTGGTTTAATGAGTCCGTGTTTTTCACAGCAGTTAACAGCTGGCTTTGTTATATGGAATACATTTTACAATTTTGAAATGAATCATCGATTTTGTGTTTTATCATTATCATTATTATGAAAGGCTATGAGTTACATTTCCATTAAATTACAGTGCTGGGGCACATCACTTGACTTTGAGATAAACTAAATGTGTCAGAGTTCTGCTGTCCTGTGCTCCCCCTAATTTAACCCCAGGGTGTACTTGATAAAATGGCCAGTGAGTGTTGAGACAAGGTAGTTCTACCTAATGAAGTGGGCAATGAGTGTAAATTGAACCTTTGTTGCCATCAGTGAGAATAAATGTTTCATGTTCTCACAACTAACTAGCTGCAGCTTGTTGAATTTGCTGTGTTAGGATGAAAAACATTTATGTAATTGCTCTTTACTCCATGACTAACATGATGAGATATGCTCATGGTATTCCACTGAACAGAAATAAAAAAAAGGAAATGGTTTGTTAGTCATCCGTGTATTTGCATGCTCTTAAGTACTCACACACATAGGCCCATTGATCTGATAGTTGAATGATGTAATTCACTGCATTTCATTTCTCAGGTCAGTGAGGCTCCTTCTCGCCAGTTAACTGGTCTAGTGATGAAGAAGCTCACACATCACAACAGCACTGTTCAAAGGTATAAACCACACCTCGCCCTAAACCTCGACAATCGCCTAAGTGTCTCGGAGCAAAATTGATTACACTGTGACGTTCTACGACCAAGATACCGCTGCTTTCTGTCTGCTCCACTTGGTCATCAGAATCAGGAGGGAGAGATTCATCTCAGAGTCTATGGTGAGTGTAATGGCACGAAGACACACACTTTCGACGTGGTTTCAAATCACAAATTAAGCACTGATGTTTTGAATGTTGTAATGCTGTATGGGAATGAAAACCTGCAGCCATACAGGCTTTTACAGCAGGCATGCCCTGTCTTATCTGTGGCTGATACCGACGTCCAATAGTAGGGGTCCATCCTCTTTTATAATGAGGTGAACAAATTAGAGACATCAATCAGAGAACAAAGTCTCAACCATTTGGCTAAACTGTCTTGGAACTTGGTATACTCTTCGAAAACCTGGTTCTTGAAAGGTTCTTTAAGAGTTGATAGGATGATTATGAATATTTAGCCTGATTAAAGGCTTCTACTTTGCTCTCTTTTGGAGAGAGAAACACTCTGCTGTAGCGTTCTACATATACGTTTTAGGGGTACAACTGAAGTACTCTTAAGTTTTTCTTCTAACAGTGCAACACTGACTGTAACTAAAGCTGTTTTCCTTTTGTCCTCCTTAGAGAATCCCAGTAAGGTTAATGGACCATCAAAGGAACAGGATACATTTTATGTAATACTGGCCATCACGTTACTTATAGTGGCACTGCTGATGCTGTATATAAGTTATGTAAGTAACCTTTTCTTCCTCTTTTCAATTTTTTCCCCTCTGGTTTGTAGAATAAATCAAAACCAGGCAAGCAAATACAATCTTTTAAAAGACCAGCCAGTAAATACCAGTAAAATACACAAAGAATGACATTAATATGCCAATGTCAATGTACTTCCAGACTGTTAATATTATTTTAATGTTTTCTTTTCCTTCAGACGTGTCTAAACAATACACTATTAAACCACAAGAGCAAGTTCTCAGAAAAAACATCAAAGAAAATTCACCAAATGAAGGATTCGATCATTAAAATGGAATCAAAAGGAATTGTCTGCACAGTTGTGCCCCAGCTTATGCACACTGTGATGTCAGAAGTACAAGCCCAGGATCTGATTCTCTGTGTCTTCTCCTTCTTCTTCTTCTTCTTATGGTGCTATGTGGACATTATCTAATGAGCAGTTATTGTTCAGAACTGGAAGTGGATTTGGGACACGTGATGTCCCTTCCAGAGTGGTGTCCCTTCCAGAGTGATGTCCCTTCCAGAGTGGTGTCCCTTCCAGAGTGGTGTCCCTTCCAGAGTGATGTCCCTTCCAGACTGGTGTCCCTTCCTGTGGTGTTGGGAGGAGGAGGAGGATGAGGAGGAGAAGAAGGACAAGGAGGAGGAGGAGGAGGATGAGGATGAGGAGGAAAAGACATGTGTCCTGCTGTATTGTACCAAGCACTGATATTTCACAATTTCTTTGGTTTGTTTAAGCTAAAAACATCAACTTACATTTTGCACTGTTATGTTAAGTTAGATATTGAATGTAACATATTCAAATTCGGTACAAAGCAATTTTAAAGAGTACTTTACTCAAATCATTCTGACCTACAGCTCTGGTAGCATGTGCTTATATAGAGGAGAGGGTGTAAGCAATTAGCCAACTGCATAATTAGCTTAATTAGCTGAGTAAGTATGTGTTAGTTAGCCTTGTACTATGTGCATTCACTACTGTGTTTTTCTTTTTATGTTGTAATTGTGAATATGAGACCAAATATGCTATGGAGTCACAATTAACCTTCGACTGAAAAAAGCAATGTTTAAAACTCATGTGTTTCTATGTCTGAATATACTGTATGTTCTCGTTTGCTTATTTACAAATCATGACCAACTTTTGGCCCGCTTTGAGGTAGGGGGCTGTTTCTGCACTAATGGCTAAATGAGAGATGATGATGACAATTTTTATTAGTAGTAGTAGTATTAATATTAGTATTAGTATTATTACACTATGTATGGCAGCCTGGAATAAAGAGAAAATGTGAAATGTTACTGTGCATGGCTGAATTCTGGCAAAATATATATAAAATGTTTTTTTAAAATTACAGCATGCTTTGACATTTTACTTTAATTAACTTCTGGGGGTAACCAAACTTTAAAATTCTATAAATAGTGGTCGTTGTACACATACCTGCAAAAGCAAAATCAATTCAGTTCAAAGCCTGTAGTTTGATCGTTTTTTTAGTGTATAAATAAATCAATCAATAAATACCACATTATCACCTCTAATCATCTGCACAAGGATGGCTGCTTTTTTCAGACATACGTTTTAAAGCCTGGAGATTTTCAGTCTGGAGATTTATAGCAGTCTTGTTTTTAACAGAACTACATTTCCTATAAGCCCGAAGGCAGTTTATGTTAAGATTAACAGATGTAGGTCTGGGCTCATGAGTAACCAGCACCAAGACAGACTGCTGGTCTTTTTAATATCAGAAGCTGCAAGCCACTACATGAGTGTGATTAAATCATTTTCCTAGCATGTGGATCTATGTGTATTTCTGATTTTTAATTTTTAACTTTAATTCAGTATTTAATGCACAGTCTAATGAGGAGTAGGCCAGGTTTCCATTTCAGTGCAAGTTATATACTGTGCATAATTGTGTATGTGACAAATAAAAATCTTGTATCTTGAATCTTGATGGCTGTATGATGGTGGGGGTTTGGATGGGTTTGATTAGGTCTCCCAGTAGTCCGTATGCTTTAATAAAAATACTACAGGATAATAAATGTGTTTATGTAATTGGCGTCAGGGTCAAACTGTAGTCTTGATCAGGCTGCAGTTTCCCTCCCAGTCAGCGTTCACACTAGAAAAAGCAGTGAATATCGCCATCTAGCGGCGACTTGTTGCAACTTCAGCCGTGTGGTAAACAGTGAAGTAAAGAGCTGTGTGGATGAAAAACTATCACGTTTTACAGCATCTATATTATTATTATTATTATCATTATTATTATTATCAATCATTTTGGAGGATGTTTCTAAGCAGTTTCTAAGTGATATTTAGTCTTTTTTTTTTACTATTGTTTTTTTGTTTGTTTGTGGCGTTTCTGTTGTTGTTGTTGTTGCTGCTGCTGCTGGTGTTATTTTGTAATTGATGATTGATGATTAAGTGGCATTTATGCACAGGTGAATAATAAAGTATTTGCACTCGACAATGCAGAATTTTTATTTTAATTTTTGCCATCCTTTAATAAACTCATAATATATGACTGGATCAGCTTCTTAACTTTCTTCAAATGAATATAATTTACATAAATACTTTTTAAAATAATAGTACCAGCTTTCCCAAAATAATGTGGTAAAATTACTGGCACCTCTAATTAAAATTTCTGTTAAACCCTCAGTCATCTGATGTTTATAACATGTTTATATGCTATGTTTAATTGACTAACTGAAGAGATTGTGTATAACTTCCCTGGTGGTCTAGTGGTTAGGATTCGGCGCTCTCACCGCCGCGGCCCGGGTTCGATTCCCGGTCAGGGAACAACTTGTTTTTGTGTGATTATAATTCTTCCTTTTAATCAAAATTTTTAATACTTGGTATCCTGTGTCCCCTCCAGATTTTATTCCAATCCTGCGCCAAATATTCCTAGAAACAGCGCTGGATTTACCGTGATCTCGATCAGGCCAACCGATTTACTAAAGAAGCATAATTTCATTTCATTACAGGTTTCATTACATCATCATCACAAGCTTTCTATAGTACTCAGATCTGCAGGTTGTCGTGGCCGAGTGGTTAAGGCGATGGACTAGAAATCCATTGGGGTCTCCCCGCGCAGGTTCGAATCCTGCCGACAACGTCACCGTTTTGCGTAATTTCCGCTCCTGGTTTTATGAGCAGGACCAGCAAACGCACACTCCTGAACACAACTACAAGTAACTAAAGAAACACTACACAAAAACACACAGCACGCGAGGCATTATGGGAGATTTCTCCACTCCAGCTCTCCTAATCCTTTCCCGATTCGTTTGGTTCACAGAGTGAGTCGATAGAGTCGTTTAAGGGTTCATCCTGTGTGCATTATCGCCTCGACTCGTCTCATTTTTGATGTCATTAGTCAGAAACAGCTTGTTAGACTGTTAGAAATGCACGTGAATAATTAAACCATTAGCACAAACTCCAAAGTACGGTTCAGGTGGAGCTGTGAACTGGCTGACTGATTCATTAAAAAGAATCGGTTCAAAGAATCGATTCATTCACGAGTCGGACACCACTAGAAGGGAACACACAGAAGGATTGAAACACAAACATGGCGGACAGTTTGGATGATTTGTTAGATGAGGTTGAAGCAAAGTTTTGTCGGGAGATTTCACTGTCGAATCTGCCTTCATGCACTTTTAAAGCCGAGCAGGACAGCCACAGACAGCAGAGAAACACTGACTCCGTGCACAGGTACAGAAACCACCGCCAGTCTGCAAGTGCATACTGCTAACGGTAGTAACGAATAGACATGATTAACCTCATAACCGAGACATGTAGCGTCCTACAGCTTCCTGACTGCATTTAATAAGGAATTATGAGCAAGGTTCTTCACTTGCTATAGATGTTACAATACCCAAGTGCAGTATGTAGCGATTCTGATTAGTCAGTTAGCTCGCTCGACCTGCAGCCAGGTAACATTATGTTTATTTTGTATCTGCACTCACTGATCATCCATCCATCCATCCATCCATCCATCCATCTTCTGTACTGCTTATCCCTATCCCAGGGGAGTTAGAGATTCCAGTCTCCTGTTTTTTTTGGGAGGAAAAAGACCTAGAGGAAGCCGTAAAATTCAAACCACCTGCCTAATATTGTGTAGGTCCCCCATGTGCCACCAAAACAGCACTGACCCACTGAGGCATGGACTCCACAATACCTCAAGAAGAAGGTGTGCTGTGGTATCCCGACGTGATGGTCTACTATTGTAGCCAGTCCACCTCAAGGTTCGACGTGTTTTGCATTCTGAGATGCTTTTTTGCTCACCACAGTTGTATAGAGTGGTTATCTGGGCTACGGTAGACTTTGTCAGTTTGAACCAGTCTGGCCTTTCTCTGTTGACCTCTCTCATCAACAAGGTGCATCCATCCGCGGATCTCTCGCTCACTGGATGTTTTTTTTTATTGCAGCATTCTGAGTAAACCAAACCAGCCTGTCTGGTACCAACCATCATGTCATGATCAAAATCTCTGACATCACGTTTTTCCTCATTCTCATGGTTGATATGAACATTGCCCAAAGCTGCTCGCCCGCATCTTCCTGATTTTTGCATTGCATTGCTGCCGTGTGATTGGCTGCTTAGATAATTACATGAATGAATAGGTGCACAGGTCTTCCTGTTAAAGTGCTCAGTGACTGTAAGTGTCTGTGCTGTGAACTCTTACTAGTTGATGTGTTTATACCAGACCGCACTAGGGAATAGAACCTACCGATTGTCCAATACCTCTACCCGTACACTTGTCTACAAAGTACACCTGTAGTAGTAGGTGAAAATGTTAAAATGGCCACTGAATGCAGATATAAGCAAGGTAGCAAAGTTAAAGTCTAATAAATGTAAGAGGTTTTTTTTTTGTTTGTTTGTTTTTTTTTGTGAAACAGTAAACCAAAGTGTTCAGTTTCAAATCCACATCAAGTTGCCGAAATTGACAATAACATCGAGGCTGTGCTTCAGGAAATCCTAGATGATGATTATCCAGCCTCCAGTTCACACGTGAGTATGTGACGGTTTGTAGTGCATACAGGATATCATGAGAATATCAGCCTTTCCCGTGCACACTATCTAACTTCTTTCTTCCTCCCCATATTCACAGAGACCTGTTTTCTCAAAGACTTGTGCTATGGAGTCTTGTTCTCAAACAGCTTTAAAGAAGTAAGTGGATTGTAGTTGTTATGTAGGTACAACTATATTGGCCTAATACTACATTATCCCTAAGCGTTTTTATGGGCTGTCATCAAGTGTATGTAGTGATGGTGTAGGATTTTAATCATTTAATGGCTCTGAATCATGTTCATGAAGAAATGAGGGAAACTAAAACATTACCCAAAGTTAACCTCCATCGAAGGTCTAAAGTATGATGTTTAATTAGATGTAACATTTGGTCTTAAAGATAAATTCTGCTTCTATGTTTGTAAGCAGGTGTTGCCCTGTGTATTTGGGTGGAAGCTCTGTAGCAAGTGGTGTAGGAACAAGTGTTACACAAAGGTGAGTGTCTTCAAGGTCATACTCTGCAACATGAGCCTACTTATGACAGACAGACTACGAGCTTTAATCTGTCATGACCTCTCTGTTATCCGTGTTTCTGAGACAGTGGTGTTTAATAGAAATTAATAAAATCTATGCCACCGTTGAGGGCATAGAGTCATTACATCCAGCTATTAACTGACCATCGAGATGACCGTCTATCTCCCAATGCTATTAGTTATTGCTGATATTTCTGGAAATCCACATTCGGAAAAGATTTTTTGCAAAGCTTGCACTGTGTACAAAGTTTACGCTAGACCTGTGTATAAGGACAGCGAACAAGTACAAGGTTATTCGTTTTACCTATTTTTATAGGGCCTGTGACCAACTGCGATGTACATCTTGTGACTTTCTTGTCGTCATGTTTGAGGATCATGAGTGGGACTCTTCCTGTGACTATCTGTTTTTCAGGTATGGTGGTGTCGTATAGTGCATTTCAGCCAGGAGAGGGCAGTAGTGCTGCATGCTGAAGTGCTTCAGCACAGATAAACAAACCACAGTTTTCTGTATTTGCTCCTTTGTTTCATATCTTTATGTGAATTTTGGATTCTTTAATGGGTGTTTTTGTCATTGCACAAATCAAGAAAATGTGGCCGAAAATAAGTATGCTGTAATACGGTACGAGAACGTGACAGAGGAACGCCTTTTGACACGGCAGCAACTCTGATAAATATATTTTCCACGACTGCAACATTTTCTTATCATGGGCTTTACGTCTGGTTGCTTTGTTTTGTTTTGTTTTTTTACTATCTAACCATGTTATTTTCACCATCTCTTTATGACATGATGGCATCTGTAATTATTCCATTATACACTTCTTGCAGTGACATACTTAAGCAGAGCATGTGCTTAAATGAAGGGGCCAAAGGGGAGGGTTTTTCCGATCTATTTACCCACACAAAGTGCGCTGGTGGTATATTTTGTATGTGCCTCAGGTATGCACAATTGCCTAATGTGCTGAGCTGGTTTAAAAAGCTACACAGATAAAGCAAGTGGCATTGCGACAGTGTGAAACAGTGCAGTTGCTGTTTGCGGTTTAAAATTTCACTGCAAGTCCAATAATTTTCAGAATAAAGCACTCTGGTCAGAATCAAGTCACCAGGAAGCAAGTACAACAAGCGACTGAGAGAGAGATGTAGAAAAGTGGTTACAGAATCCTCACTGTTGACCATCATGCCGCTAATTAGAAGGGACACCTTGACAAGACACATTGTCTATTTGTATATTGATCAGATAAAGATTTTTCGCCACTTTAAATGTGCTTGGTATTGTTGCTATTAGGCTTAACTTTCTCAACGTCCATTCTAATAATGAAATAATAAGCATGTAAAATTCACGGTTTGTAAAATTGCAGTGATGTTTGTGTGTATTTATACGTGCTTGTAACACTTTATATTGTGCCTTGTAGAAACAACATGCCGGACTGTAACAAGCTGCGAATGAAGCTAAAGAGGAGGCGAGGCGCTCGGGCATATGCATGCCAGTGTAGCTGGCACTCTGCCGTCACTCTGTCTGAACTCAGACTCATACCTAAGCTCAAGTGGGTTTGTGGCCAACACACAGCCTGCTGATTTTGGATCTGACTCCCAAGTTGCAGCTATTCAGATGGGATGAAATAAACAATACTGATGTGCTCTCTGCTTAAAAGAAGATGCTGGCCATTTTCTATATTCTTTTTCCCAGATGATCACTGGAAATGTTGGGATAGACAAGTTTGGTGTGTAATGTAGCATTAGCGCAATGAGCATTCCAGCATTGAGTGTCTAATGTTAAAAAGTAAGTTACATTGCAGTTTACGAGTGACGTGGTATACAGGGACATTTTCAGCAAACTGAATTTTGCAGACAATTGCAGTAAAATTCATTCATTTATAAGAATTAAAGGGATAAATGAAGATAATGTGTATGTTTTGACATTGGACATTACTGAGAAAACCAGTTGTTATGGCTGTTGTAATGTTTTTGTATTATGGATGTAATGTGTCTAAGCTTTTCCCACAGACTCATAAACGCTCAGTTATAGTCAAAGCTATAAAACTGAAAGAGGAATTAAACATAAACTATGACCGAACTAAGTTAAATAAATGAAACTTAAGTGGCATTTCAAAAGTGTTTTTTCCCCATGTGCCCTTTTGTTCGGTTCAAAAGAGACCAAAGAAACATGTACATAAAAAAATTAGAAAGACTTTATTTTAATTACAACATCTAAATGTTAAATAAATATGGTAGCAAACATTTGTTGGAGAACTGTTTTGAGCTGAGCTTGTCAGTGACAGTGGCTTCAGCATTCACCAGTTACTGACATCATCATAGTCACTGTCTGTAGAGGAGTCGACTGATTGCTCACTTTTAGCAAAGAACTTCTCTACCTCTGTGACATTTTCATAAGATGATGTGCTGCTGTCATCTACAGAGAAAGGAAAGGTAACTGCATTAGTCCAAACAAAATACACTTAATACACAGTAACCTCACTAACCGTACACAGTAACCGTTGCATGGTTGTTGGTGTCAGTTGGGCTGGTCAGAGTATTTCATAATGGTGTTAAAAGAAAACAGCCACTGAGAGGCAGTTCTACAGGTCGAGCAAGACTAGTTTCCAATCCAATCTTCAGCTGTCCAGTTTGGGTGAGTCTGTGCCCACTATAGCCTCAGATTCAGCCTCAGATGTCTACCTTTTAGGTTTAGCGTGTTGAGTATAGGGGATTATCTGCATTACTAACTTCCTTTCAGCTGGCCAGTCTGATCAGTGACTGTGACCTGTCTCATCAACAAGGCATTTTAACCCACAGAACTGTTATACATGATGAAATGATGAATGTAACGGAATGAAAATGAATGGTCACCTGTTGGCCAGACTCTGAGATTGTCTTCTGTGCTATACATTTAATTGTTATAAATACAAATGTAGTTTCATGTAAACATTTAAAGACAGAACATTAAGCAGAGATGTTGCTGCACATGGGAGAAGTACCTTGATCAGGAGAGTATGGCTGGGAAACACTGCTGTTTCCTGCCANAGACAGAAACAAGAGGAGATGTCTGAAGTTATAGGCTGGGATTTTTTCCAGCATACTACACTTAAGATATAGTGTAATGTAAGGCTGAGTACTAGTAAATAAATTTTGAGCTCACATGTCTGGAAACAAGGTTCAGCATTCGCTCCTGCGTTTTCATAGCATTCCCCAGAGGACGTGCTGTCTGAATCAAAGGAGTCCACTGCTACAGCAGAAAGTGTAGAAAGTCTCGCTTCAGTGTTCAGTCGGATTTCAACAGTATTATATCATTAAGCACAAAAGACCAATTTACTTACAGTCACTTTCAGCTGGTTCATTGGTATTTTGCAAAGGTGTCATCTGTATGTGGTGCTCAGGATAAAACTGGTTAACAGCTTTAATAAAACAAAGGCATTACAGTCTATTTTGTTTAACACAACATCACATGCAGGTGCTAAAGTGACAGTAGAAGAGACAGTTTTATCACCAGACCTGGATTCAGAAGGTTCTCCGTTTCAGTTTCTGTGTTTTCATAACATTCACCTGAGGATGTGCTCTCTGAATCATGGGCATGAGCTATACACAGTGGAAAAAGTCATAAGTGGTTTGAACGCTTTTGCTTTCAACAGAACAATGTAGTGAAATTATGTTACACATGATGAAATGATGAATGTAATAGAATGAAAATGAAAATGAATGGTCACCTGTTGGCCAGATTCTGAAATTCTCTTTTGTGCTATACATTTAATTGTTATAAATACCAATGTAGTTTCAAGTAAACATTTAAAAGTAAAAAACCTAAACTATAAATCAGATTAAAAATTTTCCTGTATTAAATGTCAGCTCTTTCCAATGGGTAGATTTTTTATTTTATTTTTTTATTATTATTCTGACCTTCCTCCTACATGTTCTGCTCCAGGGTGTGCATTCCTTTTATAGAATAGCTCAATTTAAATTTAAACTATTTTAACTGTGTTTAACAATATAGCAGGAAGAACTGAATCTGCAATGGAAGACAAAATACCAATTCCTTATCACTGATAGATTAATGTATACTGTCTGATGTTGTTGCTACGTGTGCTCATTATTTGCACCAATTCTGCCAATACAAAGACACATGCATTACTTCAAGGCCAAACAGAACACAGCACTGGTATTACTACGTTCAAGGTTTACAACTATAAGATGAATAGAATCAAATCTTTGTGTGAATTGTTAAACATCCTTGAGACACAGGGACACTGCCTGGCCTGTAGAATGACTGGACGTAAATCCCATAGAAAACTCAAGGAATTGTTTTGAATCAGAGAGGCTAAATCAGCAGAAGAGCACATCAGGTACCACTCCTGGTCTTTTTCCAATCTTTTAGTCTCGGTGAAACTGGACAGGTGTGCCCACTGTAGCCTCAGAGCTCGCCATTTCCATTTCTTTAATAAACATTTAAATTTCTCTTCATATTATCCGCCCAACTGGGTTTGTAGACTGATAGTACTCTTAGTCCCTGATGTGAACTAGCATGATGATGGGTTTTTGATAGAGACTACAAAGCACTTCTGTATTTGCTCTGGATAAAGGCATCTGCTAAATGCTGCCAATGTAAAGTGGCCACTGAGTGTTTTTGCTTTCAAGTTAGGAGACTTGAATTAGTAGAGTAAATTAATTTGCTGCCTAAGTGTTTCAGTGTTAGACTTGTGTATCTCTGACTGAGTCAGTCGAGGAAAAACAGAACATTAAGCAGAGCAGAGATGTTGCTGCACATGGGAGAAGTACCTTGATCAGGAGAGTATGGCTGGGAAACACTGCTGTTTCCTGCCATCTGAGGTTTGGGGTGACTCAATGGGAGCTGCTCAGGAAGTGATGGGTTTCCCTCCACTGTAAGACAGAAACAAGAGGAGTCAGAATAAGCTGGGATTTTTTTCTAACATACTACACTTCACTGAAGATGTAATGTAACGTAAGGCTGATTTTTATTCATAATAATATAATAAATATAATAAATTTTGAGCTCACATGTCTGGAAACAAGGTCCAGCATCCACTCCAGTGTTTTCATAGCATTCCCCAGAGGACGTGCTGTCTGAATCAAAGGAGTCCACTGCTACAGCAGAAAGTGTAGAAAGTCTCGCTTCAGTGTTCAATCGGATTTCAACAGTATTATATCATTAAGCACAAAAGACCAATTTACTTACAGTCACTTTTAGCTGGTTCACTGGTATTGTGCAAAGGTGACATCTGTATGTGGTGCTCAGCATAAAACTGGTTAACAGCTTTAATAAAACAAAGGCATTACAATCTATTTTGTTTAACACAACAACATAACATGCAGGTGCTAAAGTGACAGTAGAAGAGACAGTTTTATCACCAGACCTGGATTCAGAATGTTCTCTGTTTCAGTTTCTATTTTTTCATAACATTCCCCTGAAGATGTGCTCTCTGAATCAAGGGCATGAGCTATACACAGTGGAAAAAGTCATCAGTAGCGATCATTGGACACTTCTTTCAGAAAACATGTAGTGATATATATACATTTGGACAGTGACACAATTTTCATAATTTTGCCCATGTACATCACCACAGTGGATTTGAAATGAAGCAATCAAGATGTGAATGAAGTGCAGACTTTCAGCTTTAATTCAAGGGATTTAACAAAAATATTGTTCTTAATTGGCCAGGTCAGTCACCTGACCTCATCCCAGTTGCGCTGACTGTGTGTATATATTAGGCCCCTCCAAACAAAGTATTTGCTATACACTGAAGACATTTGGGTTTGAGCTTGAAAGATGAATGAGACTCATATTTACTCATATTTACATCTAGATATGTTAATTTAGAACATGGAACCTTTCTTTTGAGAAACCCACCCATTTTCTAGTGATTAAAACTTTTTTAACATGTGACTGACACGTGTTTCTTGTTGCCCAGGTGTCCCCTGGTAAACTGATTGTTCAAACAATTTACAGCTCTGAATGTCTACTCTTGGTTTGAGCTCAGGGTTTTGCCTGTGAAGACTGTATTTGTTGTTAAAAAGGATAAAGCAACATGAAGACCAGAGAGCTGTCTATGAGAGAAAAGCAAGCCATTTTGAAGCTGAGAAAAAGGGGAAATTCAAGTATTGGTCATAGTCAGTACAATGACGAACAGGTCGGCCAAGGAAAACAATAGCAGTTGATGACAGAAACATTGTGAGAGCTATGAAGAAAACCCCAAAAACAACAGTTAGTGACATCATCAGCAAACATTCACAAGGCAGGGGTGAAGGTATCACAATCCACTGTTTGAAGAAGATTTTGAGAGCAAAAATATATAGGCCATGCCACAAGATGCAAACCATTCATCAGAAGTAAGAATCAGAAGGCCATATTGGAATTCACAAAGAAATACAGAGATGAGCCACAAAAACAATAAACCTTGGTTCTGGAACCAAAGTGAAAGGAAGTGTGGAAAAAGAAAATATCTGCCCCTGAGCCAAAACATACAGACTCATTGGGTAAGCATAGTGGAGGGAGGTAGTGTCATGGCTTGGGCTTGCATGGCTGTTTCTGGAATGGGCTCACTGATCTTTATTGATGATGTAACTCATGATGGTAGCAGCAGAATGAATTCAGAGATCTACAGTAACATTGTCTGCCAATTTACAGAGAAATGCATCCAGTCTAATTGGGAGGAACTTGACAACACAATGATCCAAAACACACTGCCAACACAACAAGGGAATTTCACCTCCTGAAGAGGAGACTGAAGGTAGGAACTCCACATAATAAACTACAACTGAAAGAAGGTGCGGTACAAGCCTGAAAAAAAAATGCAACAGTTTGGTGATGTCAGTGGGTCTCTGGCTTGATGCAGTTATACCAAG
This sequence comes from Pangasius macronema, assembly GCA_037577455.1. NCBI lineage: Eukaryota > Metazoa > Chordata > Actinopteri > Siluriformes > Pangasiidae > Pangasius > Pangasius macronema. Next base: position 3,438,904 of record CM074945.1, on the reverse strand, counting down.
CGAGGGATATGCAACCAAACATTAAGTGTTATTTACTTTAAGACCATCTGTTCCAATACTTTTGCTCACCTCAAAAAAAATTTGGTGGTCTGCCACTAAATGTGCCATGTTCCAAATGTCTTCATTGTATAGCAAAAGCAAAAAATTGCTTTTCCATTACTTTCAGACAGGAGGTTGGAAGACACTGGTGGAATCCTTACCTGATATTATTGGTTTTGGGTAGGTGTAATTAAGTATTAGGGGGGAAAAATTACACATTCAATTGATTTTTGTCTGGGAAGCTTATGAAGTGTCTTAAAACTTGGCTTACTTTGTACAGCATTTCTTTCTTCACAGAATCTTCCTTGCTCTTGATTGCAATCGCCAACCCTGAGAGTATCATCTAAGATTGCAAAGATAAAATTACTCTTTTCAGTGAGTGGACTTGTTCGTCTGACAAAAAGAGTCCACTGGCCAGACTTCACATTTATCATTATTGTCCGTTCTGTGAAATGCTTTAATAAGTTCAAGAATATAACAAATGTGTAGGACTCAGAGTTTCTGAGGACTTAATCACTTTGTGATTTTTTTTTTAAATATATTTTTAATATCTGATATTTTTAATTATAATTCTTTGCCAAGATGAGTAGAATCTTACTTTGTTCGCAGTTATTCACAGAAGTAGGTGGAGGGAAGTCAGGGTTGTAGTAATGTTCGTAATTGGAGTCACTTGAAGTGTCAGAATTGTCTCGCTGTAATGCTGTCCTGGCTTCAGTTCCTCCTGTGAGAAAGAATTTTATCATCATATACCATTAATCAAAAGTTTGCACAAACCAGGGCTTTTTGTTAGTGCTGTTACTAGTACATCTGTTACTGCTGTTTAAAAAAGTTCATCACTATCTAACACCAAAATAATTCCATGGCAAACGGTCATAAGAAGGCACCAGGTAAATTGTTCACAAACACCACAATTTCAGCATTATACAAGCTGAGTACCAAACAGACTCTGTAGAGCCACAGACAATACACAGAAGTGACAGCATGAAAGCTTTTCTTTTCCTTTCTTGTCTGGAACACTTCGGCTGTGTGGGAGTCACAGCGTATTTGGTGAATCACACATGCTGTACATTTAGCACTAAGGATGTAAAAGGGGGCCTGAAAAGCACTGTATTGCCACTTTAAAGCCATAGTGTAATATTTGGACAAAGCAATGGACTTCCAGATTCTCTCTTTTAAAGGAAAAAGAAGAAAAACTCATTAAACTCACCACTCATTTTTTGGATTAAGATATTAAATAATATCATCAGGTATTTAGAATACTATGAGAAGACTTAAACTACTGTCTAACCTACACTATACAATTGTATGCGCCCTAATTTGTGGCCCAAATGTGGTTTCAAGTCAGATAACTTAAACTATAAATCTGACTTTACAGTAGTTACAATTTAAGATTAGATTACATCAGATTTAAAAGTGTCATTCTTGTCAGCTTGTTTACAATAGGTGGATTTTTTTTCCGACCTTCCCCCCACATGGTCTACTCAAGGAGGTGCATTTCTTTCCAAATGTGTATAACAGTGTAGGAAGTGAATAAAATCCTTGTGGAGGACATAATGACCAATTCCTTTCCACTGATAGTCATATATTGCCGATGTTATTTCAATACGTGGACATTATTTTGCAACGTGTATATGTGCATCTAGTGTGAAGTGTACCCTTGTTTTATTCTAACCTCAGTAATGAAACACTGCTAATACAAAGCAAGACACTGAAGAGATTGGAGGAGACTGTGTGTACTTGCCATTTCTTTTTTTGTAGCGTGCACACTGAATAGCATTTGAGAACAGCAGTAAGAACAGAGTGACAGAGAGAACAATGCAACCCAGGATGGGTGCTGAAATCCTGCCACTGTTGTCCTCAGCAGCTGCCTCTGTTACAGTCTCTAAAAAGAAAGAGAGCATCGCACTACTCAGATCACCTTTCAGCATAACTCTAAAAATCTAAACACAGATATGCACTTGGCAATTCACAATCTCTTTATTGTTAAATTAAAGCTGTTATTGCTTCATTATTGTTTCAGATGACAGAGTGTATGCGTCACCTGTTGTCCAGTTTGTGAGATCTGGCGTGAATGTATTCATTGTGGTACCCAGTATGTAGGAACTTCCTGTTTGAAAGGAAATGCAAAATTCTGAATAAAGAATAGTGTTCTTTGGTCATTGGCAATCAGCAATCAGCAGTACAGTAATTGTAACAGAAACCATTCTGCAGTCCTTGAAGGTTAAACAGAGTTGAGAATCAGTAGACATTGCAAGCTGAGACTATATTCATGCACTGAAACTTGTGGTTCGATGGTAAATCTCAGATGTCACATTGGTCTAGGTCAGTGTCTACCATCTACTTCTTACTAAACATTTATAGACAAGAAGCTATGTATTGGTGTTTCTTTGAAGGTGTCCCCTTCAGTACCTGAGCACACCACTGCAGCATCCTCCTTGTGGCCACAGTAGTTTCTTCCTCTGTCTAGAGTAGTGGCACACTGCCAGAGGTTTCTCTCCGTCCCACTGCAGTTTAGTTGGCTGATGTGAATAGGACCAGAGCCTCGGTCAAAATGACCAGCCTCACCCACTACCATTAAAGCAGTGCCACAGTTCAACTGGGCACACACCACGTTTCCTGCGTTTAAGTCCCATCCATCATCACACACTGTGCCCCAGCCTCTAGTGCCGTACAGCTCCACCCGACCTGCACATTTGTCTTTGCCTCCAATCAATTGCACAGCCTGCGATGCTGAGAAAGTCGAGACGTTACCCAGTGTCAGAAAGACAAATCTGCCATAGCAACAAGCATCGTTCTAATGTTAATTTGCTAGTTGTTGGACGACTCACCACAGACTACCTCTGTCACATCGGAACAGTTGTCTGGTGCAGCTTCTGTGCAGTTGTACAGGTTGCGGTTTATGATGGTGCAGTCAGACAGGCAGGTGTTTGTGGATGCTGTACCATATCCAGCAAAGATTCTTTCACATTCAGGGTCTTTACAGAGTTGAGCCATGCCTTTCTTAGGCTCAGTGCTCTGCTGTATCAGGGTTACAGGCACCAACCTGCCATGGTGAAAAGCCAACAGAGTTCCAGGGCAGTCCTCAGAGAGGCTGGGTGTATGCGCTCCACCTTCAGTGCCTAGAGGAAAAGGTTGAAATAAGATGATGTGTGAAAATCAACCTGAAAATAAATAAATACTGCTTCCAATAAAAGTGAAAGCACTCAGGCTAATGTGCACGTAAAGTTCGCAGGTGTTCAAAGCATTTAAAGCTTAAAAAAAAAACTGACAAATTTTCTAAATTATTAATAATAAATTCATTTATTTGAATTGAATTTGAATTTAGGTTTCTTGAGAAAAGATTTTTAATCTTAATGTATGAAGAGCGAGAGAGACCAATAGTCCTGGGACTGGTTGAATTGGTAGCTCACCAAAAGAAAATATTGTCTGGAATGAAAATATAATGACGTAGTTAAGCTATAGTGAAAGTATTCATCTTGAATTCAGGTAACTCAAAATATATTTAGGCTAGTTAAGTACTTTCCACCTCTGGACAGAAACCCCTGAGAATATAATACCGAAAGCTATTTGGATAACAACTGTTTATTACTTTGAGGAACACGTTAAATTTTTTTGGATAAACGAAAATGACAATTAATACAATAAAAGGTAACAGACATTTTGTCACTTTGGTTGCTTTTATGTTGGAATCAGGAATGGTGTAAAAATGAATGTGAACATTAGCTAGAAGAACAGACTTTAACGATTTATTTATAGACTAAGGGTTTATTTCCCCAACCACTCGTATCGACCCAATAGACTTGATTAACTAAATCAGGTATGTTAAATTAGGAGTTTGTGAATAATTAAAACCTGTTCAGCATAAGGGAACATTGTTCTGTCAGTTGATCACTCCTCCCTAGTTTAGGTTTTAATGTGGTTTTGGAGTGTTTTGGAGTTTTTGGAGTTGTTATTGTACTGAAATTAGGTTTTGGACATTTCTCTAAGGGTATAACATACTGAATACAGTATTCTACATTTCTCTGCATTAATCATTCCATTGATTTTGTTCAGGTACATTACATTATTGCTAACGTACACTCCCAGACACATGAGAAAGCTGAGACTACGGACGGAGATCAGTGTACTACTAATCAGCTCTTCTTTCAACACACTCGTGTGTTTATGAGCCGAAAAGATCAAATTTAGTGCCATCACTTCATTTTTTGGTGTTGTTTTGTTTTGTTTTGTTTTGTTTTGTTTTCGCACCATGCTTTTGGCCTTTTAAGTACTGCTACCTCTTCAGCTTTGCCTTTCCGGGAAAATCACTTCTTAGCTGCAACACACCCTACAGAACTTTTCTCTTCAAACTTTTCCTCAAGATCGCAAAGATAGCCCGCTGCATGCCATGCAAATGCTTACAGCTAAAGGAGTGTCTAGACACTTCACTTCAGCATAGTTTCTGTGTGGGTTATTGCAGAACCAACACCTACACTCTTCTTGTCTCCAGAAAAATGTTTTTTTTTATATATATATTTGAGTTAATATATCTATATTTGAGTGGTCTTAGACTTGTGTGCAGTAATATATGAAAAGCGTGTGCTTGCTGAGAATTAGAAGGATGTTATCTGATGATCGGCTGTGCTCTTCAGTTACTTTCATTTCTAATAAAGAGGTTAAAAGGCTTTTTGTTGATGCTGATACAATAGAGTTGTGTATGCTGTGTTGCAAGATATAAACTGCAACACAGCCACATCCCGTGAGTCACTTCCTGTGGAAATGTCAACCTGTGGCACGGGGGACACTGGGGAAAACTTATTCTTTCCTTTTTTTTAAGAAGGTTTGTAGCACTAAAAGCAGCAAGGCATGATTTTTGGCTGGATGCAGAGCCTGAATGTCAGACATGCAATATTAGTGGATGCTGACCTTATTGCAGAAGGAAGGAAGCTGAAAAGAGGTAGAGACATTAATTTCCTGCTGTGATGCTGTGATTATTTTGTAGAGACAATTCACAAAGGGTCCTTTATAGTGCAAATCCTGGATTAACACACCAGCGTGAACTGTCTGCTACTGTCTGCATGCACAGTGAAATGTCTCATCCTTTTAATTTCAAATCAACATGATCTTATGCATCATACTGTTCATTGCATTTTATAACAATAGTGTATTTCTTAATAATATTTTAGCAACAAAGAATTTTTTATATTTCTTCTGGATTTCTTTACTGAAATTGAATTAGAAATTATGCAGAAAGAAAGATTTTTTTTTGCTTTTACCAAAAGTGCAGTGTTGATTTTAGCAGCGATACTACTTACCCTGTCTCTCCAAAAGCTCATCACTTCTGCTAGTGTCAGTCCCATTTTCATTAGAAGAAATAGCTGCACCCTGGAGTGCTACAACAGAAATGAAAATGTGTAAAAATTAATATAAATAAATAAATAAATATAGACCCACATTTTCAAAAGCAAGCTGTATTTTTGGAGGTACTGGGGGAAAAAGATGGCTTTCCCTTGGTCTTATTTCTAATTGGTTGTTGTTGTTGTTGTTGTTTTTCTGAAATTGTATTAATATTAATGAATAGATTAATTGCAAAGTTGTGCTGGGTGTCGTTTATAACATGTATGATGTATATATGAAATGTAACCACCATAACGTATGAGTGTTGAAAGGTAAATGGAGCGTAATAATTAGCAATTTTGCAATGTGACATTTCTCTCCGCATCATATTAGCATGTAGTTTGTAGACACAACGATAAGTAATGATTTAATATGGAAATTGTCTTTAAGAAAAAGAAAGCTTCTTCAAGCATTAGATTAGAGAATACACATAACAAGACGGGGGGAGAATTTGGAATTTTGCGTGTAGTTAATGTAGAGTTAGTAATCTTAATTTTGTTCTAGTAGAAAACTTTTTTTTTATTTTACACCTTACAAACTGAAGCAAAGCAATAAAGGAGAGAGAATTTGTATATTTAATAAATAAGTATCACTAGTGTGTATGAGATGTAAACCGTGCGTAAACAATTGAAAAGAAGTGTTGCTGTTGTGAAATACAGATGTGTAGTGTGCCAGTTGTTTTACAAATCTTTCAATACACTGAAAATCACCATAGCCGTATATGAGATGTTATATACAGTTTACAGAAATCACTTATTTACAAAAAAAAAAAAGCTCCAACTTGATATATGAGAACCTTAATATAACGTTACATAGATAGATAGATAGATAGATAGATAGATAGATAGATAGATAGATAGATAGATAGATAGATAGATAGATAGACAGACCATTGGATAGTGAGGTAAAGTATCACGTCTGGATATTTCTAAATATGCTAAATTAATTTAGAAAAAATGTAACGTATTTCAGATTTTAATGTTTGTATACACTCTAACACACTCTATGTGTTACGCAAAGCTGTTAAATCTTGGTATAATGTTAAGCAACAGATTCATAAAGAAATGCCTCGTTTGTCCATGTGTCAACTTACAATTTCATTATTTTCCCATGGTAAATAAATGATAAATTGTCTGCGTTGGTGTTCACATACTGAGATTCAGGTGTTTTTTTCTGACTTGTTACACACGCATACATAGACCATGGTTGTGTAAACGCATGATGTTTTTTGCGTTAGACATATTGTATGATGACCATAGCCATATATAACATCTTATATTCAGTCTAAGGAAATCACTCTTACTGAGAAAGAACATGAAACATGAGAAAATGTCAAAGAAGATGTGTTAGCACATTACTTAAAAAACACCTGTAATGGCTTTTTTGTTATACATTTATCATCTTTCTTTAATATATAATATTACAATATAATTAAGGTGCACGTACAAACATACAAAGTGAATTTAAAGGGTGGATAATAGGTAGTATATTGGATAGTAAGGTAAAGTGCTCGTATAATCCTTTTATATGTAAAGTCGTGTCTGAATATTTCTTAATAATAAACATACTCTTAGTGAACTCCATCTTGCTGAACTATTGTAACTATTACCTTCATTTGAGACATTATAATGCACCAGAGTCGTGCTCTTGCAAAGCACATAATGGCATATTTACAGATTTACAAAGACTTGTTTTTCATGTGGAAGTGTGCCAGTTGTTTTTGAAGTGCATGACCTGTTCTATAATCCTATTTAACCCACGTGTTACCATTGTATCGAACACACAGAGAAACACTGAAACGAGAAGATTTTCTGAGAGGTTTTTTTTTTTTTTTTTTGGGGACCAGCTTTAAAGTATCAACACACTCTAACCATGAATCTTAGCCTGGCAAAGAAATGTCAAGTGCAGAACATTTTACCTTGATGCAGACGCAAAGCATGGAGGACGACCACCATCAGCAGAACTTCCATTTCACAGCAGATTGGCTGAAAATGACAGTCTGACAACCCGAGAGCCTCCTCTGGTGTATATTAGCTCAAATAGTATCATCTGCATATGTGTGACCCTGCACCTTCAGACTGTGTTTGCAGACTTGCAAAATGTGGTTTCTCCTATAAAGCTAAGACGAGCATTGACACACACACAGACACACACACACACACACACACGCCCTGTTTGCATTTTGCATGGGTCAAGAACATGCACAACTGCTGAGGGATATCTGAATGTTGCTTTGCTTTGGAGGACAGTTTGTATCCTTCTCAATGTACAAACTTATCATCATAAAAATTTGTCAAAAGCGTACATGCTTCGGTACGACCATTTATTTGCATTTTAATTTTAGGAGATTTAACCTATAGACATTTGATGTTAGCTGGAATAGATAACATCATGCCATTGACTCACTTTTTTTTCTCTTACTTCTTTGTCTAACTTCAAGAAAGAGAAAAACAGAGGCGGGTGAGGGAACGACTCTTTATTGCTGTTATAACGTAAATGATAACAGGAATTAACTTGTTTTATGGACATTCCAAAATATTAATATAAATATAAACTGATAAAAAGTACTAGATGTTGTTTTTAATTTTAGTTATCAATGGCAAACTGTTGTGGTATAGCCATACAACACTTCAGAATGTCCTGTTGTATGAAAATAATCAACTTCAGGGCTACTTCTTCAACTTTGCATCATGTGACCGCTCCATTGTTGATTATTTTCCTGATAACAGTGCGTGCCCAAGTGTTTTATTCCTTACATAATGTTTAAATTATTTTTAGTGTAAAACCCGTTGACGCCTGCTGAGTACTACATCTGTCCACTTCATGGCCATCTTGGTAATTCTCTCAGGCAAGTCCTTTTGCCTATATACCTCTACTGGGAAAGTCTCATATACCAGAAACGGATCAACAAGACCAAAATCTGACCAAACATATTTTTTTCCAGTTGCTAATGGAGCAAAAGCACTCTATATGTGCTAATATATCAGTGTAAGAAACTCATAGGCAAGGCCACTTTCTGATAATGTCTAGAGGACCGCCATGTTGAGCGTTATGCAGTGGCCCATTCAGAGCTGAAATGATCATTCACAAATATTTTTAATAATATGTTTTGTCCCAGAATTATTAGCTGATGTATTCATTTTTATTGTTGTCTCTGAAACAGAGGTTGAAGGGGGCGAGCATGAAGCTTGCAGAGAGGGTTGCCTCAGCAAAATTCCTATCCCAACTACATCTCATAAACTACACAACAAAAAGACCTGAATCTAGCCCAAAAAGTTTAGGCTCTGTACAAGGGAGATTAATTTTTCTTCTTTTGTTCTCAGTCATCATGGGAAACAGTGGTGTGCACCCATTTCTGATTTGCAGTATATCTGCAATATGTGGACATTATCCACTCAATAAATCCCTTTCCCCTCGCCAAATCTTTGCAATATATCTTAAAACAGATTCTGTACATCATAGAATCATCATGCACTGTCTGTATTAAACTTTCCCTTTGTTTGCAGTAACCCGTGTTTACCAAAATTGGACTTTTTTCACCAGTAACTTTGTTCCAATACAAGCCATGTGTGGTGTAAAACGCATGACCCTGGCAACCCTACTCTCAGGACAAAGACCATGTTCATGATATAACATGGTCATAATATTTTATACAACCTTCCAGCCTAGACCATACTCACTTCTGGGTTAAATCACGAACACAAATACAGATATGAATTTTTGTATCACGGATAGTGGCATTGCTTTACACCCCTATTTGAGACAGGCTTTTGTAACTCAGGCTTGTGTATCACTACAAATAAAATTAAAAATAGAATTACTTTAATTGTATTAAATAATTATTAATAATAACTAATGACTAATATAGCTAATAAATAACAATATTTACTGGTGTGGCATGAAGTCATTTCCTTTTTTCGGAGAGGATCTTGGGATTCATGTAATACAAGCTGCCAGCCTTTAGAGAAAGGCCTTGGATATACACTTATTTTAATCAGAAAACTGCTTCAGATACTGAACTCTAGACTAGATAAGACTTGTTGAATCAGAAATGTTGAGAAGTCCGTTTTGGAAGTTGCCAATGCAGTGTTGAACAGGTTGTTTGTTGGGGAAGTGATGGATACTGACATATGACTGACTCAAATGCCACTTTCATTTCCAGGAATAGCATGTGGCAGAAGTGTGCCATATGTGGTTGGTGCTTGAAAGGTGCTTTGAAAGTAGATGTCTCTGGCCATAAATGTAGTTTGTACTTCCTATTTAAGAGGTAGTGGTTATCTTCCCCTTGGCTTAATCACAAAAGACAGCCACGAAGACTGAGTTAACCACATGTCATGTCAGAGACGGTGGCTAGGTTTCATATTACATAAAGACATAAATATGTATATTTTATTTTACTAGTTTTTCACTGGCTTTTCTTCCAGTAATTTGTCTATAATCATTGAGGCACGGATGATGGAAGTCAGTGTCACCAACTGTGACACCTCTTGCTCGCATTAGAGCAGTGACTAGCAGGTGGACAGTGACTTCCTCTGCCTCTTTACAACATATGCTGACACTGACACAGCCACACACACATGCACTATCCTTCTCTTCACCAGGGACAGATATTGGGATGCACTTAATGAATCTCAGTGGAGAAACTGTGTGCAGAGCTTATAGTTCTATCTTCCACAGGGAAATTGACCTCTACTACCAATGGTCTAATCTAATGTCCTTCTAGAAGAAATATATTTTCAAAAATACAGTGCAGTTATTAATTTACAAATGTTTAACTAGGCTGTTTAAATAATCCTGCTTTCAACATGCCTCGTGTAGCAGCAATGGTGTTGCTCACGGTGTGTCAGAAAGTGGCCACTTTAACTGCTCTTTGCAGCGCAACAGCTGCATGCTGGTTATTATTGCTATAGCACCATCTACTGGATTTGAACTTGTTACAAGATCAAATAACACTAGATTGAACACTTGATATACAGTATGATTCAGTGAAACAAAAATCATGTCACCAAGGAGGCTATCTATTTCTCTGTAAGTTTTTTTTTAAATGGAAAGTGCTGCAGTAAGGACATGCCTTTTGCGTCTCCTGAGGAGTGAGCACTTGAGAACAGCTTATTCCTGGCAGCACATCTTGCATAGCACAGTGCCTCCAACATTTCTATTAATCGTTTGGTACTCGTTAGCAGCTTGCCATGCTGTCCCAATCATGTCGCGCCTATTTCCCCTCTGTATGAGCAATTCATACTCCAATCTTTCTGAACCATTCATCATTGTTAGAGTAGAGGAAACACCAAAAGTTAGCATGGAGATCTTGGGACAGTTTCCATGTCAGTAGAAGTGCACAGGTGCACAGCTTGATGTGACCTTCATCAACAGGTTGCTCTGGTATTACAGCTAGTGATCTGACACTGAGTACAAATCTCCTAAACCCAGTAGTGTCACAAGGCCAAAGGGTGTGTTCCTCTATTAAGACTGCAATATACAGCAGAAAGCTGGGGTAGTATCTATAGTGCTCAATAAGTGAAGCTCTAATGCTAGTAGACATGGACAGCTGCTTCAAGCAGGAAGAGGTGGCAAAGGACAATTGGACTCACAGCCAATCAATTTGTAAAAACTGCAGAAGCTCAATCCAGTTGTCATATTAGAATTAGATTAATGCATATACTTTTGTTGCTTTGCTGTATACATGCTATATTGCAAAAAAGAAAAAATGCATTTAGTCAGAAAGAATACTGTTTTCATGTTTGTTCTTCAGAACCAATCTTTGTTCAGTGTTTCTGTACTTCCTAAGTCCTATAATGAAACAATAACAGTTAGGTCCATAAATATTTGGACATTGACCAAAGTTATTGTTATTTTAGTTGTCTACCACTGTATGTAGGAGTTGAAAGACTTTCAGCTTTTAGTTTGAAGGTATTTTCATCCAGTTCAGGTGAACAGTGTAGGAAGCTGTTCCATGGCCATGTGTGTGTTATTCCCTTATTATTTCGCTTACAGGGAAACGGATAAAGGTCTAGAGGGTGCCATTGCATTTGGAGTCTGTTGATGATAACTCTCAATATGAAGTCCAAACAGCTGTCACTGCCAGTGAACCAAGCCATTCTGGTGATTTTGTGAATCCCAGCCATGATGATGATGAGTGAATGTGGAAAAGTAGTTACCTGTTACACTACTGTTAACCATAAAGTAGGGTATGAGATACTGGATTATAGTCAATGTAATGAAAAACATCGCCAAGCGACTGTGTATTTTATCAAGCTGGAAGAAGAAGTGTATTATGTGGTACGGATGATGACTTAATTAGTAATTGCTAGATTCAAGTAGAATATTGAAAATGACCAGTTCTTAACAGCTACTATACAGGAAAACAGTGAAAACTAAACTCTCTGTAAATTACATTAAATCCTAGAGCAAAGGGATGTGTATGCCTTTCCTAATAGAAGTAAACATCAACATAAACATGTGTAAATTAGTGGATTCAAATCAAAGAGTCACATCCTCAGTGATCAGTTCAGTTGATATAAAACTCAATTGATTTACAGTGATATACAATTCAGTGGGTTAACAAGTTTAACAAATTTTTCTTTAATTAAAAAAATAATTAAATGGAAAGAAACTCTTTAATAAAACATACAGTATTAACTGATAATATAAATGTAAGTAATGCAAATTCATGACAGCTTTAAATGATCTATAAAGATTAACTGGTCTTTTAGGTAGTCTATAACAACACATAAAAATTGGATAGCTTCAGTTCTAAAATCTGATTGGTTGAGCCACAGTCAAAGCTTTTGTAAAATCATCAATACATGCACACCTGTGAGTACACCACAAGTTTTAAACATATAAAGTCAAAATCTCAGCAATGCTGTGCTGCTCACACTGCATGATTTTATCACTTGACATCTGTTGTTTTTTTGGACATAGCAGTGTGCAGACTACACAAGCAATAGTGACGAGGCTCACACACAGCACATCCTTTCACAAAAATAAATGTGAGAGTTGAGGAAACCCGGATAGTGGGCAGGATTGTCTGCTCTGCAAAGAGAACTAGAGTTATAGTGAAAGGAAGCATAGCTATTTTTATACTGTGCACAACCAGCAATCATGTCATGATAATGCTCTCTCATTTTGCCCTCACCTTCCCACACCAAGTGGCATGCGATACACTTTGCTTTGCATTGTGCCTAACACCACCCTTGCCCGTGATAAAATCACTGTAATTCATGCTCTCTTGTGGCTTATTGTTTTAATGAATAATAAGAATCATTTTTATTGCAGAAGAAACTAACTCCAGGTAAAATGGTCTGAGAGTCGGACTTGTAACCCGAAGGTGAATCTGAAGGTCGTGGGTTCGAGTCTCAGGTCCGGCAGGGAT
>CM074945.1:3373870-3404861 GCA_037577455.1 Pangasius macronema | reverse complement strand
TTGATATCTATGAAGGTGCCTGTAAGGAAATGAGCATGGAAGACATCACCACATTGCCAAGATATCATGGTCACAAGACATGGGGCAGTCATGGCCTAATCGTCTGAGAGTTGGACTTGTAACCTGAAGGTGAACCCGAAGGTCGTGGGTTCGAGTCTTGGGTCTGGCACGGATTGTAGATGTGGGGAGTGAATGACCAGCGCTCTCTGCCATCTTCAATACCACGACTGAGGTGAGACCCTTTAGCAAGGCACCGATCCCCCAACTGCTCCCCGGTGCTCCCCTGCCCACTGCTCCGGGTGTGTGTTCACTACTGTGTGTGTGCACTTGGATGGGTTAAATGCAGAGCACAAATTCCGAGTATGGGTCACCATACTTGGCCACAAAGCCACTTCACTTCAAGCCTCAAATGTGCGTTAAATGAGATGGAATAAAGTACAACTGGGGAAATAAGTATAACAGATTTTTGATCCACTTCACCAACTATATCTTATTAGAAATAAAACTAAATACACAAACTAATCTGTGTTAACGTTTTCCAAAGCCGTTTTCTAGCAGAATGGAAGCTGATGCACAGGATTATGGGATATGTGGGCCAAAGAAGAATACATGCATACAGCCAGACGACGACATCTTACAAGGCAGCATGCTATACATTTAATTCAATCATGACTCAGTGTTTTCCTGTCTCCAAATTCCCGTGTTTAAGTAGGCAGCATTTCTTATGCTTATGTATCACAGCTACAGCTCTGCTCCTCTGCCAAGATACACAGCAATATCTCTGCATCGACTATGCTCCATTACTTGCTTTCTTGAAAGAAAAAGCACACTGGACCTTTGTTTATTCAGACAGCTTTCCTATTATATCAATTAGAAGTAATTTACTGTAGCAAAAGCAAGCCTATTTTCAGTGAAAATCTACGAGGCATGTCTGTGCACCAAGCACAGTGGGGAAAAATGGCGCAGTGAAGTGAAGTGACTTGTGGCCAAGTGTGGTGACCCATACTCAGAACTTGTGCTCTGCATTTAACCCATCCAAGTGCACACACACAGTAGTGAACACACACNCATACTCGGAATTTGTGCTCTGCATTTAACCCATCCAACTGCACACACACAGTAGTGAACACACACCCGGAGCAGTGTGGCGCCCGGGGAGCAGTTGGGGGATCGGTGCCTTGCTCAAGGGTCTCACCTCGGTCGTGGTATTGAGGGTGGAAGAGAGCGCTGATCATTCACTCCCCCACCTACAATCCCTGCCGGCCTGAGACTCGAACCCACTACCTTCAGGTTCACCTTCAGGTTACAAGTCCGATTCTCTAACCATTACGCCACGACTGCCCCCACCCAGTGCCGTCCTCCACCCAGTTCACAGTTTCTTCTGTAACAGCTCCAAATATACCTGAGCCAGGTAAGAAAATCCAAAAGTCTCAGGCATGTTAGGAACTAAAAAGAATTAAAAAGCACACTGGCTCTGGAAATACTTAAGTAAAATAAGTATTGTTATCAGATACTGAAATTAAACAAAAAAAAATTGAAACAAAAACATGACATGAGCATGAACACTCACACCCCAATACATTTGACTAATCTAGGCAAGATTCGGTTGTCACCCCACCTGAAGCAATTACACAACATTTAATATCATTACAACACACCCTTTAATAACTAACCAAGCAGGGCATAAAACATGATGGAACACAACAATAAGAAAGTAAAACCATTTTGAGAACGAGTTGAGACAACACTCTCACAAACGGTATTCACTAGGACATGGGTGGAGCAAAAATCAAGATCCGAAAAATAAATATCTACTCGGCTGACTGCTTGTGAGTAAGAGCCACTCGCCAGCTGTTGACTGGGAAGGCCATTGAAGAACCCTGAACTCATTGTAATGTTCATGAAACCAGTTTGAGATGGCTTTTGCATTGTGACATGGTGCATTATCATGCTGGAATTAGCCATTAGAAGATGGTAAATTGAGGCCATGAAGGGATGCACATGGTCAGCAACAACACTCAAACAGGCTGTGGCATTCAAGTGATGATTGATTGGTATTAACGGGCCCAAAGTGTGCCAAGAAAACATTCCCCACACCAATACACTACCTCCACCAGCCTGGACTGTTGACACAAGGAAAATTGGGTCCATGGATTCCTGCTTCTGGCGCCAAATTTTGACATTACTATCTGTGTGCCTCAGCAGAAATCGCGATTCATCAGATCAGGCTACGTTTTTCCAGTCTTCAACTGTCCAGGTTTGGTGAGCCTGTGCCCACTGCAGCCTCAGCTTTCTGTTCTTGGCTGACAGAATTGGAATTCGACGTGGTCTTCTGCTGTTGTAGCCCATCAGTCTCAAGGTTTGATGTGTTGTCCATTCTGAGATGCTTTTCTGCTCACCACAATTGTACAGAGTGATTATCTGAGTTACTGTAGCCTTTCTGTCAGCTCGAAGCAGTCTGGCCTTTATCCGTTGACCTCTGTCATCAACAAGGCGTTTTCGTCCTTCATCTTTATTGCACCATTCTGAGTAAATTCTAGAGACTGTTGTGCGTTAAAATCGCTGACATCACATTTTCTTCCTCATTATTATGGTTAATGTGAACACCACCTGAAGCTGCTGGCCCGTATATCTGCATGATTCTATGCATTGCACTGCTGCCACACGATTGGCTGATTAGATAACTGCATGAATAAATAGGTGTACAGGTGCTCCTAATAAAGTGCTCGGTCAGTGTATAATACAATTGATTTAGATGTAACATCTCAAACTTGCTAAAATGTAATGATCAATCAGAGAACAATGAATGAATGAATGAATGAATGAAGGGTTTAAAGCAGGGGTTCTCAAACCTTTTGCAGTCAGGGATCCCTTTAAGAGTGAAATAAATTCAACAGACCCCCTCAGCATCTTTATTCCTGAACTTTCTACTGACAGAACACATTAAATTCAAGCCGACATTATTAATGTTTGGATTAAACCCATTCAAATCATGAGATCAGCAAAGCAGGCTAATAACCATGAATTATAATTTATACTGCCTAACTAAATCATGGATCTCCTGGCTATGTGCACAGACCCTGAGGGTCCTCGAGCCCACTGGTTTAAAGACTGTGTCCTACAACAGTGAAGAATCCTGCCTTCAGCATGCTCTGTAAAAGCATCGCAATATTTTAACCAAACTATCACAGAGACAGAAATAACATGTCTAAATAAAGCAATGCTAGACTGAACTTTGCGATCACAAATTAAGATTAAGTATGCTTTTGCACTTACAATCACACTATGCATACCACACACATACACACAAACATCCTGTTGAACTAAACCAACATTGAGATAAGGTCTACTTTGGCATTTCACGTATCAAAACAGGTTATGAGGTGACAGTTATGAAACACCTCACCTACTGCAACGCACGTTTGAGGATATAAAGCCAAAGCACCACTGCTAATCTACTTAGTTGTTTTATTAAATCACTGCCATGGTGATTCAGCCCGTGTTGTTACTCTCTAAAACCTGAGTTTGACACGGAGGCCATTAGAGATGAAATCTCTAATAAGCCTATAAGCTGCCTCATATAAGCCTTCTGCACTTTAAGCAACACTGAAGTCTTTAATTTGAAATAGCTTTACTATAGCTACAGAGTATAAATAAAGATAACATATGCTGTTGGTTTACAAAGAACACACTAGTTTATGAGAAATAGTGTAATGCACTTCCAGTCCTTCAAATGCCCTACACTTTAGGGGTGTAATGATACAGCACATTGTGTTGTATGGTTTGATATGAGGCTATCGGTTTGATATGTCTGCGTACTGAACAATACGTTCAACAGGCTGCGAAATAAAGTCCTAAACTACTGCTTATATTACAAATATTATATTAATAAACATTAAAATCGATTCAAATTAATCAAGCTCACACACCCTCCTCGGAAAAAGGTATCTTCCTCTTAATCTCGCATCACAAAACGCTACAGAGATTTTAAGAAAAGTTTCTCCTAAGCATGTTGTTTTTCACAAGCCAATACTCTGGCATATTAGATAAAGGAAAAAACACCAATGGCTTCAAGCAGGAACCGGAAGATTCCTCCAAATCTTTAAGATGTGGTGTATGGAAGCACTACAGCTTATTGGTAAGTTGGACTCTGACAGCCAGTGAGTTGTGAACCAGAGCATCACGATGTGCCGAGTATGAGTACAATACATCAGAACTAATACTTTTTGACTTTGGCCTTCTGTGTCGGTCTCTAAATCTAGAGGAATACACGAAGCCACACATAAACGTGCGCTTGTGCAGCAAAATCTGTCAACCCCTCGCTGATTCTACCCAGACTAAAGAAATCACAGCAATATCTGGAAAGCGGAGAACGCAGGATTCAAAAACACATCTAGGGCCACAGAGAGCTGTGTGACTCTGACAGCACTACAAGCTAACAGCTCAAAGCTCTGTGCTTCAGACACAGCACCTTGCAAGTCACGACATCGTGAAAGTTTAGACGTGTTTAATTCTGGTACATCCTAATGCACAGCTTTTTGTTTCATTATATATACTGCTAAGTCTGAATGGATCACACAAACAGTGTGTCATTATTAAGTTTCAATTATTGTACTTTTCTAATGTCAACTGAAAACGGAAACCTACGGCACATATTCAGACAATGCTTATTTTTCCTGTATCGAAGATGTACTGTATCCACCACCGTATTGTGTTGAATTACACCATTATATCATTACGCACCCTATTATTTAACATTAAAAGCAGTTGTTTCAGCAAACAGGAAGACAAAAAGAATTCACTTACGCGAGACAAGAAATTACACACAACCCACACAGAGTGCGATGCAACAGAGTGAAAGACTTCATGACACGACAGAGAAAATGAAGACGATGATCTCCTGCTGCACTGTCCGCATGACGACAACAACAGCGTGACGTCGCTTATCACCTGAAAGACACGCAGGCTGTCTCTATTTCTGCCGTATTTCACTTCTCTACTTTCACCTCCAAAGTGCTGTCATTGCTCAACCAGTAATCAAATTCACGTGGTGAAGTGAGGAAGTGTTGTAGACACAAAAAAAATACTGTGAAAACGTATCTGTATTGATGTGAAAAGCTGACAACTGGACAGTTAGTATTCTAAAGCTACACTGTAACTTTAACTATAAAGGTGGCAAGGTTACTAACGTGATCAATTTCTCTGTACAAATTTCTCAATAATCTATCCTAATCTATAGAGAGGATAGATTCAAGCACTTCAGACACAGAAAATCAGACGAATACCAAGAAGAAAAAGGGCTATACTGTATTAACATACAGATGAACATATCCGTAAGGGAACACAAGTCATTTTCCATGTTCCAGTGGCAAACACTGGGCTTTGTTTATCAAGCTGGATACCGAATAACGGATTTACTCAAAAATCGTTCGTAGGAGCGTTTACACAGGAAATTTGAATTTCGTGAAAAACGTTCATATTCATATCAGTGTGCGTGAAGAAGATAAACTAATGTAAACCTTGACTTGTTCAACTTGTTCGGATCAGTTGGTCTGTCTCCATATAGCCATAAGCCGCAAACAAACGCCTCAGCTGATGGAGAATTTAGCGCAAGTCACGGTTCTTACGTCGACTGAGACGCAAAACAATTTTAAAATAGCTATTTCCTGTGTGACATGCTGGGTGTGTGATCATACAGTACAGTGTGGATCATACAGCGCTGGTCTGTTTTTATGCCTCTCTTTCACAGCTATCGAACGCATATCTAGACTTTGACCTTTTGTGGTGCTGTTACAGTGCTAAATGTTTTTGATTGGCATTGAAGGGAGTCAAAAATAACTTCCTCTTCTGTCTTTCTGCCTTTTCTCTCACCGTTTAGTAGTCATTTTATGTTCCAGCCCTCTGTGTGCTTGACCTTTTATAGAGTTTTGTGGGCATCACTGCAAATGAGCTGTGTTAGGAACCACACACACGTGATCAACATGATCAACATGTTAATATTTAAGAAGGTATGGTCCAGTACTTTAACACTGTGAAACATAGCATTAAATTTACAGCGGGTTTGTAAAATGGCATCATTTTTCTCAGACAAGAGGACTATCGTGTGAAACTGTCATGATATACAATATTATATATCATTTATATATACAGTATTATTATATATTCAGAAAGTATTCAGACCCCTTCATTTCTTTTTCACATTTTGTTACGCTAAAATGCTTTAATATTTTTTTTTTTTTAAATCAGTCTACACTCGATACCCTATAATGACAAAGCAAAAGCCAGATTTGTGTTTGCAAATTTATTACAAAAGAAAACATTGAAATATCACAGTGACATAAGTATTCAACCCTTGGCTATGACACTTGAAATTTAGCTCAGGTGCATCCCATTTCTCTGGATCATCTCTGAGATGTTTCTACACTTTGATTGAAGTCCACCTGTGACTGTGAACACTTACACTACGACTTGCATTTTCTCTGAAAGTGATATCTGTGGTATCTTCCAAGAGAAGTTGAATTATTTATGAAGATTAAACTTACTGAAGAAACGTCACCTGTTTATGCCAAGCAGCATTACTGAATGATGGAAGGCATTTTCTTACCCGTTCGACTGACGTGTTGTCATGATGAGAATTCAAAAGAGTATTCAAAGCTTACTAGTTTACATTCAGTAGAAATGTTTTTTTAATAATTTTTTTATATGTCGAGAACTTGATGCAAGATCCTTTTTAATTGCAAGTCTACTTAAGCATTATTTCCACAGGAAAGACAATCAGGTTAAGAACACTGGCAGCTGTGCTGAAAACATGTACTTGAAGTATGCATGTGGAACATTTGCTAGATTTGCTACAAGAGCAAAACTGTATTTTGTCCCAAAGACTTTATTCATAATCCTTTTTTGACGTCTTTATCAAGGGTGCCAATAATTCTAGAGCTGACTTCAGGCAACTTGTCCTATTGAGTATTTCAGCTCAGTCATACATGAATATGTATAATTTAGAATATAACTTCTGCTTATATTAGTTTTCTTACATTAACTGAAGTTTTAGGTTTCTCAAATCGCACGTTTTGTTGCAGTCAAAAAATACCTCAAACGAAAACACAAACAAAAATATTTGTATGAATTTCAAGACTACTATCGATAATCAATCAAGATTCAGCTGGTATCAACTATATCTATGTATTGTTAGAAATTGGATAAAATGCAAAAACATTGTCTGAGGTAAATTCAAGTCAAAGGTTAAGACACTGTAGTAATTTAACTGTAGTTTCGATCAAGGCAGCACTTCACACTGTCACATTTCTTACATGTAATTGGTCAAATGTTATTGTCACTAAAATTGAAATAATGGTTAGATTAACTGATTAATTTTAAAATGTAAATTAGTTGAATATAAAAAAAGAACCATTGGTAGCAGCCCTTGGTAATTTCACACCACAGGATCAAATACTAGCAGTAGATTACAAAAACATCACTGCACGTACTTCCAAACCGTGTAAAACGAGCTATATTCAATAAACAAGCAAGAGAAATGAAACGTTCTCTGACTTATTTATACATGCAATCTTTTGAAAAGCTGGCACGGAGAAAGAATTTCTGCTTTTGTATATTGGCTTGACATTTGTCCAAGTCTCTAAAAGTTGCAGGCGTGTTTGCTGTGTGTGGCGTGAGGTGTGTGTCATCGTTGCCTCGCTGGTGATGCTATGGCTTTTCTGGCCTTTATGAAGAAATTCCTGATAAGCCTCTGTGACTTGTGCTTTGCAGAAAGGCATTCAAGTTCAAGTCTGGTTTTGCGCTTTCATTTTATTTCATTTCCTTTTCACGGCACTCGATTGAAACAAAGTTTTTACACTTGGTGAAACACCTTCATTCAGGGTTATTTCCACACAGCAATTGTTCACTTTCTGCCCGCTGACATTTCCACTGATGTAGTAGTAAAACCAACACTGGGTATTCTGTGCAGGGGGTGTTCAGGGTTTTTTGGTTTTCCTATTTCCATCTCGTTCATCATTCAGCCATTCATGGGTGATCACGTTTATGAACATGTTTATGAACATGACAGTGAACATGTCGCTGTCTCACTTTGGCCAATCATGTCTAATCTGTGGAATTATACCCCACAACTTCCATTTAAAATAAATAAATAAAAATAGCTGCTGGCATTGGAAGTAACAAAGTTGGAGAGGGAGAAGGGAAAAAAAACCCTACACCAAAAGATAAACAAAGTAAAAGGTTATATGATGAACATCCTCTTGCAGTAGCTTTGTGATTTAAGAAAATTGCTACATTCTGCTTATATCATCAACCAATGCAATCTGATATTGTGCAGAAAATGTAGTCGCAAAAAAACAGAAGCGTTCTTCAAACTGATCTTGAGGTGATAAGGATATTTTTTCCCCTCTATTAGCATGTTTCTTTTACGCTTCAACATTGCCATTAATGTATCTGCAGCTAGGCCACGAGATTTGCATGATCGCATTCAGACAAGTATCACGTCATTGGTCACACTCAGATCTTAATCTTCGCTTTAATCGTTTATTGGCAGAACTTTTTCTTTAACTGTCTTTAGTCTCAGTGGCACTAAAGGAACGTGACGTTCTTGGTAAATCGTTGTGGTATAAGAGGAATAAAACACTAGTGGAAAGTCTGTTTCTCATAGGTGGTAACGGTGCATCACACCATGTCGTCGTCTAATATTTTCCTATAACTGTAGTGTTTTTTCTTACATTATTATAGATATTAATGTATTTGACTGGGCCTATAAATAATATCTACTGGAATTTAATGACCATTTTCATACACACATTGTGTTTTGTGAGTGCAAACTTCAGAAACACAAAAAAACCTGTATGACTGCAACTTGTAGCCAAAATATTACTGCACGCATTTAAAGAATAAACTTAATATTATATTGAGTTGGATTATATTCATAAACTAAATCTTATACCAAAGTTGGATTTATTATTGAGTTGTTAGCCTGTTTTACCTGTCTCTTACTTATTAGCCTATTTTACCGGTTCCTTAAATCGAATGGGTTTAATCCAAACCTCAGTGACTCAAAAGACAACCTGCATATAAATAGTCAACTTGGACCTAATGTGTCCTGTCAGTGGAAAGTTCAGGAATAAAAAAGCTCTACGGCTCTAATTATATTCATTAAATAGGCTAAGCTGTACTCAGGGGCATCTGTGGAGGTTATTTTATAGCTAAAATATCTCCCTGACTGCCAACAGGTTCAAACTTCTTCATCTACAGGACTCGGAATAATGTCTGAATGTGGAGGATTATCTGGGAGAGGATTTTTGTTTTGATTATTAATGTTCCTGAGGTAAAATGCATGTATCCTAAAGTATTTTACCAGCCAGTCAACTTTGACCTGTGTCATCTCGGCTAGGAAACAGTGTCTCAGATGTTTTGGTCACTAATCCAGTTTCCTGAAGCTTAGCCACTACATAGCAAAGTACACTGGAGAGCACTGCTAAGAAACATATCCAGTTCCCCTCATATGAACAGCCTGCAGGCTATATTAATTATTTATATTCCCAAGAAAGTACAGGTAAGCAGAAAAACAACAACAACAACAACAAAGCTTAGGTAACTTTAAATACTAACTTCTTTTTGAACAAGTATTTTACATAGCTAGTTAAATGTTAGCTACTTAGCCAGCTAGTTATACACCCAGACTAGTCCAAAGCTCCAGTGTTTTCACCAAACTTTTCTAAAGCAGCATTGCACCTTTTCAATTCAGTCTTCAGCTACCACCAGGAAATTACACGGGTTTTTTTTTCCCACACAAAAAATATCACATTTAAAAAATAGTGTAAAAAAAAAATCCCAAAACGCGACAAGAAATTTTAAGGGAGACTGGATAGTGTTAGGTCAGTTTGTTTAACAGACAGTTCCGCTACTAACTAGCCTGCTAGCCAAAAGACCCCAATCTCCATCCCAAGGGCTAAATGTTTACTGTCTTGTTTAAAAAAAATAAATAAGTACTGTCGGAAATAGTGTTAGACAACCTATTTTAGATGAAATGGATATGAGCTAATCGACCCCAAAGACACAAGTATGGAACAACCTGTCGTAATCCCTTAGCTGCAAGCTAATCTATAAACACCAGAACCAAGCAACTGTTTAGCTTTTCCTAACTACCACTCAAGATGAGCTGTAAATGAAGTACTGTTAACTGTTAAGTTTGCAGAAGAACTAAGTTTTCTAGTGTTGTAGCTTGGTAAGTAGTTGGTGATTAATTCAGCAGTGAGAGTTGTTAAACGGGTAAGTCTGAGCCGAATGAAATAAACATTTGAGCTAGCAAGTTCGAGACTCACCGTAGGAGCAGTAACCCGCGCAGGCACCGGCTCCTCTTCCGCCTAGAACCGTTTAAAATAATAACAAGTAAATAAAATCCAACTTGCACTCGCAGGTAATCCGTAAAGTGTTATCCCTTCTCAACTTGTCTGCCGCTCTCGGTACGGCTAAAGTCCAATGTGATCAACAACAATATGGCTGAGTGTAGTGTAGAGAAGAGAAGGGAAGGGAAAGGAAGGGAAAGAGCGACACACACTCTCTCAGTGTGAGACAATGAACTGCTGCTGCTGTTACACACTGATCCCTAACACACACCACTAGGACTGGACATCCACTGCTTTCTAACTATACTACTCTTTCTGCTAAAATAAAAACTTCTCAGAAGAGAAGGGAAGGGAAAGAGCGACACACACTCTCTCAGTGTGAGACAATGAACTGCTGCTACTCTTTCAGCTAAAATAAAAACTTCTCACAGTGTTGATGCCAACTTGATGTAACTGATGAATCTGATCTCAACGCAGCCTTTTTTCAAATGCATGTCTCTCTCTAGGAGTTTTCTCCGTACACTTACAACTAGTATCTGCTGGTTGTCCTCCACCCTTATTTCCCAGTTTTAATGGTGGCGGAAACCCTAATCTCCATGTCCTTGGTGTATCTGTTCACTCCATGTTTTTCAGACACTTAGAACCTCCAGACATTGACACACTGGTGTTCTTTACACAGTTAGTTACTGACCTTATACGTGAATATGATACTGCATATGATACTTAATGCTTACATAAGGGATTATCGTGATGCTTATACTAATTACATGATTAAATATTCCATACTTCCTGCAAGAAAATAAGCCATACACCGTATAATAGCTTTCTTTTAATACAATCCGCCTTTGCTCTAAATTCCCACAAATCTTTCTTGCTGGTGAAAAGGATTTGTTACATTTACTATAGATGATTTTAATTAATTTTTTGATTTCAATTCAATTCAATTTTATTTGTGTAGCACTTTTGACAATGCACATTGTCACAAAGCAGCTTTACAGAAATATATAAATCCAGGATCTAATTTTTTTTTTTTAGTTTATAAATTTATCCCTAATGAGCAAGCCAGAGGCGACGGTGGCGAGGAAAAACTCATCTGGGTGACACCAGATAGTGCGATTATAAATTATTATTGTGTGCTATATGGTCGAAAGTCAGGTAATATTTAGCCATGTATAACCTAACTTGGGTTTAGATATCATACAGTGTCTTACATAAGCGTTAATTCCCTTAAACTTTTCCACATTTTGTAGTGTTAAAACCTGGACATGTCCCGGAATTATTGTAATTGGGATTATATGTCATGAATATATACAAAATATAGCCATAATATCGAAGTGAATAGTGAGGCAACTGGTCGCACCAGAACTAATTTAGGGGTATCATGCACATTTGGGTTTGAATAATTATGCACTTACATCTTTTAGTTTCATTGTTTTGTAAGTAATTTTGAAAACTATATTCACCCACAAACACACACACACTATATGATGAGCTATTTTCTGTAACCTCATGACATAAGTCCATTCAAGTCCTGAATTGTAACACTACAAAATGGGGTAAAGTTCGAAGGGTGTGAATACTTATGTAAGGCACCAGGAAACTTCCTTTGTGACTAAGACCAACGAGTGCTACAATTCCATCTCTCATCATATACAGTACTTTATATTTAGTATTATACTCTTTTATTAGCAGTGTGGTTACAAAATATGGAAACTAACACCATCAAATGTCATTCTGACATTTAAAGTTCTTGAAGAAGCTATTTATTTTTGACAGTGTTTGACAATATTAAAAATGATGTTGTCCTTGATATGAAAATCTGTGATACCTAGGGAATTTCACACACCAGCATGTCTCGTTTACCTGACAAATTTAAGATAAGACTGGCCAGCAGGAGTGTGCCGTATCCAAAAGAAGTCATTCAGTACATCCTGGTTCATGCAAAAACGTTGCATCATGCGGATGATTTTGATTTGTTTCGCTTTGACAATTTGTGGGTCCCAGGTGTCTGCTGTAGCTTTCTAAAATAAAACAGCACAATGACCTATAGACTATATGTCATGCTTTAAAGTATGTGTATATATTCAAATACAGTTTTGTTCAAAATAAAATTATCTGTCGAAGGTTTCGTAATTACTGATGCATCAGCACATTTTCTTATAAAACAGCATCTTGGTTAACTTCTCACAGACTTTGTATGACTATATGGATTAGTATTTAATCCTATTACTCCAATTTCACAATAAAAACAGAAAGTTTCTACAGTACTTCTACATAACTCTAATTTATATACATAGAAGCTCAATTTGTGTTCTCACAAAACAGGCTCAGCGGCTTAAACCTATGGTCCTGGATACATTTCGCTATAAATCATGTCGGAATCTGACTAGATAACATCAATAATGTTCGTGATACACAAATCTTTGGTGTTATGATATTGTTTGACTGATTTGAGTGCTCTGAGAATGCAAAATCAAGCCTTGTACTGAAATCCCAGTTGTGTCCAGCTGTTACAAATGCTAGCTAATTTACCGTCAGTCATAAATGTTGGTGATCTTTCTTATTTTTGCCAAGAGTTTGTCCTGCTAATCAACATGCCAGTTCATTTTGTGTCTATGCAAACAATTACACACTTGCTACTTAAACACAACTGCACTGATATAACTTGGAGAATTAGATATAACTTGGAGAATTAGCTAGTTGAGCTTCTGCCTGCTTGGATCAAAAGTATGCACCTACAGCGGGACTTGGGTAAGTTACTATGAATGTAAGCTTCTGTTTTTTTTTGTTTTTTCTTTACACCCGAAACCTATAGGAAACAAAATCATTATCTGTCAAGAAGCAAAGCAAGCTTAGCAACAGTTTGCAAATCTCTCACGCCTCATCAGCTCTGAAAGCACACACGAATGTTCACTTCGCCTTCCCTCTTGTTTGGGCCCATTCTTTTCTGAACACTTTCTTTTAAAGTGACAGACAGACATATTTTATCCCTTTGGTTCCTTGGTAGTTACGTGCTAATAATACAGATAATCATAGCACTTTAATCTACTTTTCAGTTGCACCGTAGCTGCAAGAAATGCTAGTAAAAACAAAATTGATCAGTCAACAATCTGTCTTGTTTTGGAGAACAAATGACCACATCATCATTTCTCCATTCTTACTTCCTATCTAGCATTTTGTAACTGTAGCACACCATGACCCATGGGTATCATATAACCAGATAATGGGGTGGCTCAAGAGGAAGTTGTGAAAGGAAGATGGGGATGTTTGCAATTTGCATATTCATTCATCTTCCAAAATCGTAGTATTTTTCACTAGGGTAAAGGTGTATTGATGCTGCTGACTTGAACTCTTGAACATAATTAATGGGTTAATGTGCACCTTTAAGGGTAAATAATAATCTGCAATAACACTAATTATTCATCTAATGATAACCCTCAAATGAACATCAAAAGCTTTATTTGGGTTTGTAAAAGTATCATGATATTGTGAAACTACCTGCTGTTGCCTGAAATGTGCAGCTTTCATGTGGAAAGAAGAGAAACAGTTAACTGAACATGAAATCAACGAGATGTATCCCAACATTCTTCTGTCTAAACAAGATCATTATAATCATTAAATTGTTTTTTATAAAGCTAGAGAAACTGTATATTCTTACAGCCAGGGAACAGGGTATATATACACACACACACACACACACACGTCAGACTGGCATGACGTGCCAAAGCGCTCGTGCCAAACCCCATTTAAGAGCGCGCGCAGCCGTTGCACCCCGAGATGCACCTATAGGGAATTTATGCTTCTCAAAATAAAGACACTTGTGGATTTTACTCGTGATCTTGGTTCCATAATTTTCCATAAAAAAGGCTTTCTGAAGCATGGAAATAAAAACAGCATAGTTCTCCGCAGGTTTGGGGAGAAAAACTCCGACGCACTCCATCATGTTTTCAGCCTTCAGTTTAAGGAGCTAGCTGATTTTAGTCTCGACTTCAGACATGCTGCCCTGTTCGCGTTTCAGCTGTGTGCTTCTGGCTTCGGACTGACAGGAACTTTACGCGCAGGAGCGCAGTGATGCTGGAGGAACGGACACCCTGCAGCATGTGCTGCTGCACTCCTCTCAGCAAAATACTGATGGTCGCCTTCATGATATTACTGCTGTTTGCTATATTGTTTGGAAACTCTCTGACTTTGGCTGGGGTGCTCGGAACGAAACATTTCCACACACCTCAGGGTTATCTGAAAGCCTCTTTAGCGGTGGCGGACTTGTCCGTGGGGGTTTTTGTGGTTCCTCTGTCCGTGTACGCAGAGATTTCGCTCATGCTGACGGATGCAGCACCGGGCTGGACAGTGCGTGATTCCCAGCACACACCTTTCCACCCGTGCACTTTTATTGGCCCTGTGTTTGCAGGCAGCACGCTGGTTTCCATCACCACCGTTTTCCTTCTCACTATAGAGCGCAGCATTGCTGTCCTGAAACCTTTGCACAAAGAGGCCGTTATTACAAGAAGACGAACGAGCATGCTGATTGTCTTTTCTTGGACAGGCAGCTTTTTCTTAGCACTCTCCCCCCTGATTTTTAGCAAACAGGTCGCCTTGGAGTATAATGCATGCAGCAGAATGTGCAACTACGCGCTGGGAGCCAAAGAGTTTCCGCCTCAGGCTTGGCACATTCTCTTACTTTTCCCAGTGTTTGACTTTACTCTGCTCGTTGGGACTGTTGTTATAAACATTATATCCTTCACTACGATCCGCCATCACTCTAAGAAAAGAAGGCGTCTGGCTCAAGCGGGGTGCCAGAGTACATCAGGACCCAGTTTCTCCGACATCAAGGCTGCGAAAACAATCGGCGCGCTCACGCTGGTCTTCACCGCCTCCTTCACTCCTGTTGCAGTGTTTGTAGTAGGAAACGTGCGTGGAAACGAATGGTGCAGCTTCTCGTTTGTGGCTTTTTGGATTCTGGCCGCAAACAGTTGCTGGAATGTCATCATCTACAGTGTGAGGGACCAAAAGTTCAGACTCCGAGTGCGTCAGCTTCTCCTGTTCTCGAAAATAAAGAATTCACCCTCAGAATAAGCTGAAAAACCTTGTGTCATGCTGCCTGCCACACATTTCACAGTAATCTGCTCGCTGCACAATGTACAGGCCTAATGTTGCAATAGGTGACTGATATCCATCCATTCTCTGTACCGCTTATCCTACACAGGGTCGCAGGGAGCCTGGAGCCCATCCCAGGGGACTCGGGGCACAAGCTGGGGGACACCCTGGATGGGGTGCCAATCCATCGCAGGGCACAATCTCACACACACACACACACATACCCATTACAGACTACAGACAATTTGGAAATGCCAGTCAGCCTACAGTGGAGGAAACTGGAGTACCCAGACGAAACCCCCAAAGCACAGGGAATATGCAAACTCCACACACAGGGCAGAGGCAGGAACCAGACCTCCAACCCTGGAGGTGTGAGGCAAGCGTACTAACCTCTAAGCCACTGTACCCCCAGAATCCTGACTAATCTGATGGGTGAGCATTGCAGTAAGGGTTCTGATGAATCATGGCATTTACAATCCAACAAAGAAATAATTTCTATAAAATAATGCAGGACAGTCTTTACATCAAGAGTCCTCTGGTGTGTAGTACACCTATATCTCAAAGCATATCAAATTCAATACGTTATCCTTCGTTTATGAATGTAATAATATTCAGATTTGTTCACAAAAGTCAGCTTTTTGTATATTATATACAGTATGTGTATATTCTTATGACTGATGTTGCCTTCTTTGCACTACTTAAGTTTGTCCAAGCAAAATTAAGAATCTCACAGTTATGCCTAGAAAAATAATGATTTTTTTCCTCCCTATTGCTAACCAATGGTTATGTTTGATCTCTGATCAGACATTTATGTGCAGCAGATTTATCTTATATTTACTAATATTTTCAGTGTATAGGATGTATGATTATTCTATACCAATCCTGAAATTGTTTTTAATTTAAAAAAAATAATAATCTGAAAAAATCTTCCTAAATCATTTAAAAAGGCTGTAGCTTTGAGGCATTAGAACCTAACCTATTTGTACTAGATTTAGGATGTTTTTGATGGAGACTACAATATTTACAGTATTCTGTAAAGAAAAGGGTGACTCTTTTGGGGTTACCTGGAATGAGTCCTTCTCCTCAATGCTCACCCTCGTCTGTATGTTTACTTAACAGTCAGAATTTGACATGCTGCTTAGTACTGACTTGGGATTTGTAATTACCTTTGCTTTGGCTCAGAGAAGCAATGCATAGCTCAACAAACTATACTGTGTGGTTGCTGTGCTTAACCACAAAGTCAGCATAGGAACCATAAATGTTACAAAAACAAGTGTCTGAATGCTACTTGTTAAAATTGCATAAAACTTGGACTTACACCATGGAAACCACGAAAACAGTGTTTAAATAACCCCAGTACTGTTTAATTTCCCAGAATTAATACATTCATGTTAATATATTCATTCTGACTGTATCAATATTTCCTATAATAACATATAGCATATACAGGATTTTGTTTCAGCTTGGAGGGGGCGGTTATGTAGTATAATCAGCTACAATCAGTACATAACCTGTACATTTTGGATTAAGTATCATTGTAGGACTAGTATAAGATATTTGGGAGTATAAATCAAAGCAGCGTTCAGATAACAGAGAAAGGGTGAAAAAAGACAATGTTATTGGTGTTGAACTGAGAGAGCAGCAAAGCTGAATGAGTGAAATAGAAAAGCGGCACTCAAAAACACAGCACAGTTACGCAAAATGAACAAAGGTTGCTATGAACCCACTGCATTAGGCACTGCATTAGCTATTGCTGATCTCATATCTCATTCACATGAATGGTGTGTGTAAGTGTGTGTGCACTTCAGTAAGCGGTGTTTAGAGTGTGTAATGTGTCAAGGCCATCATTTTCTCATGTAGGCTGGAAAAAGCTATGACTACAGTCATGCTGGACTTTGAGTTGTTGTGGCGTGTACACTCAGGCATCTCTCTCTCTCTCTCTGACACACACACACATACACACACACACACACACACACACATTAAATGTTCAATCAAGTCTACTAAGTTATAACAAGAAGATTTAATTGCACTTTAACAGAAAGCTTACCTCTCTTGGTGTTATTGTTCTTTCAAAACCTTGCCAGATGTCTCTATTTACTCTGAATTGT
Organism: Pangasius macronema; assembly: GCA_037577455.1. NCBI lineage: Eukaryota > Metazoa > Chordata > Actinopteri > Siluriformes > Pangasiidae > Pangasius > Pangasius macronema. Next base: position 3,387,304 of record CM074945.1, on the reverse strand, counting down.
ATCCTCTAGAAATATAATTATATGCATCTGCACCGTGCTGATTGTAATTGTTCAAAGTACACCGCATCATTTCATCCTGGCACAATGCAGTACAAAGACAGTTTAAGCGTGGGTCCAGAGCTGTCACTCTTTAATATAGGAATGTTTTTTCCCCCAGATCCTTTGCAATATGTGTCCTAATGAATCACAGTAAATGTACATTAATATAGACTAAATGTGGGTGAGGTGTAATTTTATTTGAATACTATATTGAATGTCAATAAAGTCTTACAAAAACTGTGAATTAAATCTGTTTCTCTACAGGCTTCCCATAACAATAGACACTTCAACCACAAAATATCTGCCCTTAGAGCTCATGAACCACATTCTTAGGATGGCACAGCAAACAGTTTCCTCAGAGACCTTTTCTGCCCCAGCGTGGGTTCAAGAATCTCATTAATCCAAAATCCACTCTGTGCAATTTGCATATTAATCTGTATAATTAACATGGTCTTCAATGGCATCTGAGATTTATTTTGTAACGAATTAGAGTTTGTCGTTTATCTCTCGCATCATCTTTACCTAAAGAGAGCGATGCAGCAGCTTTAGTGTACACAATATTCCTTTAGTTTATCCAGATCTCTTACCTCCTGCAGAATGGCATGAAATTGAAAAGTTGATCATTTTTACAGATTACAGTAAGTTATACCGTGTGCTGAAACATCGGCGAGACTCTGGTTTCTGGAATACATTTACAGTTTGGGTGGAAATTATTTTAGAGACATACCTCCATTATCTATTAGCTACATAACCCTCTTGGCTCCAAGGCAGTACTAAAGAAGCATGTTGCACATCTTGGATGACTGATTCTGTTTTGTGTAGGTGTTTGATTTTTCACCAAGCTGTTCTGATTACTAGGCTACAGCTAATGTCTTGCAGTATACGAAGCCCAGAGCCTGGTTTTATAACTTCATTGCAACACTGGATCTCATTCAACTCCAGACCACATCACTACTGTCCTGGTTATACAGGGAACATGCTATTGCTTAAGATAATCACTTGTGGCAGCACATCAAATTGGGGCAAATTGTTGCCGAGGTCCACCAGGTGCAATCAGAACTGCCCTTATACTTACTGCGAAATGGCCGTCCAGAGCACTATGCATCACAGCACTCCCGCAATGACTAGAGAGAGTGCAGTCAATGTCAGTGAGACTTTTCAGTAAGTGAAGTAAATGGAACATATAACAGGGAATGCAAACAGGAAAGTAAAAGGTAAATGAAATGGGAGAGGGGGGAATCAGAAAAGAAAAATGAAAGTCCAAACTAAAAGGCCATCAGGATAGAAATGTTTCATCACAGGATAAAGGCTGTCAGTCAGAATAACTTGTTGATTTACCGTGACCTTTCACTCTAAAGAACAGGCTCTCAACTCCCTCTCTGGAGAACCCCCTGTCCTGCACATTTTACTGTCCTTCCTGCCCTAACACACCTGATTCATCTAATCAGCTCAAGAAAAAAAAAGTGGAAGTGGTGTGTTCTAGCAGGGAAACCAATAAAATGTGCAGGACAGGGAGTACTGCAGAAACAGTGATGGGAAGCTGTGTACTAAGAGGACTTAAGTGGAATGAAACCATGGCAGCAAAATATTTCCCACAACATAACAGAGCCATAGAAAACTCAACATAGTGATCAAATATTCAGCCCTGTACCGTTCTCTTGGCGTATGCCATATATGCACTCGACCACAAAGTTGATTCATCTGAGCATCGCTTTTTTTCCCTACACCTCTGTAGTCCAGTGCACTTAATAAACTGGTTTAAGTTCATCAAAAGCAACGTCATTAATGTATTAGTCCATTACCTCTTTTCTGACACTTATTTTAAGCATTTCCATTTTTGTCAAATTTCCTAATTACTTTTTCAACTTTGGAGTAATCCTTATCCTCCTTATTTTCTGATTACAATGGAGAACTAATTGGGAGTAAGCCGAATCGAATCACACTCAAACATTCTGGGCATAATGTTTCGAAAGCTTGAAAGGCATTGACAAAACGCAGCACCACAGCTACATAAAGGAGTGGGCTGATAATCAAGTACGAGACAAATTGGAACACAGGACACACTAAATGTGCTTTTATTTATCTGCTCTGAAGCATGCCGTGCTACTGCAGTGACTGCAGCCAATCACCATGACAGCGTTCAGCTTCTACAGTACTGCGCGTCGAAACCAAGCCATCTGAAACCCATGGACTTCAAGGAAGAGGAAAGCAATACACAGCTACAGTTGTTTAAAAACGTTATTCAATGCACATCTGACTCACACTGGTTCCTTATTAATTCTCAGATAATACACTTTTTAGATATTCTATTCACTACATACAAAAATGAGACTGTGTGTCATTTGATGGCTGTGTCCTCTATTTAGAGCAATGTGTGTGTGTGAATTTTAAAAAGGTAAATTATTCACTCTATTCATGCATCAAGTTAAATAAATAACAAAAAAGCTGCTAGACTATCATTCTGAAAGCTTATTCAACACATTAGACAACAAATCAAAAGAAAAACACAGACAACTCAAAATTTCCAAACTCGTTTTCATTGCATACAAACTATGCATAATTTCTCGGAGGTGCATGAACTTTGGAGTTTCCTGTGTACTGCATAATTTAGATTAAAAAGTTTCGTGTTGAATATCAAACAGCTAATTTTCACAGGCAGGCCAGACACAGTGCTATATGTTATTATCCTGTTGTCATTACTGATACTGATTTGGATTTGTAATGAATTTCTTTCCAAGGCAACATCTTTTGAAGAAAATACTGCGTACAATCAGAAAAAAAGGTTTTACAGCTATATAGATATTTCCTGCACCACAGGGAGTTAGTATTTGGATTGGCAATTGTAATAAGAATATAAATTAGAGGAGCTACTTCTGACAAAACATCAGTATTTTTTCTTCCATGATCGGAAGTACAGTTGAATTGGTATCAGTGGATTCCTCCTCTGAAGACAGGGATGGAAAACATCAAAGTCTACTTTCCTCACTCTCTCCAGGTAATCATCAATAGCAACCTGCACACACACACACACACACACACACACACACACACACACACACACACACACACACACACACACAGCAACAGCTCAATATACCAGTAAACGACAAGTTTATCCAATAATTATTTGTTCAATGCTCAGTTAATTNGTCCATTAACACAGCATTGGGCTAGAAGCAAATAGGAAAGATCACCAGTTTAATCCCTACACCAGATGATGACCTGAATGTTCTGTCAATTCCCTATTATTTCCACTCTTCCATTTGGGATTTTGCTGTTTAGCCAGATATTCCCAATAGAAAACTAATCAATCATCTATACACTGAACTGTTTCCTTAAGTCCCCTGTCTTTATATCAAATGGCACAATCAGTCCTCTTTGCATTTAGAAAAATAACATTATGATCACCAAGATACCTTAAAAGTAATTGACAGTAGGTTGAAAATAGGAAGTAATTTTGTGAAAATTTAAAGAAGAAAATGAGGTTAATTTTTTTGTAATGCCTCTTACTGGTCAGAACATTAAAACTGTATGAGGCTTGACAGAAAATTCTCTCTGTCTGGCGTCTGTCATCTCCCCGACTTTACTACCTGAACCCTGAGCTTTTCTACTGGAGGCTTGAGAAAGAACCACTATAATAAAGGAATAACTCTGTGTCATGCCATCGCTTAGACGCGTAATTAGACGCAGAGCCAGACATGTGAGGTTACGATGAATTGCACTCTCTATCATCAGGTAAGCAGTAGTACACGGCAGATGCAGAGGAGATGAAATCACTTACTGTTTGCAGGAAAGCAGGCATGGCGGCGTCTGGAACATTTTTCCTGAATGATCTCGCCTGTATAAAGACATAATAAACATGATGGTTGATGGGTAAATCTATCATGTGTCAAGCATCTAATGTAAGAGATCTACATAAGACACATGCTCATGCCAATTTGTTCATGAAGCCTGAACAGCATCTCAATCATAATACTTATTACTTAATTAGATTAGATTCACAGCATGGAGAAACAATCATTCAGGACTAATTAGTAAACAGGAAGCAGCTTCTGAGGACTAAATTTTCTTTTGTGCATTTGAGTGACTGAAACATTAAATGATTATATGCATTTTATTTTTAGTAATGCATTTTATCAGTAAATCTCCAAATACAATACCCATAAATCATTTGAGTAAATGCAAAATGACGCCAAACATTGAGCAGAAAGTATCAAGCCAAAAAAAAGGAAATGTGAAAATACACTTACATGCTGGAGATGAACATGTGCTTGACTGGCAATGTCATACACAACATCCCTGACATTCTGCTCCCTGCTGCCACGGATGAAGTCCTCTTGAGAGGCGCCGTGCTGGGAAAGATATCAGAGATCTTAGGCTCAGTCAGATCGATTCAATCACCAATCGCAGCTAATATGATGCAAACACACCTGGAGCAGATGCATTGCACTTAATAGACTTAGATATGGTGTATTTCCTAATTCTTAATCCAACACCTCTAACTGCATATAGAACAGTGCTTTACACACTTCAGCTCCACAACATGACAAAAGACTTTGCTCTAAAAATCAAAAGATCGTCTGATACTGTAACATTCAATATTATAATAGATACATTTATAAAAATGGATTTATGCCACTTGGCCTCTTCAGCGTAGTCATATGAATTCAATGTATTAGTCACTTAGAGACAGACGTCCTGACCTTTACTGTTAATGCAACATTAACACAAAGAACTCCCTTAAGTCTGACTGGTTAACCCTTTAACACAACGAAATGATCACTGCGCGCGCACACACACACACACACACACACACACACACACACACACACACACACACACACACAGAAATCCCTCAGATAAGTTTTAGTAAACAGTTAAATAGGAAATTAAACCCTTATTGAACGCTGAAGCCTTAAATCTACCAGGCTGTCCCTAACATTCATATGCACACCACGTTACAACAGCGGCCCCTGCAGTCTGGATTACATCATCGCCTCAAACAAACAAACAAACAAACAAACAAACAAACAAACAAAAATACAGCACTCATTAATATCCCATCTATGATGGACCACGCCTGGACATATGACCTGGAATATTCTTTCTGACCATCAGCTAAATCCTTCAGTCTGGTCTACATCATGTCCATATTTCTACAACAGATGATCCAAAACACAGACCATCGGCGTGGGCTGAACTGACCAGATCCATAAAACTGTGATTGCCATATGGGTCAGTCCCATGTTCAGACTCTGGTGTGTGTAACCCACTGGAGGACTGTCTGTTGACGCTGCACCATCTGATTTCCTTCTCTACTCACCATACAGTGCATAATTTGGGTGCCATTTCCCGGATAGTACTCTATGTTAATACCCATAATGCACTGTAAATCCAGCATACAACCGATGCACGCTACGTCTGCACTAAAGCACCATGCTGCGTAGTGATATTCGTCTGGAGCACGCGCCTTTGTATATAAACATAAATGAATGTTGTTTAATGGTCACTAAGGCCAATAGGTACAGTAAGGTCCAAAAGCCAGACACCACCATTTTGTTTTCAATCAAATGGCCATTCAGCATTTATTGATAATTATTTGATGGTAAACAATAAAGACGGGAAAACGTAAAGTGCAGCAATTTCATTTTCCCCTCAAACAAGCATGCAGTACTTATTTATGCAGCTCAATATTAAAATTCAAGATTACAAATAAAATATATATACAAACATATATAGTTTTCACAAATATTTTTTCCTGATCATTATTGATCTTGGTCATAAATCACACAAAGTTCCTCAACAGAGTATAAAATCTGTAAAATATGCACTACACATTTTCCCATCAATATTGTTTGCCACCAAATAATGAACAATAAATACTGAACGGCCATTTGGTGGAAAATAAAAGGTGGTCTCGTGTACAGATGCCACATGTACAGTGTGGTGCTCCATATAGTACAGTCTATACAGTACATATTAAATGAGTGAGGCAGGGGGATTATTTCAGATGGAGCGATACAAAGCCTGGAAAATCCTTCCCCATGGTGACCATTTGGTAGTCATATACAGTCAGGTCCATAAGTCTCTGGACAGTGACAGTTGTCATACTTTTGCTTCTGTACACCACCACAGTGGATTTTAAATGAAGCAATCCAGATGTGATTGAGGTGTAGACTTTCAGCTTTAATTCAAAGGGTTTAACAAACATACTGCATTAACCGTACAGGAATTACAGCCATTTTTTTTTTCACAGGCTCAAAATTAATTGGACAACCTTAAATATTAGGATTATTTTTTATACTTGGATGCAAATCCTTTGCAGTCAATGACTTCTTGAAGTCTGGAGCCCTTGGACATCACCAAATGCTGAGTTTCCTCCCTTGAGGTACTTTTCCTGGCCTTTACTGCAGCTGTCTTCAGTTGCTGCTTCTTTGTGGGTCTTTCTGTCTTCAGTTTTGTCTTCAGTAAGTGAAAAGCATGCTCAACCTTTTTTATTAAACGAATGGAAGCATGTTTGAAATATATTATGCATATTTTTCAATCAATTAAAAGTCATAGCATTTTAAAGTCTACCAAAATTAAAGATTTCATTCTGAATAAAGTGCATGAGCATCAAAGACGATCTGATATCTGATCGCAACTCAAACTGACTACGCATACGTCTGTTTCGCTATGACATGTTCCTGCCAAACGACTTGATGAAAGACAGAAATCTCCCTTATATAGACATCTTCAAGCAGACTGACTGTTTTACCACCATGAGGTTTTACCACCATGTTTATGAAACTGACTCCTTACCCAGCATGATGTTTACAGGCAGACAGCCAGATTAGAGGTAGGTTACAAAGGCAGAAAAATAACATCATTTGGTGAAAACCCAATTTCTGTCATTTTTAATTCAGTCACAGCAAAATCCAACAGATTTTCCCAGAGCGTCACACATTCTTGCTCTTTGCTGAATACCTGGTTTGATGAAAGACTGGCTATGGCAATAACATGATATTATCATAAAGGATAAGCTGAAAGATCATCTGAGACAGATATTTTATGACACTCACCAGCATGCAGATGTCCATGGGGAGATAGACTCTGCGCTTCTGGCTGTGGTACGGTGTGGCTCGTAGACACGTCACAATCCCTTGTGCTTTACCAATATGGCTGGCAGCATGATCTGCGTGGACGTCTTTCACTCCTTTACAAACACATACAAGAATATTAAGCAATTCCTCTTGCTTGCTCTTTCCTGATGGGATTATGGGATTCATATTCAGATGGCTATACGTACATCTAATAACTACACATTTTAGTCAGTAAAAAGTAGGTTGTTTTTTTTGCTCTGAAAGAAATAAATATTTGGATTTGAAGTTTAATTTTCAAACACATTTGACTGAAGAATTCATGAAATTGTTCCTACAAAAATGTGTGGCCAAAACATGTATAGCCGGGCCAGTAATCGGCCTCAGACTTCCATTACGAGTGAAATTTCGAGTAAATTTCTGGATTTTTGTTTTTCTCCGTACAGGAAATCCTTGTCCATGCAATCACACACACAGGATCGTTTCTAGCTGCAGGTGGTATATGTGGTCACCACATATGGCTCCCAAACCACCAGGGGGCCCTGCAAGAACGAAGGATTTTTGGAGACTTTTGGGACACGCTTAGAATGTACCATCTCAGTAGGATGTGTATAGCATTAAGTGCATTAATTTCTAATAGCTAAACAAAGTTTCTGAGGTTACAAGAAAAGGACGCCTCTTTTTAAAAGTAACTATGCATGTACTTTAAAAAATAAAGAGGTGAAAAAGGCAGCAATTAGAATTTGCTGTAATTAGAAAGAAGAAGAAAATCAGTGTGATGGCACTTGAACGTTTTTTTTTTTTTTTTAGTAATGCCCTTTGCTGATCAGAGCATTAAAGCTTTATGAGGCTTGTTGCCTTTGGGACAGAAAATTATCACTCTGTCTCTGTGCTTCTGCCATCTTCCCCACTTTACTGCCTGAACTCTGAGCTTTTCTACTGGAGCCTTAAGAAGGAACCACTATAATAATAAAATAACTCTGTGTCATGCCATCACTTAAACGCGTAATTACATGGAGAGCCAGACGTGAGGTTAAAAGAAAACTCTGCCTCAGTTGAGCACAAATTTAAGGCGTGAGTGAGGGTGTGTGTGTGTGTGTGTGTGTGTGTGTGTGTGTGTGTCTTTGACTCTGAATTTCAGTTATCTTCAGCTAAAGGGGGAGGGCACAGTCCAAAGAGAACATGTTTTGGAAGCTATTTGAATTTGAATACTATTTTTAAGAGACAATCCCAAGTTTGAATAAAGCTGAAACATCCACCACTCACACCGCTCAGAGGATATCAGACTGCCTTGCTCACACATCTTCCTAGATGAAAACGAATCATCTGAAACTCAACCCTGACAAAACTGAACTCATATACCAAACAGTGAATAACTTCGCAATGTCTTCGCACCCGTCAATCAGCATAGACACCATCGCTGTCCATCTGACGCAGAGCCAAGAATAATGGTGGGACCACAGTTTCTGATCTGCTTTCAGTACATTTGAAATCAGAGGCAGCTCTTTCAAACATTCACTAAACTGGGGAAAGATCAGGTTTATGCGAACCAGGTTTGAAATATTGGGGCTATGTGAATGTCTGGGAGGCTCACGTGCAACCAGAAGCCAATCTATTACTGGAAAAGACAAATAACACACTTTGAGGCAGCACTGAATGGTTGATCAATAAGACGCTGTTAAGATGCTCTCTTTACCTGATTAACTCCATTAAAATACTCAATATTCACAAGTAGGTACACTTGTGATAGGTAAAGACACTACAGCATTTTAGCTCTTTCAGAATCCTGCATTGTAGTTTTATTTATTATAAATCTCATTTAATTCATACATCATTCTTCATTTAATTTGATATACACCAATCATCCATAACATAAAAACCACTCGTCTATTGTGTAGGTCCCCCTTGTGCTGCCAAAACAGCTCTGAACTGTCAAGGCATGAACTCCATGAAGTCCCGTATGATGCAAGGTGAGGCCTCCATGGATCAGACTTGTTTGTCCAGCACATCCCACAGATGCTCGATCGGATTGAGATCTGGGGAATTTGGAGGCCAAGTTGACACCTTGAACTCTTTGTCATGTTCCTCAAACCTACTGAGGAACAAACAATACTGTTGCCATGAAGGAGTGTAACAATGTTTAGGTAGGTGGTACGTGTCAAAGAAACATCCACATGAATGCCAGGACCCAAGGTTTCCCAGCAGAACATCACACTGCCTCCGCCATCTCGCCTTCTTCCCGGCCACCCACATGGATCACCAGCCCAGGCCACCTTCTTCCATTGTTCCATGGTCCAGTTCTGATGCTCACGTGCCCATTGCAGGTGCTTTTGACGGTGGACAGGGGTCAGCATGGGCACTGTGACTGGTCTGTGGCTACACAGCCCCATACACAGCAAGCTGTGACACACTGTGTGTTGTGTGTTCCAACATCGCCAGCATTGACTTTCTTAGCAATTTGTGCTATAGCAGTTGTTTATTCTGAAATCCAGTCATCAGAGAGATCTGCAGCACATTATCCATGTAGTCTGGTTCAAAACTACACACCTTCACATCAGCTCAGATCTTCAACCTCACCTCAGATCTTCAACTACACACCTTCACATCAGCTCAGATCTTCAACCTCACCTCAGATCTTCAACTACACACCTTCACATCATCTCAGATCTTCAACCTCAGCTCAGATCTTCAACTACACACCTTCACATCAGCTCAGATCTTCAACCTCAGCTCAGATCTTCAACTACACACCATCACATCAGCTCAGATCTTCAACCTCAGGGAGAATGACATTCTCTGGTGTCTAAACAGCGCTGCTTCAGTTTGCTGCGATGGAACAAGCTCCTAGATTCATGTTGAGCTTCAGCCGTGTGTCTCTATTCCTCCCTCTGAAGTCTAGAAACCTTCCTCTTCAGTCACTATCTGGAATTTCACCTTAATTTCTCTGCAATTACCTTGCATTCTGTCTTACTTATTGTTTTTTTTTTTATTTATAGCGTTATTATGTATGACCTTGGATTTAAAATTGTCTTTTATTACCATGTACACCACTCAAGCACTTTTACTTCTTTTCAGGTAAGAAACTCTTTCTGTGCTGTACAGGCGAGCTCAAGAACAAAGGCAGACTCACCTAAAGTCTCTAGCAGGAGGTAGAGGAGAGACGACTGGGTGTTCTCTGCGTACTCCTCCATCTCCTGAAGATTCCTGTATGCTCGGTCCTCCATATCCTTTTCCTACAAAAAGCAGCATTATCAGTTCTTTATTACTGAATAATATAATATACACCAGGATATGGTAATAATGGCTCTTGGTTTCTCTTGAAAACATACACTAAATGGGTGAAATGGTGGAAGGACATGTGTCTATGCTGGCCAATGCATACATGGAAATGGGAATTCATTTCAAATTACACGGCTTGCACACACTCACAAATATATACTTTATATTGAAATCAGACAAAATAAAAAGCTTCAACACTTGGGCAAATAATTTCGTATTATACACACAGCAAATCAGAATCTCCAGATGTTTCCAAATTGCACGGGCACTTTGCTGATTCTACCTCGAGTTAAAGTTAAGATCGGTTTTACCTCACACAAGCATACATTTCAGATTAACAGGAGCTGAACCGATTGTAAATTAGCCCAAAAAGTGGCACTAAAATGCAGAACGTACTCTTTCAGCTATGATTCTCAGCAGCCATCTTCTCGTCAGTTTGTGTTTCCTCACTGCCTGCAAAGACAAACACAAATTTACATTACAGAATCCCTTTTCCATTTTTTAAATTACCGTTAAAGTATACAGAGTTAACTAGAGGTGCGTATTTGGACTGGGAGCCAAGTGAAAAGTCATGTGACTGGGTGGCTTTTAGTCTAATCCGGGCAAGAGTGAATGGTCAGATGATGAAGCCTGCAGGATGATGAAAGGGCTTAGCTCAGTGAGATCATGTACATGGAAGAGGGCAGACAGTGCTTTCCTCTAAGTGTTATACTGCCATGTGACGCAACATAAGCAGAAGTTCGAAAAGGTTCTGGCTTCACGTGTCTCGGAGGAAGTATGTGTTTGCTCTTCCCAACTGGTAGCTGGGGAGGAAATTAGGAAGGGAAAATAAAAATAACACACAATATATTTACACTGTTCATTTATTCATCTTCAGTAAATGCTATATCCAACTAAAATCACTGTTCGTGGATACATGCAAAAAAATAACCGCAGGAGCAGCAGGATTGGTAAGAATTCCTTCAGGAGCAGGTGGGTGTAGGATTAAAACATTTTTTTTAAAATCCCAAGCACATCTCTAGAAGCAACAACTGCATTAAACCAGATGGCTTTAAATGGTTCCACATGTACATTCCAAATGCATTCAATTCACTAATTAATCTTGTGTCAAAAATGTAAGCAAATATATAATTTGCTAACGAAGCGAAACAATTTTGAGCATTTCAACATCATTACTTAAACACTTTATAAGCCGAGTGAAACTGACCCTCCACAACTCTGCGCTAACCGGCTGCACCGGAGGCTCGTCTCTGTAAATGTCCTCCACTGCTGACTTCCAGAACTGCATTCGCATCAGACCAAGGTTCTTCTGAGACACAGAGTCCTTCACCTACACATAAACAAAACGTCATTCGAGTCACTTCGGCCACAGGTGCCAGAGTTGAATCAGAGTGTTTTTTTTTTAAAAGGACTTAGAGATTTTTTTTTAAAAAAAGAGATTTTTCACTACCTCATTTTGCTAATCAACAGAGGATCTGCTAAAGAAACTGACTCAGAAAGTTCAATAAGTACTAATCCCAAACACCAGATCATATTAATTCCCCTCGGGTTTAACAAACTGCTCTTCCTGCTTGGCCATATGTGTTTAAACAAGTATAATAATATTAAAAATGTGTTTAATACTAGATGTTTGTACGCAAGCATCAGTTATTATAAATACCTGCCTGTGCCAGTTCCACGTTAAAAGCCCTCAGTGCCAAGGAGGAGCGACGAGCGGCCTCAGGAAGAAGCAAAGAACTCACAAACCCTTCATAGTCTCGCAGTCTGTCAGTGAGAACATAAAGATCCGTTACTCACTATTCTGTCTGCATTTCAGCATTACACCGGTATAGTAACAAGCTGAAACATTATAAACTTGTCTGCATTGTAGGGATGGAAGATTTGGGCGAATTCTGCTAACAAGTACACTTAAGGTAAATGTATGAAAGATTTTGGGGAAACTAGCAAGATCTTTCGTGATTTCAGAAACGCAATTTGTGAAGCACTCGCCTTAGCTTGCATTGTTCTAGCACTGGCAGAGCACATTTTATCACAAACTTTGCAGTAGCTTAAGGAACTAGCTAAGTATGGAGAACAGCGAGCAGTTTAGCGAAAGCGTTTTTTCCACACGTGGAGGAATTCTCACTGACGACTTCACCCACACATCTGGACTTTAACGATCATATTGCTGTCAAGACGCCGTGTGTTTTTGGAGTTATGCACAGGTGATCATATTGGCAAATGACATCTCTGGTTAATGGCTAAAGCAAGACACGCCCCTGTGGGCGGGACATACTGTATACATTCTAGACAGCATTTAATTGGATGAACACAAGACTAGTACAGGATGATTCATCAAAAAAAAAATTAACTGCTTTCTCAGTATCCTTCATTGTGGAACAAAAAAAAATAAATCCATGGGGTGGAGTCAGACCTGATCCAGCTCCTCCTACCTGGGCAGAGTTGGGACAAAAGTCCAGGGGGTGGAGATAACTGTGTGTGTTGCAGGCAAGGTAAGTGTGTGTTGTTTTAGAGTTAGGGTTATAGGTGGAGATGGATCAGATCCAGCTCCACCCCCTGGACTTTTGGTTCTGCAGCGAGCACTAGCTTTCGTTTTCCCAGAAATAATAAACTATACAATTAAAATTAAAAAAGAAAATCTCTGAAAGAAAGATACAAATAAATCTCTGAAACACTGACTTTTATCTCAGAGGCACTTTAACAGCAAATAAGAAAAAAAGACATATTCTTGTGTTTTTCCCTTGAAAGAGAGGAAGGCTTGGCCCTGCTAGTTTTCAATAACCTGACTCATAGATAGATAGATAGATAGATAGATAGATAGATAGATAGATAGACAGACAGATAGATAACAACAACAACAATAAAAAAAAAATAAAGCAATACATATTCTTGTGTTTTTCCCTTGAAAGAGAGGAAGACTTGGCCCTGCTAGTTTTCAATAACCTGACTCAAGACATCAGCTAATTTATTATAATCCAGATATTGTTCTCGCAGGGTTACAGCAGAGACAACAGCCAGATGTGCACTGCATGTTCAG
>CM074945.1:3336747-3366611 GCA_037577455.1 Pangasius macronema | reverse complement strand
TGAATAAGTGTGACTTTTCATGGAAAACACAAAACTGTTTGGGTGACCCCAAACTTTTGAACGGTAGTGTATATACACAAGTATATGGACACTTGACCATAACACTCATATGTGCTTTTTGAACATCCCACTCCAGATTTAGTCCCCTCCCTTTGCTGGTTTAATAACCTCCACTCATCTGGGAAGGCTTTCCACTTGCCCATTCAGCCACAAGGGCATTAGTGAGGTCAGGCACTGATGTTTGGCAAGAAGGCTTGGGGTAGAGCCAGCATTCCCGTTCATCCCAAAGGTTTTCAGTGGGGTTGAGGTCAGGGCTCTGTGCAGGCCACACCAACCTTGGCAACCCATGTCTTCATGGTTTCCCCTTAGTTCCAGTGAAGGGAAATTATAATGCTGTAGCATACAAAAGACAGTCTATGTCAGGGGTGTCCAGTCTTATCAGCAAATAACCAGTGTGGGTGCAGGTTTTCATTCTAACCAAGCAGGAGCCATGTCTGAATCCACCTGTTTAATTAGTTGATCTGGGCTTTCAGTAGAATATCAGGTGTGGCTGGGGCTTGTTTGGAATTAAAACCTGCACCGATACGGGCCCCTTCTGGATAAGATTGGTCTCTCCTGTTCTGTGCTATTGTGGCCTCCCAATTTTGTTGCAACAGTTACTGTGGGGGAAGGCCCACATATGGGCTTGATGGTCAGGTGTCCACATACTTTTGGCCATATAGTGTATATACACACCTGACCGTAAAATGACGTCTCATATAATTACAGCAGATCTGTCATGATGTGAATGCACAATTATGACTCTCTTCTAAGACAAGGTACCAGGTACTATTTTATACCACTATTGCCAGATACACGTGTGACAGAAGAGAGTCTTACAGGTCTAGGCTTCTACGGGCTGCTTTGTTTGCAGGAGTGCCAGTGCGATGACCTTTGCCCTTGTGACCCTGTAACAGGAAGATGCAATGCCACATTCCATGGCCAGAGGAATACCAGTCTGCAGAGAGGTACTAATTATATCGCACTGTTGGGCCAACAGCACCACTTTGTATCTTTTGTTTCACACCTCGTTGTTTCTAGATAAAGCCTTGGAAATGGCTCTGTCCTTTTTTTTTTTTTCTTTTTTTTTTATAAGTGCACTGAGATTTTTTTTACCTTTTGCTATCTCTCTACCCGTGCATGAGGTATATGCAAAACTGAGTTAGTGCCTTATCTCTTGCAGACCTGCATATGTGGTGTAATTTGTGCTCTCTGCAGTTGCTGCTTTCTTTTTTTTTCCACCAGCATGGGGTTTGTAGGTATTTCGTCTTTAGTCATATCATATCTTTGTCTCTTACACAGATAAACAAAGCATTGAGATGTTTAAGGGGAGGTCATGGAAGAATCTCACTCAGGCTTGAAGCACAAAATAGCCCAGTGGTTGAGCCAATTAGAAAGACAGGTCAAAAATCCCAATCTACCACATCTGTAGAGTATGTATGATTACTACAAACAAGAGTTTTGACATTTCCTTTATCATAAACAATGAAAAGGTGTATGCCGTCAACAATTTAATGTAATGGTGTCACGACAACTCACGAACTAAGGTTGACTAGTATTACAGCCGACGTTCCAAACTGTCACTGCACTCATTCTTTCACAGTACACAGGAACGGGTTTAAGAAATAAGTGTAATTCTTTCATATGTTGAGGTTTTCTGTGAGGAGACATTTATTTAGCATATTTTGAAGGACTCTCCAGTATCAGTACTCTGTAGTAGTCAGTGGTAAAGCTTTTCCAACAACAGAGAGTCTTCAGGATGGAGGCCTTTGCACCTTGTCAGGAACATGACAAGCTGAAATCCTTTTCTTATTAACTGCTCAAGAGAGAGAACAAGAAGCTGGTGAGGGAACAACTGTTTGATACCATGGTTATACAGTTTGATAATACAAGATTTGATGTTTGATGATAACAGGAACTTATTTTGGAGATAATAAGATATTGTTCCTTAACATTAAACTGTTATAAATTGTTAAAAAGCATGAGGTGTTGTTCATTAATATGTACAACATTGTTATCACTGGCAATTTGCTGTAGAAAAAGAGCAATAATTCACGTTGGAATGTGCTGTTATTGGAAAATAATCCAATATCTGCTCTGCATCAGGCCACATCACATCACCCCAGATTGGATTATTTTAATATTAATAAGATAATCCTTAATACATGTTTAAATACCTGACTATATAACACATTGATTCTAACCATAAAGCTTTTAGGATGAGACTGACATGAGCGAATGTCTTTCTTTAGCTCTGATCCTGGCCTCTTGCCTTGCTCTGGCTGCTTCAGTCATTCTCTCAAATGCAGGTTTTAAAATTAGCTCTCGTCAAGCATCGCTGCCCTTACTTTTTTAAGCCTTGTCTGAGTGTTTATCAAAAGCACAAGTGCTTTTATTTAACCTTTTACTTCATCCCGGGTTTGCACTTGAGAACTTTTCCATTCGCTTCAGAGAATGAGCACCTGCTCCTGTGTGGATGAAAAACACAGCTGTTTCTCTTTCCCATCGCTTCTGTTTTGGATCCGAATCTAAAACTTTGAGAGGATCTGTATTTGTAGCAGCTTGTAGCAATGCTGTACAAGGGGGAAATGCAGGCCTGGTGAGGAACTGAGATGTTTGTTTCCTCTCTTTCAGCTGGTCACTGCCTAGCCACCCAAATGTGGAAAGAGTGGCGAGAGCAAGACGAGGCTCATGCACATAAACCTTATCTGTCAGAGTAAGTGTTCAGACATGTACACAAACATCAGGCTTCTCTTAGTCGCTCGACAGTGTTATGCAACCGAATCAAAAATTCCAGCTTTGGAAAGGCTCATACTTCACCTCTGTTCATTTAAAACGTGTGTGTGGTTAATGTAAGATTATTGCTATGGAAATAGGAGCGAATGCCCCACACATTTATTGGCAAGTCAGCTTTCTTTCAGCAAATTTGCATCAAGAGTCCCCACTGTTCCTGTAAAGCGCTCATGCAGTGGAGAGGCAGTCACGCATTTATTAGCCAGACCTGCCTTTCAAATGCAAGTGAGAGATTGTGAGGAGTTGCTATGGTTTTTGTGTAGTGCTTTGTGTAGGCTACAGTGGTCGATTCAAAAGATAAAGTCTCTCTCTCTCTCTCTCTCTCACACTGTTTGTGTGTGTGTGGGTGTCTAGGCAGAGCTGGATGGTTATCACCGCCGTCTTGGCTGCAATCTTGCTGACCAGTCTCATTGGAAACTTAATACAAGTGTGTGGAAAATGCAGAGGGCATCCGCAGCAGAAATATTCCTACGTACCTCTGGAGGAAGTAAATGGGTCTAGGGATAGTCCAAAACACCGGAGAACACAGCCTGGCAAAGCCCTCTTTCAATCAGATGACTCAGATTCACCAGACTCATAGCCCATGTATGTCTGTATGTATGTCTGTATGTCTGTATGTATGCATATATTTATGTCTGTGTGTCTGTGTGTGTTCGTAGCTGTGCATCAACAACGACAAGCAAGTGTTTGTATATGCAGGTCCATCCACTACATGGCCTGTGCAGTCAGGAGTAAGATGCCTCTTGGGGTACATCCTTAAATACCCTGAAGTTTATTAATCACACAGAGAAGCAGAAATTCCTGGATGTCATTCCTGCTGATAGTCAGTGAGTTCACAGAGCTCCTCACAGCCAAAATTGTGGTCAGAATAAAAACCACAAGCAAACAAGAGTCACTGGGTCTCTAAATTCAACCAATGACTTATAGCGTTTTGTGAATATGCACCTCTGTGGAAGGCTTCAGTATCATGGCCTTTACAGCATTGTCATGGCAACAGGCATCACTGGCGTGTTGTGATTTCTTTGTATTATACACTTTAGTTTACATTTACTTGATAACTCAGGAACGTCAAATCTTGGTCACCAGGCTTGAATATTAACCACAGACTCTGTGAAATCATTAGGCCACTTCTGGGCTGCTTTGTGTTCCTGATGTTTTTGTACTACTTGTTGCCATAGAAGCAGACCAGAATTGAACTGTGAATCCCATAAAAGGTATGCTACTGTATTTACTTTTTATTTTCATTTGGAAAGCGTACTCATCCTGCTTGGCTCACAGCTTAGTACATGCAATTTCCCTGGGCATACATTGTAAAATCATGGCCTGATTTGTTTTCGTAGACTCCAAGAAACCAAAACAAGGACATTTCAAATGGACTTTGACCTTGACACAGCGAGCCTGGTTGGCAGGATGTGTTAGCCCAAATGAAGGGGCATTACACCTAAATAAATGAGACGTGGAAGGGCGGGATTACCCGAGTCAACCCCTCAGTTTTCGTGCCTTATAATACCTGCTGACTCAGGACTCCAAGACAAAGCACTTTTATGGCGTCAGTGTCTCTTGTTTTTTTTTGTACACTATTACTATAGTGTTACAGTTTGATCCTTGTCCTGTCTGTGAATTCATTATTTTTAATAGCACAGGAACACAGAGAAAGTGAGGTACTTTAATCTCGAGCTGTTTAAAATGTGAGTATTGTACAGTGATTAACTTTATTAATCATTTTGAAAATGCACAGATTCACAGTGTTTTGTACTTATCTTTGGTAATTATGGAGCTCCACCCTGATGACTTACTCGACCAAATATTTTTATTTGCGCTGCAACATTCCCATTTATACAAACTACAAAAGAGGAAAGGGGCCAGTGCATTGATATGATCATGTATTTCAGTGGTTCCCAACCCATGTCCTGGAGGAACCCTGCCCTGCTTATGGTTTTCTTTTTTGTCTTTTAGATTTAGTCTAATTAACAGGCTCTTGCTAATGCTGCTTGCTAATTTAAGAATAAGTGTTCTTACCACGCTTCAACTGGGGAGAAATTTTTTCATCATTTTCTATTTGGAAATCTAAAGTCAGAATTTTGGGAGCGTCACGATTTCCCGAACCAAACCTGGAAATGAGGCAGATGACTACTTTTTCAGTTTATAATAAATTAGAACAAAAATGGAAACAAAAATGAGAAAGAAATGTGCTAATTTTTAACATGACCGCAGCTGTATGTTAAAACAAAATGGTAATGTGTAAACACTTTCCACTTTTCTGTCTGCTTGAATTTTCCCACAGGAAACTTCTGGGCTGTTGGGCTGTTTCTGTGTACTACTAAGAGAATGTCAAGTTTATGAGTTTTGATTTTGGTAATCAGAACTTTATTTGCTTCATCTGTTTTTTTCCCACACAAAATAATACTGGATCACTTTTGTCTGATCCAGTATTATTGGACCAATACCTTTTATTTCCCTTGCTGTAGCATTTCCACTTGATCTAAAAGCAATGTATCATTTATGCACATTAGGTTTTATTTATGTATTTAGCGCTAAGTGCGCATATATATATGGGTCTAATTCTCTAAATTAATTTAAGGAATTTCTAAATGATCTGATGTTTTAAGTATTGAGATAAACACAGTAATGCATTTATATATTAGCCCTATGAGATTTAATACAAATGTATTAACGTAAAGTGAATCTCTCTTTTTTTTTTTATAAGGTGGAACTGTATGTATGATTCACATGTTTTACACATCGCAACCTTAAAGTGACATTTTTGACAGAAATGAATTTGTTATGAATGTTGTTTAGAGGACCCTGGATATAAGTGTGGAATTTTGCACAGCGATGATCTTTGATATTGAAAATAATGTATTGAGAAGGCTATATACAGTATGTCTATATTATGGAAGGTCATATCATGAAAGCTCAATATTATAAAGTCCACTTTCATAATAGTATTTTACTGCAATTTACTACAGTATCCTGATTTGCTTTTGATATGTTTAATGTCTAAAATGATGCACTTTTTAAAATCTGTATTAAAATGATGAATAACAGACGTTTGTGATCAACATGAATTCTACTAATTCTAGGTGTGAAGGTTACTGTTTTTTTGTTTTTTTTTCCATTCCCACCCACTTCTCAAGGAATTCTAACCAGTCCCACCCAACCCTACAGTTACTGCCTATTATTTTCTAATGAATTTAGCTGGTTATATTTCCCAAATTGTAAGTGAATGAGTAATTAAACCATAGCAATCCTGGCCAGTTAGATAAAGTTACTGGAAATGAATGTATTCCAATGCTGCTGCATTCAAAGCACTCCTGTGTTAGTGAATGTGGCCTTTCTTTGTCCTGAAAGCTTCATATCCGTCCACTTGATCCTGTCTACATGAGAGTAAAAACTGCCGTCTCTTCCTTATTTGTTGAGTCCCACAGGATTCCAGTCTCCATGTGCACCAATTCAGCGATTCTTCATGATACATGTACTAGTGTTAGTAAAACCATCTTTACTTGCGTGGGCTGGATGTTGACATGGTTGGGCATATTTGCTCTAAGTTTTTATCTATCTATCTATCTGTCTGTCTGTCTATCCACTTTGCGATTGAAGCCTTATTTTTGCTAATCATTTTGGTATGCCATTATGAAAGCTGCATTGTTGAGTTAATGGCATCAAATGCCAGGATGTTACTCCTGTCAGACTGCCTCAGGTTGGACACTCCCACTTGTGTGTGCCGTTTAGCTGATGCAATCCTCCACCCAGATGTCAATTTGTATGCTCATTTACATGATCTTACATTTCCTCCACATTATCTGTACTCTGTTTTTTACACATATGAGCATGGGATTGTATTATTATATATCTGTGCCCAATTTATAATTGCTTTAAAAAACAAATTAAGCTATGAACTGTATTATGTGGCTTTATTCATTTAGCAAAATTAACGATAAAGCAAATGTTAGGCTTGTATTTGACGTGGTATACATGGGACTACCTACAGATCAATATAGCCTTGACCACCAAATTTCAGCTTTGTTTAACTCACTTGCCTGGGGAGTCAGTATCACTCAGTTTAACCTACTTAATTGCCTGTTTATATCTGATTAAAAAAGTATTGTGTTTTATTTTTTATTTTATTACTTGGATTGTTGTCTCTACAGTATTAGATCAGATGTTAGCTGCTCAGTCTGTTCACTGTCACTTGTGTTTTTCTTATCTGCTACTTAAAGCTAGTGAATAAAAAAAAGATTTCAAGACGTTCGTTTAAAGAATGTTTATATAATTAGGATTTATATCGTCTGCCAGAATTTAGCAAAATGACACTTACTCTCTGTGTGAACCTTTTTCCAGAAATTAAACGCTGTTTTTCTGTTCCAAGAAATGAAATGATGAAAATCATATCAGGGTTCTGTGAAAAAAAACAAAAACTTCCTGCTACTACAATGACATCAGTTGATTATGTGTATTTAATAACACAGTTCCACAGTGACCTTGCACAAGAAGATCAGAACATGTTGTAATCATTAACAAAATTGCATAAGCCAGGTACTCCGATGCTGAGAGATTCGCTGTACGGTACTTCCAGTTTTTAACTATTGCCTTCTAACACGATCTCAAGCAAATTTTAGATTAGATTGTCTCCAGTGTATTTTTATACTCATTTTTGTGCTTTAATCAAAATTGATCAGCATTTTGATTTGGTTGCTAGACATCACTCATTCTTTCGTTCATTCATTTTGGCTCTATTGCAGTGCGTATTGATTGATTCTTACAAATTCTGTGCATTATATGAATCGTTAATGAGTGTACTGTGTGAAACGTTATTCAGGCAACAGTGAAATAAGATGTAAGAAAATATTTACTTTGTAGGAACGGTATATTCCTCGTAATCAAACAGTGTGTATGTAACAGCCAGCTTCTGAAGAAAGAGTGTAATTCTGATAGGATCACTGATCCTCACCCAGGAAGAAATGTTTTTGAGAACTGATCCAACATTAAGCTCTCTTTCAAGAGCAGGATATGACTCAGCAGCTCAAAGAACATGCTTTGGCTTTACTTTTATTGTCTTCCATGACATTCACAAATAAACACTGGGTTAGTGATGTACTATTTGCACATTCCGAGTCTTTAAAGGACTTGTTACCTCATTACCAAATGCCTTAAATAATCCACTCTGTTCATATGTAGGCCTACTCAAGTCTTTTTCAGTAGGTACGACAATTTGTCTTATGTTTTTATCATTTGTTTATTTTTGTTGTGAATAAATAATGTAAAATTACACATCCTTGGATGGCTTGTATTATCTGTTGAACTAATACAAAATGATCAAATGATTGTTTTGGGAAGCAGAGGTGTGGAATTACGCTTGGCCACAAACACGGGTCATTTCCCTACATTATATAGCATTACATATGAAGTAATCACACATTATAGGCTATATGTACACAGATTGTGAAATATAGTAATGTTTGATGAGTTGGGATTAATGAATAGTGGGTTATATGATGTTTTCCATTAAACACATTCTGCAGTCTCCAGTGTCCAGTCTCGCAAAGTGTCCAGATTGGTGTCTTTGTCTGTATGGGAGATTTAATTAGCTTAACACCCTATTGGAATTGCTATTGTTATTCCATAGACCTCTTGCTCCTCTTACATAGCAGCCTCTTCAGATCCAACCTGTCTGAGAGGAATTCTTTTGTCATACCCAAACAGTGACCTACATCTCGGGAAGTCGTGTGTCACATTATCATTCTTTTGTTTGTCTCTCAAGGGATAAACCTAAGAGAAGCTCTCCCATCTTTTCCTGTGAATCCATGCACATACCTAATCAATACCATGCAGTTAAAGTAATAGATGGTGCCATCTCTCAGTCAGTGAGCTGTTGGCAGAATAACTAGCCTACAACTGCATTATTTTGCGTTCAAAATAGGAAAGTCCATCCATACAACACTATACTTCCACACTTCATCAACTCTCCTCCATTGTTTTGCTGACCATTGTGAGTACTGAGGTTCTCCCAAACTTGCCCAGTCTTGCCTTTCTTTGGACTGGTCACGTGCGTTGGTGACAGTCAGTCACAGCCAGGCGCGGCCGATGATTGGCTAGCGGAGTTTAAACAGGCCCGTCCCATAGGCTGTCCGAAGTGACGTCAACAACGATCAGCTGCTCATTTTGCACAACAATAACAAAGGAGCGCAGTGAGACCTCGGAAGGACTGAGAGAAACATATGTTCTTGTTGAAGGGTCCACAAAATAGTATTTTCTTCAAAGAAGAAGTATTTATATAGATATATTTATATTATGTAACATATTCTACCTCAACCTGCAAGCGAACTGGGTTTTGTTTTGTTCTTTGTGGGGGGTTTTTTTTCGTAAAGAAACGGTTACCATCTTCCTGTTTACACTAATTCTGTGCCGCAGGTGAGTCAGTTGTAGATGATGACCAGTTTTCAGTGTTGAAAAGAGTTTGCTGAGTTTTAATCACTTGTGCGTGTCAACTGTTAACCAAAATAGTAAGTGTTTTGTGGAAGCCGTTTGCCGTATCCTGCTCTGACTTTCTTACTGAAAGCTTCTGCGAAAAAAAAAAAAAAAAACTTAGGAAAATATGTTTTATCTTTTTGTTGCAAGACTTGATATTTGTGTCTGGCTTTGGTTAGCCAAGTGTTCCGCCTGTTCTGCGGTTTGTTTTTGCTCAGCTGTAGGCCTGTGGTGGCTCTTTCCTTCCCGGGTGGTGTAGAGTTTCTGTGCGGATCCTCCCTGTGTGTATCGACAGACGCTTCAACCCAATACAGATGCATCTTTTTTTTTTTTTTTAATACCTTCAGGCACATAGTTTAACTACAGAAACCTGCTGAGGGATTCTCTAATGCGTCATGTTCACCATTGACTTCACTTTGACTCAGAAATTGAGGTGGCCTTTGTTCATACTTGGTTACTGCACTTGTTTTACTAGTGACTGAGTTCATGGCCATAAGTAATGCCGTGTGTTTAGGTATATACCGTGAAGGGTTGTGTGAAAAAGGGGAAGATGGAGATGTCTACAAGGGCCCTGGGGAGACAGACAGACAGAGAGAGAGAGAGAGAAACCCTGCAGAACAAAAAGCTGTCCTGCAGAATAGGAGTTGTCTGTAGCGCCCCTGCTGGTGTGATGCTGCACTCAACACAACTGGATTTTAAGATCCAGTTGCAGGATTTTCCCATAAGTCTTTGTTTAATAGGTTAATTTTTTTAAAATATTGGGGTTAAAGGTCAATATTCCAGTGTTTTGTTTTGTTTTTCTCCTCAGCCTAATCTCTGTCCAATCTGTAGCACTCTGTTTACCTCAGACAATATTTTCCAACTCATTTCCCGGTACAGAGGAAAGAACTGAAGAACAGTTTACGCCTTCAGCAAGTGCTCTTCCATTAAGTGAAATCTGAACCAAACTCCTTTCCCTTTTTTCTTTCCTCAGTACAGGGATACATCAAAATGATTGTCAGGAGTTATCACCAATATACTACAGAATATGCAGGAAATAGAGTTGATATATATAGGTGATATTATTGTTAGATTGGTGTTAGATTTTTACATGGTGAAAGCTCTCCTTTAGGGATTCTTTAATGTACTGATTCCTGTAGCAACAAAACAGCGAGCAGGTGTGAGACACTGAGGTGTCTGTTGTCAGATAAAAGCGCTGGAGGCTAAGAGGTAGCTCTTGCATGCAAAACACCAGATAAGAGGTACTGATTGTCCTAGATGTCGGCTTCTTTTGACATAGTCGAGTAGCTTAACCTGGTCTGGATGACTCTTGTCGAACTGCGTCTAATTCCAAGCCAGATGGTGGTCATTTGACACGGTGTGAGGATGAACATATAATTGATCCTGCCTGTATGGTTTACAGATGTTTATACGCATAGTAGAGAACAAGTTTGGCTGATGTAAGCTTTGTCCTGGCCTGCGAAGGATTTTTATTACATGATCCCATTAAACAAACAGTTTAGTCCAAGACTAGGCTAAATCTGTCTAAGTCAACATGTCAGTAAATTGCCAGATTTAGCAGGTGTGTAACTGCGGGGCAATCGCTGAACTGGCCTGGACTCCAGCTTTCCAGGACTAAAGGGTTTAAACGTCTGCATATCCTCAGCAAATTGCACCTGGGTTTATTGATCGGTTCTTTGTTAATAAAAATTGATCTAACAATGTGTTCTTGTCTTCTTCTTTCATTGCCTGCTGCTGTAGTGAAATGATGGATGATTTCTCTCTCTCATCACCCATGTTTTGTTCACAGGGCCTTAACTTTTGCACACCCGGTGAAAGCTATGACTGAGCTTTAAGTGTTCCTAATACACGAAGGAGAAACTCATGCACTTCAGCACCTTTCCAGAGGCTTCTGTGAGCGGCTATAGCAGCTGATGACCAAAGAGCCCCATCCTCAAGCGACTCTAGCAGGACTGATCTGGCCCCCTCCTCCTCTCCCAGCTCCCTCACCATGTTCCAGAGGTTCACCAGCATCCTGTTTGGAGATGCCCTGGAGGAGGCCATTGAATGGCCTGCAGATGTGGGCTTTAACAGAAATGAAGATGATGAGGACTGGATCCTCGTTGATTATCTCGGTTAGTGAGGTTTCATGCACCATTTTCATTTCATATAAATCTTTCACTTTGAATGTTAAAGACTTGCATTTTCATACTTGAGTGCAATTTGTTTTACTATTAAATAAAAGCCCAGGCTTTCTCAGCAAACTGTCAATTTGTGTTAAGTGGAATGTCATGTCTGCAGTGACTGCAGCTAATCTTAGCTAATGGCATGGCTGTGCTAGCCTGCTAGTGAGAGACATATTGCAGATGTCCAACTGCACTATGAAGATAGGCTGGAAAAAAAAGCCCTGATGCCTGCCATATGCTGGCTGTACAAAAAGCAACACAAGTGTCTCACATCTTGCAGGGTGTGAATATTTCAGGTGCAAGGAGATCTGTCTAGCTCAGGTCTCTCCCCTGAGGTGGGGGCATTTGGGGCCAACAAACCTCTTAATATATCACTGGTATAAAAATAGCACTGTTTTGGTCACTTTCACCTTAATGACCCGAGGCCCAGCTGGGAGATATGAATGCACAGCACCTAGACATGACACGTAGAATTTTTCTGCCAGTGGCCAAGGTCTAGACACTTTTAAAGGGACAATGGTAGCTCAGTTCTGTCCTAGTGACTGAAATGGCGTTGTGTTAAATATCAGGAGAGGCACTGTTAGACTGTTAATCAAGGCCACTAATGCTCGGTTCGAGAGATCTCTCTTATATGTTTGCTGACAAATTACAGCTTTCTGTCCTTGTTGCCTTGTTTGCCTTTTTCTTTATTTGGGTTGTATCCTATTCCCGTTGTATGCTACTTTGGATAAACCTGTAAGGCAACTGAATAAATAGAACTGAATAAATGTAAATTTGTAGTGCCACATACTGGCTTGTCACCAGATTAGACAGAGAAGGCTTTGACTTTGTAGTCCAAGATATCACGCAAGCTTTCCACCTCATTTGGTAGATGCCATTGTCTAGTCTGTCCATGATAATGAGAGGATAGGGTTTCATTGGTTTTATAGAGCCAGGGATGAGTGCACTTAAGATGAGTGCAGACTGTTTATCACTGGTGCTTGTTATCTATTATAGGTTAAGAAAATAAAACAAGTGAAGTCAAGTTTATTCGATGGCCTCAATGGGGGCTTTAAAAGCCCTTAACAGTTGCTATGTTCAGCTTTAGTCCCTTTAGGAAACCAAGAATACAGCCTACAAAAAAACTGTTTAGAGGAAATGGAAGGGGTAATCTGAGAGAGGATTGATAGGTTGGGAGATGAACAGAAGAGCAATTGTAGGTTTAATCAATATAGACTGAGGTTTCAGAATTTCACAAGAAAATCCATGGAGAAACATGCATGAGTGAAAACAGTTTCATGGCAGATCCCTGGCCAAAAGTAACGATGCACCAAAGCAAGCCATTACAGACAAGAATAAGCAATCCTATAGTCCTTGGGTACATGCCAGATGTCTGTGTAATAGTCTGGAGACAAAGGATAAATAGTCACGCTGTCTGTCTATGTGCCATTTATTATTTGAGGTTGCTTATTCAGCAAAATCAATACAAAACACCAGCCTATTTTCTCCATAATTATCCCTTTGTCTGCCTCTCCAAAAACAACTTCTGGGCTAAACAGAGCATTAACCAGATGTCCAGGTTTGATCACTGCAGCAGAATGCTTTAATTAAAACTTTTATTAATAATTTCAAGATTGCATTGAGACATTATGGCATATTTAATGTGTTCGATACTTGGATGGCTTTTTAGACAGTGATAAAACCTGATGGGTTTTTTTTTTCATTTCTCTGTTATTTATCATTCTTCATTATATTTTGCAGTCTTGTAGTAGGATTGCTTTGCACATATATTTTGCTAAAAAACATTATTGTTGTTTGACTGATCTTAGGTGCACTGTGTATTATGCCCTCTACAGGTAATGTCATGTAATGCACCATATCAGGTTCCTATTGTTTACTCCATTGGCTGCCAAGAGCAAAAATAGCAACTATGAAAACATGCCTCAGTGCTAAAGTTCCTGACAAAACACAAACGTCTACCTTGGCTTTTTTTTGTGTGTGTGATCCTCTAGCTGAAGCTTGCACCAGTGCCTGTGAGGATGAGTTGATAGAAGTTTGCTCAGAGAACATGGATGCTCCTGACTGTCCTCTGCGCTGCTCCTCCTGCTCTTCTCTGGACTCTGCAGCGGACACGGACCCTGAAGACAGAGGATTCTTGCGCCTGGATGCAGAGTGTGACCTGGAGGAGAGCTGGTTTATCACACCGCCACCGTGCTTCACGGCTGGAGGAAGAGGTCCAGTGCTTCTGGAGACCAGTCCTCTGGAGAACCTGCTCATTGAGCACCCCAGCATGTCTGTCTATGCTGTGCATAGCTCACACCACCGCCAGCTGAAGGAAAACTCCTGCGAACCCAGCATCCTCAGGTAACATTAACTGTTAATCAGCTTTCAGGCTCTTTGAAGATTGGTATTGGATTGGTATAAATAATGCACTCTTGTACCCTGTGCAGGTCAGAAGTTCAGCACAGACCCAGTCACCCTACTGGCTGCTATGCAGCCGCTCTCACCGCCACACGTGCCAGCTTCCTGGAGCAGGCCAAAAATGGACGCCTGGCTCAGAGGATTCGGGACAATGTGCAGCGCCAGCAGCTGTCCCGTAACGCGCTCCGCCGCCTGAACCTGCTTCATGACGGGGGAGCCAGGCAGGCCAAAGCAGCTGCAGGCCACGTCCACCAGCCCGGACAGAGGCAGTATAACTACTGAGACCATTGCCACTGTGCTCCCCCAAATAATACTCTCTCTCTCTCTCTCTCTCTCTCTCTCTCTTCCCAGCACTATGCTAGGAGTTAGTCTTTCTTACATAGACACAATGGGATCGTTCAGAATCAATAGCATAGGTCACTTTACTCCAGTGCAGACACCAGTCTGCTTGAGCGTATGTCCAAATCAGGCTCTCTTTAGCTCTGGTTCTCCTACTTTGAGCTGACAACATATTTTAATTATATCACAAGTTAGAGTGCTTACATAATGGTTCACATCTGTATGCACTTCACATACAGAGCCTCATGTAGTGTGAATGTAGGTTTTTGTCATCATTATTACCATCATTTTTTTGTTTTTTTGCATGGTGTATTTCAGTGGACGTGCAGGAAGTGTACCATCCTGTGTCTACTTGCTTCACATGTAACGATGTTCTGTTTCTATAAAGCCATTTTTTTTTTTGCATCACTAACTGCATTTTTGTTTCCGAGTCAGTCGATCTAGGACAGATTGTGTTTTCTGTTTCAGAAAAATTCCTTTTGCTACAATATTATAAGTCTAGCATTACTTGTCACTAAAAGCCTTTAGTAGTAAATTTCCAAATCTGTAAGATATATTTAAAAAAAAAAAACGTATTAAATATTTTTAAAAAGGAAAAAAAATATCACATATAGTATATACCAGTACGAAGTTGTATGAGGTTGTGTTATCTGCAGTGTAAGGTATGTTTGTAGCTTTTTTATGGTAGCAGGCATTTTTTTATGATATAATAGTGCATAAAAAAAAAAAACAGTCGAGTGTTTTATTGTTCGTTTGCTTTGAATCTGCCATACATGTCTCAGGGTCACAATGCAGTCACTTGTACTCTACTACGATGCAGATTACTTGACAATTGTTCATTGTATTTGTACATACTGAAGAACTTCTTAAATCTGTCATTGTGTACATTGCCTTGTTGAAATATTTGTAATTAATCACTTTGAACTAAGCTGAATGAAAGCGGAAGGCTTGCTCGTCCTAGGACTGTGAAAACGAAGTCTTTCTCTTGACTGTTAAAATCTCCAAACAATGAGTAAAACTGTTAGTCTTTTTTCTGAAAATGTATAACAGAAATGTTTTTTTTTTTCTCACTGTAATAGGCTTTTGCATTTTATGCCTCATGTTTTATTAGTTACATGAAAGTTGTATTTGCTGAGTCAAACGTTTAAACCTGAGGTAGCAACAAACTTAGGCTTTGGTAGTGTGATACTTGTTCAGATTTGGGTTTTGTTTTTTGTTTTTTTTTGGATGTGTGTTCACTGATCTGTCTAAAATAACACAAAAATGGTGTTGTGACATGCTGAACGTGTCACGTGTGGATGAAGCTGGTGTTGTTGAGTGAGCAAACTGAATAGCACACCTAAGATACTCTATCCCTGGGCACAGGAATACGATGTGTGTTATTTTACTTATTTCATTTAACCTTGCTTTCTTTACCAGTTCTAGGGATTTTTAGTAATGCGGCAGCTTCGTCCACTTTGCCTGATTTTGTCTGGAGGAACAGCAGTTCTTTTTGTCTTCATCGATCTTAACTGTTCAAGTTAATAACAGGGATTTTATTTTGCCTTGAAATCTGTTAAGGATCTTGTGCCTTCCAGGTTAACAGTGTGACAATGCATTAGTGAAGAACTTGAATTCTGTCCAAAGGGACTTTTAACTCGCTATGCACAGGGGAGTACAATGGTCTCTGTGAGCCTCTCACTCTGTCCANTTTTTTTTCCATAAAAATGTAGCAAAGGTTCTCTGTGTTTTGTGTAGATAATGAATAATGTGCCCTTAATCACTAGGTGTCACAGTCAGACAGTTCTTTTGAGTTTCAGTTTACTGGAATAAAAACAGCACTTTGCCAAACGAGTAGGTTTTAAATACCATGTTTATTTTCCCTTTCTTACATTGTGGATTCGTATTTAAAATGTACACCATCTTTTATTTGTAACTAGCATAATTTACTGTTGTAAAGCCTCTTGTCAGTATAATTTATGCTCCTTTATTTTTCAGTAAATGCTTTGGTTTTTAAATGAACACGTGTTTTTATTCTTTCACTTTCAAAAAGCTAGGATCAATTCAGACACTGGATCCTGGTTGTACAGCCAGGTGGTTACATAAACTAACCGGAAATAAGCCTTTTACATTTAACTTTTTACATTTAACATGCTAACACTTTTCATTACCGGCCCATGATAACACAGAGCACATAATATAACTCACCGGTTAGTCTGTATCCTACTGAGAAAATAGTTTTATTTGTCGTGGGAACATGTTACACATGAGTTAGATGCTCTATTTGGCAAAAAAACAAGAGGCAGAAGTGCTCAGCTTTCAGACTTCCGCACATTTGACAGCTTTCCTGCCCGGGTTTGTTTACATTTTCAAGCAGCAGCACGTTGTTTCTGTAACAACGCATCTGATTGGTCAGGCTGATCCCATAGCTCCACCTCTTTCCCCCGTCTCATACCAGGAAGTGCCCGTTGATACTGAAAAAACATTGTTGAATGTGGTGTAAATGTGTTTTTCAGTAATGGAAGTCCACTGAAGCCGTGTATTGCGTGCTTGGGCGCCAGTTTCGTTTGACCGCGAAATAAGAAAAGCGCTCATTTTTTTTAAAAAACAAGTCCCTCTGAACACTTTCACACCACACCACCTGGCAAACACACACACACACTCCAGCTACCGGGAGTAAACACGCTCAGATGTCCTGAAACTGGTTAATATCGATCCCTTCGCATCTTGATCATGTCTCGGTTAAAGGATTAGTCTAAACACAAAACCGCGAAGGTTCAGTATTTAAATATATTAAAGCTGGAAAGTGACCAGCTCCCGCGCATGCGCACTCGCGCCCTTTATAAACGTTGGCGCCGGCGCCAGCTGATGTCTGTTCATTTATTCTGCAGCTGGTGAGTAGACGCTTCTCTTACACCGAAATTTTATAGTTATTAGTTTACTTTTTAAAACCATTTTGTAGTTGTTAACTGGAAATACTCTGGAGATGCCTTTAGCTTCTTTTGTACGATGTTTATTATTTGTTATTCCTACTGTTGGCCAGTTAGCAAAGTAGTAGTAGTAGTAGTAAGCTAACCTGGGTGTACTAAACGGCTGCTAGTCTTATTAGCCATCCTATATGATGTCTGATTTTCTTACCACATTAATTCACGGTATATTTGAGTATGTAAGGTAAATAAATAGGTTTTTAGACGTGGACACACAGAGTTAGGGGACAGTCCCGCCAGTCTAGTGCGGTAAAATATTTGGGTCGATTGCTAGCTCCTTAGCTAATCTCTTGTTCAGGATTAGGGAGAAAGACACGAATAATTAGGGGGGAAATAAAGTTTTGGCTCGTGTAAGACTCAAAATATATATGTCGTATAGTTAAAAATGGAGAAGTATTGGATTTTAAAGCGTATATTAATGCTTTTTGGCTGGGTTTTGTTTGAGGCGGTTTGTCCTCCCGCTTCTTAAATTGGCGGGGAGTCGACTTTCACAACCTCCCCCGGGTAAAGAAAAACTCCTTTTACAGGGATTTAACTACAAATTTCCAGGTTACATAGAAAGAAGTACCTAACGAAGAGCCTATTTTGTGGGATTGTGCGTAATTAAAGTTAGGTTTTTTAATATTATTCTTTTGAAAATGCTCCTAAGCCAGTGGTTGTGCTGGATAGTGCTGCTGTAACTAGCCTGGCCTGTTTTGGGTTTTTGTTCTGCTTTACCTGAACCACTTTCTCTATAATATAATATAAATATATAATAAATATAAATGTATCTGATGTCCAGGAAATATTACCAACATAACATTTCTGCTATTGTCTTCATTTCAGGCGTTTGAGCTCATTTGCCATTGGAAAAAAAATGTCAAGACGCAGGTGAGAATCCAGTCTGTATTAAACTTGTTGAACTACTTATTAGCAAAGACAGAATCTGTGACCCAGTCTACAAACATTAAAAAAAAAAATCCTGTTTTATTTTTGTCCAGTTGTCGTAACACTCTGCAAGAAAGAGATGAAAACACAGCAGACCAAAATACTACATGTCCAAGGAAGAGAAAAGCTGAGGTAGCACGATATCTTCTTACTATTCCATGTTGGATTGCATGCATTTTTAATTAATTAATTAATTAATTAATTAATTGTTTAATGACAAGGCTCGTGCTGCAGTAAAGACTAACATCATGGTTGCTCTCTTTTATTATCAGCAGCAATGCAAAAGAAAAACTCAAGCAGCCAAGAAACAAAGTTATGAAATTCAGGTGAGTCATGTTATTAAGCTTGCTTTCAGATATACCGATAGAAAAGTACGTAGTAATCTTTTTAAAATTTAATTAATTTATTTATTTATAAATAAATACACATACTGTGGTTTCTGTAAATGGGTGCTAGTGTGTTAATTGTGTGTGCGTGATGACGCAGCAGCTGGTCAGCGTCACGGTTAGCCCCGCCCCCTTTTGTCCCGCCTCCTCCCGCCAAATTGAGCTTTGTTCAGCTGGCCTGAGGGCTTTTGTTCCTCACTTATCCTTTTAGCTTGTGTGTGTGTGTGTGTATACATGTATGTATTTATTATAAGGGTAGGTGTGTAATTCTAATGTACATCATGTATTGTGCAAGTGTACAATTAAAACATTAAGTTGTGTACTAACTCTTAAGTGCCTAGACTTTGAAGAGATTCTGCTTAATCTGTAGTAGTTATAACCTTTTTTTTTATAATAATATAAAATGTGTTCTCTTATAGAACCGGTGGGAGGAAGGAGATGTTAGCCCCTGCGTCCTTGTCGAAACGCCTCACAAGGATCTTGAAGAGACGAGTAACTTGTCAGGTTTTAAACACTTCCGGTTCAAGAATCTGTTCATCAAACCCTCTCCGCTGCCTTGCCTTAGGTAGGAACATGGGAAGAACGACTTCCTGAGATGTACAGTGTGATATAGTATAGCACTGAGAACAGATTTTTGCATTAAAGGTCTACAAAAACTGTGGAATTAACATGTACAAAAATGAGAACTGGCATGATATAACATTAAATGATTTTTTTATCACATTGTATAGCCCTAAATGACCTCATCTTTAATATATGGATAAGGCACGCTTGATTGTTCTCTTTTGTACCTCACACGTTACCTCATGTCTCGCATGTGTGTGTTTGACAGCTGGGCCAGCTCGGATGATGTGTGGATTAAGATGCTGAATAAAGAACTGAAGTATATCCATGATAAAACCTTCATCCAGCAGCACCCCAGCCTGCAACCAAAAATGAGGGCCATTCTCCTTGACTGGCTTTTAGAGGTTCGTGATTAATGTGTGTCTTGTATTTTCAAAGTCATAGCTGCTTGGCGCAAGTATAACATTTTTGCTTAAATGCATCTGTTTAGGTGAGTGAGGTGTATACGCTTCACCGCGAGACCTTTTACCTGGCTCAGGACTTCTTTGATCGCTTCATGCTGACTCAGGTAGCCATTGGGAAGAACCAGCTGCAACTCATTGGCATTACTTCACTGTTCATTGCGTCTAAACTGGAGGTAAGATAATGGACTTGGTTTCCTGTTTAGTCAGATTTGTCCAAATGTGAAAAATGTGTAACCTATTTGGTTTATTTTGTAATTACAGGAAATCTACCCACCAAAGCTTCAAGAGTTTGCGTATGTCACAGACGGTGCCTGTGATGAAGATGAAATCCTTGAAATGGAGCTGATAATGCTGAAGGCATTAAATTGGCACCTCTGTCCAGAAACTCCCATCTCTTGGTTGAAGCTTTATGCTCAAGTGGGCTCTCTGAAGGAAGGACCAAATTTTCTTGTGCCTCAGTTTTCTCAGGAAACCTATATACAAGTGACTCAGGTGATCTTGGTTTACCATTTTTCCTCTTGTAGTAATTACAGTAGTGTAACCTGTACACTGTTGTGTGTACTGATGTCCAGATTCTCTCTTTACAGTTGCTGGATCTTTGTATACTGGACATTGACTCGTTAGATTACGAGTATGGAGTTCTGGCTGCTGCTGCATTCTGTCATTTTACCTCAATTGAAACTGTCCAGAAAGTATCTGGTAAGATATGGAGAGAGATTTAAATCACTACATGATCCATTTTACCCCCTGAAAGCTTGTAGCTGTCAATATCTGTGATCATCATCAGGGTGCTGTTCTTCAGTCAGTGTTTGGATTGAGTAAAATAAGCAGGGATTATAACGATGGTAGCTCATGCACGTCTGATTCTTGTATTAGGTCTGACATGGGACAGTATATCCAGCTGTGTGCGTTGGATGGCCCCCTTTGTGAGGACTGTGAATGAATATGGCCAGCCCAAACTGAAGGACTTCAAAAAGGTTGCCGCAGAGGACCGGCACAACATCCAAACTCACGTGGACTATCTGTCCATGTTGGTAAGTAATCGAAATTACTCCGTCTGCTTTTCTCTTCAACCTTAAACCAGGACTTGTGAACATGGCTGCTTTGTGTGTTTTTAGAACGATGCTCAGCAGCGACAGCAGGAGAACCTGGACCGATTGTCTCCAGTGGCTGTAGGAGGCCTGCTGACGCCACCCAAAAGTACAGAAAAGCCCACTAATGTGTGAAAGTCTCAAGAACTGAAACTGTTGTTCCTGTTTCTGATCCACACCACCTAGCAGTCAACAGCACAAGCATGCCTTTCTCTATATGCATAGGACCTCTGAACCCAAATGCAGTTTCAACACTTTCAGAACTGGGTTTGATTCAACATCATTGTTGAAGAGCATTGCAGAATGGCACAAGGTGCTGTCTTTTGAAAAGCGGTGGTTGTGACCTCACAGGATGGCGTTCAAAGCCGTAACGTGTGCCTTTCATCAGAGACTCTGAATAGAAGATTGTTTACAAGTATTTAAGCCCTATACAAGATTTTAAGGCTTTCATTTCTCAAACGTACCCAGAGCAATGCAGTGTTATATCCAAGATTGCTTGTTTTGTAGGATTGTGTGTTTGTCTTTTTATTTTATTTTTCTAGCTGTATGAAACGGTGTGTGATGAATGTTCATGGACTATACTATGTTGCCATAGGATATCTAGTCAGTGCTGCTCTAAACCTCTGGTCATTGTGAAGCTGAACCGCAGTGTGGAGACCTGGAAGCTGGTGTGGATGAGTCGAGTCGTTCTCACACACGTGCTGAATTGTTTGAATTCTTATTCTTTAGGGACGTGTTCCTTAGACTGGCTATTATTTCACTCTGAAAGAAGTTTGATGAATTTAGAATTGCAAAAGTATTTGCATATTTATGGTGCCACCTTTCTATTTTAAATTTATTGAATTTTCCTGATGCTATGAATTTCATTTCATTCTGTTGCCAAAGGCAAATATTTAATTCAATGGGTGCTTATTTATGAAATATTGTAAGATGCAGTATTGTACTGGACTTTTGTAGCATAACTTGATTATATATTTTGTTTTTTTTTTCTTTTCTTTTACTCCCAGAACTGGGAGCCAAATACCGTGCCTCTAAAGTAGATGGTGTAAAACTGTATATAAGAGAATATGTGTACATATGGTAATGTCAGGACATGATTTCCCTGTCTTAGTTGTTAAATATGAAATATTAAAGCATTGATAGAGATTTGGCGATTATGTATTGAATCAATAATGGGAAAATGCAGAAATGGGGACTTGCATTTGTTTCGAGAGAAGTAAGATATTTTTAGACAAAAGTCTTTCACATGTGTGAGCAATTTTAACATAACCTGTGTGTATCTAAACTTCTTTTGAGCTTGTATGTTTTAATGGAAAAGGCTAGGGATGGACCAAACTGATCTAAATTGGTATTTAATTGGATTTGATGCTTTCTGATCCCATCTACTGCCATTGTATATTCACATTTGATAACCAAGATGGCTGCTCTTGAACATTACGTTCTTTTGAATGATTTGACTTGGGTACTCTGATATCAATATTGCAGCAAGCGTACCCCTTTGGTGCTGATTTCTTTAACATTTGATTTGCTTAAACTTTAAACTTTAAAAGAAAACTAAACCACCAGTATTGGTGTTTTGTCAGATTACCATGGTACAGATTACTACATGGTGCCATATTATTCTTCAGGTAAATTTAAGATCCCAGACTTGAACGTTGTGATGCATTTGGGCTATAGTTTGGGCAAAGTGGGCCGTGCTAGCTTCATCTCAGAAGAGCTGGTGCTGTTGAAACCTCTCATTTGCCTGCAGAACACGAGATACAAGGAACCATACTAACAAGGTGCTTTAATACTGCACTGAAGTCTGTTCTTGATAAGAGACTGATACCTTTGTGCATTATTATTATTATTATAATTTTTATTATTTAGTTTTTCCTCCCCAAACACCCGAGATCCAGTTATTGTTGCACTCGTACTCCACACGTGTTTTAGGCCCCTGGCTTGTAGCTGTTTTCTCCAGACAGCTGGCTGCTGTAGAAGCCATTGGGCTCCTTTTCTCACAAAGCCACTGTTGTGTGAGTCTTTGTGTAGTCCTGTGACCTCCGATGGCTTTAGCTACCCTAAAACACCCCCCAACACACACGCAGCAGTAGCAATCAGTCTCACAAAGAGGTGCTGCCTTTTTTCAAGTGTGCCACATGCAAGTATTTAAACAAAAAGACATGGTTCTTGTTCTCTGTTAGACTTCCATTCAGCAGAGCTATACTACTGGCAAATAAAAAAAAATACATTGTGAAATAAATTAATTGTGTACAAAAACGGACTGCTTTAGCTTAAAATAAAGTGATTGAACATTTCGAAATGCTTTAAGGAAAGCTTTATTTATTAAAACGTATATGCAAAAAGGAGTACTTGACATTAAATTCCTAGAAAATGTACATATATACACACAAGGTCATAGGGTCAGTATTTAAAAGTATGCAGTACTATAGACGCTAATGCTTGTAACGGACAGAGTGGAATGTTGGTGCATATGCTGTTGTTCCCACACTCGGAGTCTCATTTGCATTGAATGCCGCTGGGTTGCGGAACAGGCCCACGCTTCTCCAGTGCGCTCCTGAACTGGATTTTATTCTTAACTGCAATCACTGAAACAGGAGTAGTCCTCTGTACTGAACTTATGCATGTCACTGCTTAGTTTGAAAAACTCTGTCACAATGAGACACAATGCTGAACAGGTTGAAAACAATCAGTTAACAAAACAAGTGAAATACCGATTAACACCATCTAATGGTAACATTGTTCCTTCGGATTCATTGTTTATACAAAATATAAAATTTAATTTTCAGAGAGGTTCTTCCACATAGCAAAAAATAGAACTATATTAATTTAAAGCGTTGAAAAATTTTAAATGACAGGTTTTTGTGATTGTATTTTTCGCTTTTTTAAAATCCACCCAAAATGCTGCAGCCTGTACACTGATGCAAGTTCGTCAGGAACACACAGTGTTTTGTAAATTTAACTTATCAGATCAGACTGACGTGTATGAAGAGGATGCGTCACACAGCCCCTCCAATGTAGGGGGAAAAGAAATGGCGAATTACTTACTTTCCATGGAAACAAAACCAAACAGATGTAACATCTTTGACGGGATTTGTTCAATAGATCGCAAGAGGTTACCGACTGCTTTGTATGCTGCAGCATCCTGTATTAGAGACCCTTATTAATTCATTCATTCATCTTAAGTAAGTGCTTTTTTTCTGGTCAGGGTAGAGGTGGATAAAGAGCCTATCCTGGGGATAGTGTGCATGAGGCAGGGGCACACCCTGGATGGCACGCTGGTCCGTTGCACACACTCATTCACACCTAGGGGGCAATTTCGAGTAGCCAATTCACCTCCTGGCATGTTGCTGGGAGGAGGGAGGAATCAGAGAACCCAGCGGAAATTCACACAGATAGAAGGAGAACGTGAAGCTCCACACAGACAGTAACCCAAGCTCAGAATCAAACCGGGGAGCTGTGAGGCAGTAATGCGACCCACTGCACCATCTGGGAACATCAGCACGCAATAAAGGATGCATTTACTGCTGCTTAGAGTAATTCTGCCTTCACTTATCAATCTTAATCTGGAAAGTTCCCCTGCACTGATTTCAAAACGTACTGAAGTTTATGTGTTTTTTTTTGTCATGGTAGACATGGAAATATAGCTCTGTGATATCCTGACAGAAAATGCGTTTCAGTGTAAAAATAGCTATTCTGTGGCTTTGTTCCCTCTTTAAAACATCTGTCAAAGATAAAATAAATACGGCACTAACAGCTCACGTTGAGTCAACTCAATAAATAAAGCATGCCTGCTATCCAGTCTCCAGGCTTCCCTTCCTCTTAAAGCTTTGCTTGAACTCAGTAAATAACACACGAACACGGCAAGCTGTGGTTTCACTGGCTTTCACTGAGTTAGTGTAGCTGCTCAAGGCTCCTACCCCCGGTGTGGCTGAGGCTCTGCACGACATCTGTGCTTGCAAAACCCGCCTCAGGCCTTTGATACAACTCCTTAAGGCCCTCAAATTTGGGCCCCCAGTGCCGCAGAGAATCGTAGCTGAAGTCTTCTTCTGGGATGGCTGAGCTCAGAGAGCTGAGACTGCCTGCGTTTGAACCTGCGCCTTCAACGCAGTACACATGGTAGGTGTCCATGGGGAAGGCCAGGACGTCGTTATCAGCCTCCCAGATGATGCGTGCAACGTAGTTCTTGAAGTCCATGGCGCAATGGGCGGCGGTGCTGGGGTTGTGGTGATGAGTGGGCTGGACTCCGCCGGGGTGCACCTCCTCCTGAGAGCCCTGAGACGACTTGATAAGAGGCGCTGTGGTGCATGAGGAGGACTGAGACAAGCTGGAGCAGAACGGTCTCTTCAGCTCAGTGATATCGTAGGCATTCTGCGGGGAAATTAAAAACAGCATGGAGAAAAGTGAGAATGAGGAAATTACCAATAGCAGAGAACCTGATAGACCAGCTTAGTGAGGAAGCATAGAATAGTTTCATTTTGTGATAGATTATAAACACTGTAACAAGTGAGGAATTACTGATGCGAAAAACACATGGAGTTGCCAACATTATTAGGCAGCTGCCTTTACACACTGTGTATTTGTAATGGTCTGTGTATTAGACACAGCTACCCTGCTGAATCACCTGTAAGTTTCCAGTTCAGGGGTGTAAATCAGTGACACTGCAGTATGTGTGTCTGTATCTGTTTAGTGCCCCAAATATCTGTATCTCTGGATTTAACCTGAAAGTGGGCATGGCCTAAACCAGAACAGAGTATTTTTATGGGTTTGCTCTGAGATCTCCAGGTTCCACCTGCTGTCCAGACAGGCAAATGAGCTACATCAAACTGCTCTTACTTGTGAACGAGTGTGTGAATGTGTGTGTGCATGGTGCCCTACGCTGAACTGGCCTCTCATGCAGGGTGAATTATCCAGCCATGTACCCGGTGTTTTCCACCACAACCCTGGCCTGGATAGAGCTTATACTGAAGATGAATGAATGTATATAATTATCTAATTTTCTGTGGGGTGTTTTTTTTTTTATTTCTAAGTTTTGTTTACCTTTTTTTATCACTATATTTCTGATGACACTATACTGCCATCTAGTGGAAATCTTACAAACAAGCCTCCTGCTTTAGACTAGCAGCATCATCAGCGTCCCCAGTGCTCTGATTACAGTGTACCTGGTCCTGCTCTCCTCCACCTTCCTCGTTGTAGTTGAGGATGTTCTCCCGGATGTCCTCCCAGCTCTCGTGCTCAGCCGGTATGTGGTACACACCACGTTTCCGGAATTTATTTTCACTGCCCTTCTGGTTCCACACAGTCACCGCCACCAGCACAGCTACAGCAGGCAAGAGCAGTGTGTTAAAGCAGAAGATGTGAAGATTATATGTTCTATAATCTTATCTTATCTTATCTTATCTTATCTTATCTTATCTTATCTTATCTTATCTTATCTTATCTTATCTTATCTTATGGGTATACCATTAGCAGTGCTGCATCCTTCACTTTTTTTCTGCTGTGCTTTATTTGGCTCTCATTAGAGCTAGTACAAGGAAAGGTTTTGTGTGTCTGTATCGCCATGATGCCTTTGATCAGGTTGATAAGGTCGGTAAAGAGGAACCTCAAGGAAACTGTCAAACTATCAAATTAGCAGTGCAGCTGTCACCTGTTAGAAGTGACACACAATCAAAACTGTGTGCATGCATATATATATATATATACACACACATACACACACAAGCACATTCTGTCTCTGCTCCATTATTCTTCTCTCTCTGATTACTCTTTCATTATCGCTCTGTTGAATTCACAGTTTTGCCACTCTCACAACAAATCTGTTAATGCTAATAATGCTAATGAAGGGCAGACTGTATCTCTGTCACTGCACCAATGGTCCAAGTTAGCTGCAGAAGGGTATAAAAATACACAGTATGATAACTGTACAAGCCCAGTATCACGCTTTTCAGGTTAATGGGGCCATGAACATTAGACAATTTAGCTACAACCACGAACAAAATAATGCTCTCTTTCATCTTGTGTCTTTCCCCAAGATCCTCACAAGAAACAACTGGCTCAGTGGATGAATTATTATGAATATATTACTGAGCTTCACAGGTTAGTCTATTTTCTGATTTCAAAAATCAATAGGCTTAAAGAACAGAAAAAAACCCCAATAACCATAAGCTTTACCCACAACAGAGTTAAGATTTGTTTCATATTTCAGATTGTGATTTTAAATTTCATGAACTTGAGTCAAATATTGGTCGGTGTAATGTGTATAGTTTAC
The DNA here is from genome assembly GCA_037577455.1 of Pangasius macronema. Lineage (NCBI taxonomy): Eukaryota > Metazoa > Chordata > Actinopteri > Siluriformes > Pangasiidae > Pangasius > Pangasius macronema. The sequence goes on along the minus strand of CM074945.1, from coordinate 3,339,741 downwards.
AGACTTGTTTGTGTTTGATTGTAACATGAAAAGTTTTCCTGTTTTATAATTGAGAAGTCTGATGATGAATCATTTGCTGTGTTTATGATATTGATTTTTACGCATAGACCTAGCCTAGTAATCAGTCACTGATGTTCGAATATATTCTTATTACCTCATGGCTATGACTTATTGATCTCATTATTATGTGTTAAGTTGTAGTCACACATTATTAATTGATAAGGGACGCCCTGCACCTAGACGTATTGCCTAAAGAACATTTAAAACAGTACATATAAGTATATAACAGTATAATATAGGTATAACTACTCTGTTGGATTACAATGCTGAAATAGAGATGTGTAATAAATGTTTGTTATGCATTTATATGTGTGAATGGGACTGAAGTGAGGATTAAAGTGTTAGTTACCGAAGAACACAAGCAGGCACATGCTTATAGCGAGGATGGAGCTGGGGCTGAGTGCGGCCAGGTGTGAGGTTTTAACTTGGCTGATCTCACACCACTGGCCCCGGAAACCCTCTGGGCAGCGACACTGGTAGCTCTTGGTGGAGTGGGCCAGGCAGGTACCCCCGTTACGGCATGTGGCTGGACCACAAGGCGACATGGCACAGCTCACCAACCCTGTGTGTTCATCCACTACAGCCAACTGACCCACTGGACACCTGCAATGGAGAGAAGACAGCCATGTAGAGGACATGCTAAAGAAGCAGAACAATATTATTCATCAGTGGATTATACTATATCTTTATCTTAATTATTAGCAAGATGAATAATATTTTTGGATATTTCTGGAGACTAAAAATGCCCTTCATATAATTGGGGTGTGTGTATAAGTACAGTATGTGTGGACAGTGAGAGTAAGACGTAAAGGAAAGCATTCCAGGGACTAAAATAACTTTTTGTCTTATAAGAGTTTTAACATTTTTATTTATTTATCATATTTGAAATTAAATTGCAATATAAAGATTTCTGTTTCAGCTCACTCTTGGGTCAAAAATCTCTATAGTGTAAATATGATAGAACCTTCAGTAAAAAAAATAATCACAGGGTTATGGTTAGAGTTAGTGTCACACTGTGTCTTTTCAGTGGTTCTTAGCTGTGTACGCTGGAGTCTCACCTGCACTCGTGTTTCCTCCACAGATCCACACAGTAAAGTGGCTTCTGGCATGGCCTGGTGCGACAGGCATCAGAGTGGCACCCTGCCTGAACTCCCCGTCGCTCTAATACCGTGACGTACTCACTGCTCTGACCATCCAGGGGCAGAGAGTGACCGTTGAGCCTCATGTCCCGCAGACAGCCTGCACAACAACACACACACAACACACACAGGCGTCATAAAGAGTTAAACATGTGGTGAAACTGGGAAGGACAAATATGGAAAGAATACAGATACAGATGAAAGACAGAGAAAAGAGACAAAGAGTATGAGACAGATACAGAGAACACTTTTCTACCAGATGGAGTGGTATGGCACTTCTCAACTAATAACTGTCCCTCATTTCATAGTTTCCACTGCAAAGTGAACTAGATTGGAACTGTGTCTTGTTCATCCTGTGAGAGAGACGTGGATTGGATATTAGACAGAGAGAGGTGGAGGAACACACCTTGGAAGTCTCCTTGTGGGCTATGTGAGGCACCATTTCCCAGAAGCACATTGGAGGAATGTACTACAATCTCCCGTTTATTTCCCAGCACCCCGGTGACCTCTCGCGACCCCCCACCTTGCTCCAGTTGCAGGGTGAACACGTTGTCATGGCGACTCAAGCTGACCAGGACCCACTGGCCGAGATCCACTCGTTGGCTCCCCAGCTTCAGTGTGTGTGGGCCATCACCCAGGTTGGCACGAACACACACGTAGCCATGTACTATCTACATAAACACATAGGTGGAGATGTTAAACTTGCAGTAGTGCTGGTAGAGACAACACAATGTGACAGCAAATTCAAGCCATGGCTAATTCAAGGTACTGATATTTTTATCTGCTTTTAAATATTTAGCATGACATTTTGAAATTCAGGGATGTCACAGTGGGAGGAATGAATGAACAGACCTAATCTGGGTCCCTAAGTAAAAGGGCCTGAATACATGGAATGCATTTGCAATGAGCCTGGAAATTTGTGTAGAGACCCCGGGCATCTATATAATTGTGTATGTTTTGTGTGAGACACAGTGTGTGTGTGTATCCACCCCTCACCTCCAGGATGATGAACTCATTGGAGTCCCGGGAGCTCATGCTGAGCAGGATGCCTGATGAGGAGCGAGTTCTGATGAGGAACTGTGCGTGTGTTCTGCGTGGACTGATTCCTGTTCTCAGCTGGTACCTGAGCATGCTCTCCTTCTCAAAGGACCACTCAGGAAGAGCTAAAGTACACACACACACACACACACACACACACACACACACTTTACAACGTGCCAGGAAACTATTTAACACAAAATAAAAATAGCACTGCAGCATCCTTTATGAAATTTACTAGAAAAACAGTCATACATCTAATAAAAAAACAATTGGAAGTGACAAAACTTTGAAACAAAAATGAGACTAGCTAGGTCATTTAAAATATGATGCAAGACAGCTATTTTTAACTGTATTACGTATTATTACAGCCATGAAGTCTACATCGCATTAAAAAGAAAATGGAATAAACCTCGTCATTTCATCGTGCTGTGTTTGTGACTGAGCTTATACTAGAGCAACCTACAGTATAACAGTGTCATAAGAGTAACAGTTAACTTAAATACCACAGAGCAATCACAGCAATGTCCTTGTATAGCATTTAACACATATAAGCTGCTTAAGAAAACTATCCACGGTTAAAAGTACTATATAAATACAACTGAATTGAATTGGACCAGGGTAAACAATGTAGTGCTCGTCTATCTGTGCATTTAAAAAATCTATAAAAAAAAAAATGCAGGCTTTCAACGGTATGAACTTGTAAATTCTAATATGCATGCAGACTCACCCTTGTCACACTTGTGTCCGCTGTATC
>CM074945.1:3300717-3336647 GCA_037577455.1 Pangasius macronema | reverse complement strand
AGGCTTTCAACGGTATGAACTTGTAAATTCTAATATGCATGCAGACTCACCCTTGTCACACTTGTGTCCGCTGTATCCGGGGTGGCAGTCACAGCTGAAGGAGCCCCACTCCCCAAGGCACTTTCCACGCAGGCCACAGGAGGGCCCTCCCGCCGTCACACACACTCCATCAGTCAGACTGCACCCGGGGGCACTGTTCATACTCTCCGCTGCACTGCTCAGGTCATACACCTAACCAAGGACACACACACACACATACACGAGTCTGAGTCAGCACTGTGAATGACCTCACTGCTATATATTAATATGCCATATTCTTCAATCCTGAGACATAGAGATTGACCAATTTTTTTAGTAAAATTTATCCACCTTTCCATATTTCTTCAAGAAGGTGTGAGACACGGACATGACTTTCTCATGCGAAATATCCCCATCATGGTACATGCCATTAAAAAATTGTATTAATAAGTGTCAGCCGGGACAGGCGTTCAAACTACACAATTACGCACCCGATTCTGGCATAATAGTACAACATTTCACTCGAGATCATCACAAAATGTCATGCTATGCTGCAACATTCTACACACTTGACAAAAATGTCTGACATGTCAGAAAATAGTCAGTGTGACTCAGACTTGTCACGAGGTGGGAAATAAATCCCTCACCCACACGCTGAAAGAGTGTCAGGCCTGTGTTTGTGAAAACTGATGAAAACGAGGGGGTAAAGTCTGGTACTGTATCCGTGAGCAGGGATGAGTGGATCCAATCAGATACCACTAGGTAGCAAACCATTACTCCTGTCTGATTCTTGATTTTTATTAGATGTGAGACATGTTATGGGATTGGTTTATAGTTAACTAATTAGCTAACCTGCTTACTCATGCAAGAGTTAGCTGTTCCACAAGCTTTTGTTGCTTTTGTTGAAAGGGAGGAAACTGGCATGTACCATATGTACAGATATGAAAGATCAGGAAATTATAGACATTTGTAATGCCTGTGCTAGCTAGCATTCTGCTAACCTACACTTCTTAGCTAATTTATGAACATTGCAGTTCTACAAACAATGTTTCTAGCATTTCTACTAACCTTTCTATAAAGTTAGTTCTGGTCTAACTGGGAATTATTATAATAATTAGCAAAATATAGTGAAGCAAACGTTTACTACAACAGATGTTATTTTAAGATGTTTTTACATTAAACTTGCATTTGCAACCTGAGCTTCTTTGGAGTCATGTAAAGCTAGTCATCTTATATTTTTTAGACTGCTGCTTATGTAACATTATTGGGCAGCTCAACATAATTGGAGGAGACACTCAAAAGCAAGCAGATGCCCATGGTGGTCTAGTGTCACTCTTTATTACATTTTTTTCCACTTTCATTACCATAGTGCTGTTAAAAACAGAACAACCTTCGCATCTGAACATGGATAAGCTTCATTTATGAAATATTTAGTTCGGACATCAATATTTAGCTCCAACCTGAACAGCTGAGTCAGCGTGTGTAGAAACACAAGCATGTGCAATACCAGCATGTGTTTGTCCTTGTTGTTAGATTTTATAGAAAATTATTCCTCTGCATGAGCTTATGCATAACGTCGATTAGCTGAGTAGAAGGTTAATGCTCCCCGACCCTGTGCACACAGTGCTGGAAGTTTGCTGTCTAATAGCTGCTATTTAAGGATACAAAGATATAAATGCTACGTTAATCATAGCATTTACTACTGCTATGACAATACAGGAGTCACCTGAAAACTACACTTTCTGCTTTTTCGGGTAAAGCAGCAGTCAGAACAAAGGTGAAACAAATTCACCCAGAAGAAAAGCCAATTTGCTGAATGAGAAAGAACACAGGATGTAACAGACAGACATTTGTCAGACAGACATTAGGATCTTCTCATTAGCAATGTTTACACCTCTGAAGAGATAGACACTATATGGCACGAGAACGTGAATAATATAGAGATGCTATAGGGCTTGAAAACAAGCATAATCTCCACACCTGAGTGTCCACCACTAGGTTTCTGATGCAGCCCACAAACCCTTTGTAGTGCGTGTGTGTGTGACGCAGCGGATACACGTCCTTGACTCCTCCTAGCTGTAGAGGCTGATTCACATTCAGGAATCTACATAGAGAATAAACAACACAGTAATACAGATGACATCTCTCAGAGTGTAATAAAATACACACTAACGACAGTGTAAATGAACTGTCCTCTTAGTATATGATATATAGATGCAGCAATGACAATATGAAAACCCTTTATTTTACCTCTCAGTGCCTGGAGTGTGTGCAGACACCTTGCACATTGACTGGTCTGTCTCAAACATGTCCACTCCCAAACCCTCCACCTCGTTCACCATGGCTCCAGAGCAACGGTCAACAATCAAGTGTACTTCCTGTAAATTATATTTACACACTCACTTGGTTTGAATTCGGACTTTGAGATTTTGGTCTAGCACAGAATCTTTCCTCTAGTCCTGGTCCTACCTTTCCATCGCTGATGATGTCGAGGTGATGCCAGCGGCGGTCAGATAAAGAGGCGTGTGCAGGAAGCTGCAGTGTGACAGTGCCTGAGCCGTGATTAACACTCAACACTGGGACACCTTTCTTCAGCTCTAAAAAGAGACAGAGATGACATCATGTCGGAGAGGAGGACGGAGACCTGATGATGTGACACCATATTGGCTTCTCGGATTCCTGAGCTCCAAAAATGTATCTATCATTTTTAAGTGTGTTAACGTCCTGACCATGCCTCGCTACTGTCATCTCTTAATGAATTCTTTTATATGCTTCAACGGTGATGCTATTTCTCATTTTCCCCAGACTAATTCATCACGCACTGACAGTGCATCGAATCCTGTAGCATTCATGTTTGAGCCAGACCCCTGGTGGCAAAAAATGCTTCAGTGCAATCAATTTGTGGTCAAGTTCGATTTTTTCCCTCCAATCAGGAAAGCACAAGGCCAGCTCGATAATTAAGTGCCTACAGGCAGCACAGAGAATACTGACGATCTAAGCTTTTTAAAGGCCTCTTCATGTTATCCTCTGGAGTCATTTGAGGTCAGGACAGAACAGATAGGACAGCATGTGTGCAAAGTTTGACCATTATTAAAGGGCCTTGCCTCTGATCCCATTTACCCTTACAGTGCTGACCACAGACATTTCCATTCAGATCAATTCATCACTAACCGTTCATCCTTCATCATCATCATCTATTGACTCGTATATTTCCCACAGCTAATTGTTAAGGAAAATTAATTTTTTGCATGGCCAATGTAGAAATCCTCAATCATGAAGATATCGATTGCTTTGTCATGTTTTTCATTATTAAAATTACAACTTGCTAGTTGTTATTTACGACTAGAAATAAAAACAGTGCAGGGGACAAGCTAAATACAGAATGTTCTGGCATTTGGGTAATGTACCAAGTGCAATGAAGTCCCCCTTGTCTCCAGGCTGGAGGACACCGAGGGGACCGTTGTACAGCAGCAGGCCGTCAGCTGACTCTGTGATGAACTCCAGAGAGATGTGGCTCTTGAAGCAAGGCTTTATGGGAGGAAACCAGGCATAGCCATCTCCCAGAAATGTGTGCTTAGTCTGCTGGCACTCTGGGCCGTCAAACAAGGGTGGACACTGACACCTAGGATAGGCATAGATTGCCAAAATGGCAGAAAGTATGTAACATTTGCATGTGATATGAGACATTTTCACAATATATTCACAAGAAAAAAAAAGTAATAATTTGTTAAATAACTTTAAACATTCAATAAGCTTTTATAAAAGAACATCCGTGATATATTACTTTATCAATGCATCCTATTGTCCATCCCTTTTTGAAGAGATATTACCTGTAGCCCATGTCTGTATCCACGCAGGTGCCTCCATTAAGGCAGGGGCTGTGGGGGTAAGAGGAGCAGGACATGTGCTTGGTCTCTCTGGCCAAGCAGCCACACAGAGCTGTGACTGTGGCTGAGACAGACACCAGGGAAGCATTCCCACCGTTCAGCACTGAAGGAGTGTCACTAAAAGTTACCCTGCTCGAACAGCCACCTGCAGGAATGCAGTCTGCGTAGGCACACTCATCCACTCCCGCCTGCAGAATGGTCACACCCAGGGCTGACTCCAACTGAAACAGATGGAAAGACACAGATTACAGATTACAGTATTGGTGGAGTATGCAAGAACCATGCAGAAAATGAAACATTGATGCCATTACAGTATTGATAAGATTAGGATGTTAGGATGGTTGATTAGGGACAATAGGGCTTAAAGATGTTTAAAGATGAAATGTGAGAAGTATATATTTATTCTCCTCAAAAGTAATGTGAAATACTAATCACTAATGGTTAAGGTAAAAGGTTACAAGGTCACCACTGTGTGTGTGTGTGTGTGTGTGTGTGTGTGTGTGAGAGAGAGAGATTGGCTGAAATCCATGTTCAAGGGCAATATGTCACATTCATTACGAGCCTTTGTAAAACTTTTACAGCAGCCTCCAGCACTGGGCATAAACAAAAGTCAGAGGCTTCACACAGCTCCCACTCACACCTGATTTACAGATCCATTTATTCCCTCCCTCTGTCCCTCCTTCATTCCCTCCCTTCTCGGCTCACTGGCCATGGCCACACTATGCTGTGTCATACCTTACATGGCCATGAAATATTCATAATGCGTCATGCAGATTGTCACTCCATGTACAAGAGTAATGTGTTAGTAGCTGTCTGCACTTATGTGTCTGAGAGATGTAAATACAAACAGTGTGCGTGTGTGTGTGTGTGTGTGTGTGTGTGTGTGTGTGTGTGTGTGTGTGTGTGTGTGTGTGTGTCTGTGTGTGTGAGTGATTGTTGTTACCTTGGCCTTGTGCATAGCCACATTGCCATGCAGTTTCTCCGGCTTGTAGTAAGGGGAGCCATGGGCAGCAAACCACAGGCTGAGGTGCTTCTGGGTGGAATGACTGCCGTTGGCCAGGCTGAAGATGTGCACTTTATCCAGATCTGTCTGTAAGACCTCAGATAGCAGACGCTGCAGACGCTCATACAAACTCTCCTCACCATCGGAGGCCCTGAAGAACTCCTCTGCTGTTACATCTGCATGCAATAAACACCAAAACTCAGGTTTACAAAACTTAACTCTTAATGTGAGGAGCTTTTTAGTTTTCCAAGTCATTCTGAAAAGTCTGGTAATAGTAACTAAAAATAGTCAAAACAACTACACTATTGGTGTAATATTAAAACCATAAATGAACAATAACAATGCTTGTAACACAAGTGCAGCTGCTCTAACTTGGTCTGCGATTTTTTAAATATACATATTAGTCATTGTACTAATTAAAGTTATTGTACCTAAAGTAGTGTTAGACAGGAATCTATTTATAATTTTAATAAAAATGAGCTCTATGGGTGTGAATGTTCAGAAAAAAAACTCTGGCTCCAGTAAATACCCCAAATATCACAGTACACAAACAGTAAACAATGTGGCTAATTTTTGTATGGAAATGGATTGAATAATTAAAATGTATGCTTTACCACTGCTATAAAGTATCTGTATCATACGTATGACTACCACAGACAAGCCTTTTTTTTTGCTAAATATGGAAGTCTAAGGGCAGTTATTGGGACTGACAAACATTTGTGTGAAATACATACATACTTGTATATATATGTGCAGAATATGTTTATGAATTCTTCAGTCAAAGGCATAAGAGCTAAATCTTTATAATTTGTCCTTTCAGAAATGGGACATTTTTAGAGGAAAGAATTTATGGATATTTGTTAAGAACGTAAATTCCAACGCCCTGCCCTTCAGTTTTCTGTTCTTTTCTCAGTACAGGAAATTGTGTCAAAATTCTTGGAGTATTCCTTTAATAATAATAATGATGATGATGATGATGATGATGATGGATTAAAGGAAACAAAAGATAGCCCTGTTCAGGACACCACAGTGGACCCGAATGTTCCAGTGAATAAATGGGAGTTAAATCACGCACTGGAGAATCGGAGCGAGCCAGCGTTGAGCAGTGCCTCCTCCTTCAGCTCCCTGACTGTAATCTGCACCGTTGAGGTGACATCAGGCCAACTCTTATCGGCCACTCGCACCTGCAGTCTGTATGTCCCAGCTGGGGTGCCACTTTTTATGCTTAGCTGACCAGAGCTCTGGTTCAGGATAAACTGCCTGTGGAAGACAGAGAGAGAGAGAGAGAGAGAGAGAGAGAGAGAAAGCGTGAGAGAGAGAGAGTTAGGATATATATATTGAGGGTGTAGTAGTAAAAAAAAGCAACAGCTAATTAAACAAAGTAGACATTTTGAATTGCCTTTCAGCAACTTTGACCAGACATAATAATCACTAAGCAGTCCATTAAGAGGCTTTATGCTTCCATGTTTCTATTTTTCCATCACACCCTCTAATTCTTCAGCCCTCATGCACAGCCACCATCCAGACTGTTGGCATTATAAAATGTCAGCTCCTAGCCTGTTAGTCCCTGCTCCTTTTTCACTTTCATAGAGACAGGAGTTACAGTGACACTTGCCCACTGGGTCATGGTGATGTCCTTTAGCACAGCCTAGCACTTCAGCTAAAGACAGGCACTGTCAGCCTGGACAGGCTAAGCAGAGTACTGACTCAGATCAGAGAAGGTCACTGTGGTAATATGACAAATATGTCACTGCTGTACCTTACAAGTCGAAGCCGTCTGGCTGTATACAGCCAGAGTAGAGGCATATAATGTTTTCTATCCAGCCAGCAGGATCACCTTATGAAATTTTTGGAAGTCCTATTAATAGCCTTCATAATGACCATATCCTACCCCAAGTATAAAAAGCATGTTGCTAGAGGTGTACCTTTCTACTCAAATCAAATGTGTTTCTAATTCCCTGGTAGCGCTTGACTAATGTCCATCCCATATATAGCCACTGCATAAGCAAAAGACATTTTATTTTTAGTGAGAAGACATGTAAAAATCACCCATCTGCCCCAAAACCACAAGTCTTCTCACTAAAAGTGAACTGTCTTGCCTCTTTTGACCAAAAATAAAAAATGTAAAATGATTGTGTATTAGCGTTTAGTGTCAAAATGAGCCTAAAAACATCTGATCTTCACAAATCCTGCCGACTAAGTGCAGCAAAATCACTGACATCATTCTCTTTGAGTAATCAACACCTCAAACCTGCAGCAGCACTGTGAGTGCTGGCTCAAGAGCTGTGAAAAAAATCTGCTAAAAAAAACAAAACCAAAAAAACATGGATGATTTTTTTTCGGTCACTTTGCCTTCTGTCGCTGGCTGTCTGCCAAAGTGCACACCAGTGCAATGAACTGTATAGTAAAATTGTAAAGTGGTGTACGTTACCTGTTACTATAGAGGCCATACTATTTAGTATGCGAGTATGAAATTTGGGACACAGTCTTTAAATCACCCCCTATCCCTGAAATGAATGTCGTCAGGCTGCTTTGTCAGGCCACTGCTGGTGTGAATAGGCAGTATATAAGCCTGAATCTGTGTCTAAAATGGGCAATACATAATACCACTGGGATTAAACTTTAGTGTATGTGTATTATCTGAAATATTATCTAAAGCCGGTGCCTACACCTGACACACCTAATCAGTGAAGAGACAGCTCAAACTATTAAAAAACTGGAATCAGAGGCACTCAGTTAAATAAAATGAGTAGGCATGGCACACAACATTAAAGCAGAATATCTATGAGGAGATCTGTAACACATCAAAAAGCATCTAATATTGACCAATAGGCAGTAGAAATGTACCTTTAATATTACCCTACTGACACAGACAATATGAGGCATGTACTACAACACTGTTTAACTGTGTTTATCAACCTGGACAGGCTCACCAAGGTCGCAAACCTCACACTGGCTGGCATTCAAATTAGAATTTAAAAGCTGCAATCATGTTCATATAACAGCAATTGAGTTCCACGTGGCTAGTGACCTCCAGCTCCTGTGCCAAATGAGGTAATTACCCATCAAGTAAGCAAATGAAAAACTGCCAAGGTTGAAGTGATGCTATGTGTGCCAAATGTCATGCCACACAGGCCTATGATAAACTGCTAATATATTCATCCTAATTAACAGGAGCAAACACTTTCCAAACACCTCAAGGAGGCTAATTTTGGAGAAAACTATATTCGAAGAGACAGGCCTCATCTCAGCAGACTGCATGTGACATTTGTTATTTGCATGAATATTGATGCATATTAGTTTGATATGTCTTAGTTTTGCGAAGTGTCAGGTCGGTGACAGCTTGAGCAGCAGACTCAGTATGAAGCTCCTCACTATTTCATGTGCTGCTCGTTAGACTTCGAGTCTGTCACACATCAATTTTATAATCAACTACAACACAAGAATCTGTGTCTCCAGAAGAAAATTTGAATCTAATTTTGATTAACTATTAAAAGCAACCAATATAATATAATGTGATATTATCCACATTGTGTCGCTCTGCTTTATTCTCATCACTTTGAGTGTCAGCTGCCACTACCAAATTTCAATAAAAGATCAAAGTACCTAGGGGGCCTGTCTTCAAATTTGTAAACCTTTTCACTCCAGTCATCAACGTCAGGAGATTGAACTTGTCCAAGTACAGTGGTAGGAAGAGTACCTGGAGAAAAGGCAAAATACATCATTATAGAAAAATCACCTCACACAGACTGCAATACCTGAGGCTGTGTGTGTTTGTGCTTGTGTGTATGAGGAAGGAGAGCAGAAAGGCTCACTCCCTTTTTTTGAAAGAAAAAAAACATCACTCATCTCATTGCCTGATATTGACTTGCCTTAAGCTACATGGTAGGAGCCATTGCTATTATTTACCAAAAGGCAAAAGAGAAAACTGCAATCCTGTTAAGCATGAAATCAACAGCTTTTAAAATGGCTCCTGTTTATGTGCCTATTGAACCTGGGACTTAAGTAAATTGTTTGCTTCATGCCATGTTTTGAGCTATACAATGAGTTCTTGTTAGAAGGAAACACTCTAAATATACATAAAACCCAAACCATATTTCCCACTAAGGTTTGTGAAGAGCTAACAGATGGTGCTAAATGCTAAATGAATGTTGTAGAATTTGACTTTAAGCACTCAAGCAAGGTAATGAATCAACATTTCACAGAAATATACCTTCGTAATTGTAGACTATAAACTCTGAGTGTCCAGGTGCATGTGGGTGGTCGTTCTTATCCCCAATTACGACAGTCAGTGTACTGGTGGAGCTCATTGGAGGAGAGCCACTGTCAGTCATCAGAATGGGAAGTAGGTACTCTTTCTGCTGTTCCCTATCAAAGGTGCGAAGGGCTGTTATCATGGCACTGCCGTTGCGCAGATCGGTCAGGTTAAAGTTTGTGGCGTCTGAGGTGACCATCAGCAGTCGAATGGAAAAAGGCCCTGCATTAGGTAAGCTATCTCTGTCTATGGCATGGAGCAGAATGGAAGTCTCATTCATATGGACGAGCTGTGGCGCAATGGTGTTCTCCCATACAATGGGGCGGTACGGCACCTCAAATTCAGGCCCGTTATCGTTAACATCCTGTACAGCCACCAGAACAATAGCCGAGCCAGTGAGAGAAGGGTTGCCCATGTCTGTAGCCAAGATTATCAGCCTGTGTTGTGATACCTTTTCTCGGTCCAAAGAGTCTGCTACCACCACCCACCCACTCTTATCCACCAGGAACTGCTGAAAAGGGTCAGACTCTGGGGCAATGCTATATGAGAACTTTCCATTCTGCCCTGAATCCAGGTCCATGGCAGTCACTTGGGCCACAATGGTACCCAAAGGAACATCCTCAAACATGGACCCTGCATCATAGAACTGGGGGAAAAACACAGGTGCATGGTCATTTGAGTCCTCCACTTGTATGACACAATATGCCAAGCTATAGAAGTCTGCATCCTCCACTTTGACTGTGAGATTGAAGGTGCGCTCATGGGGTTTTTCAAAATCAATCTTCTTCTTCAGCCGTACCACGCCCTTTCGATTCCCCTTGTCTGTCTCAATAAAGAATTTGCGGTCGTCATCTCCACCTATGATGCTGAAAGTCATCACAGAGTTCTCTCCCTCATCCCCATCTGTAGCAGCCACTGCCAGAACCTCACTGTTGATATCCAGGTCCTCCGCCATGGTGGCCATGTAGACTCTCTGTGTGAACACTGGAGGGTGATCATTCACATCCGAAACTACAATCGTGGCAGTTCCAGTCCCAGAGAGGCCTCCTCCATCCCTTGCCTCCACAACTACCAAGTAATGGTCCTCCACCTCCCTGTCCAATGATCTCAGCACTGTATAGATGGTGCCTGTAGCTGGATTGATGGAAAACAGGTTGAGATTTATCTCATTACGGACATTCTGGACAATCCTGTAGGTGAGAACAGCGTTCTTGCCAGTTTTAGGGTCATCCAGGTCAGTGGCCTGCATCTCCATGATGGAGGTGTCAGCTGGGGAGTTCTCAGGCACATGGCCCACAAAGCATCCTTCTGAGGCACACAGGAATTGGGGAGCATTGTCATTTATGTCACGCACCTCCACCAACACATCAGCAAAGCCTGTTAGGCCATCGCCGTTTTCGTCAGTGGCCAGCACTAGAAATCGCCAGGCTGAACGGTCCTCTCGGTCAAGGCGCTTTTGGGCATAAATTCTTCCAGTGAGTTCCTCTATAGTGAATTCGCTCCCAGCACCCTGTCCATGTAAAGAGTATCGGACTGCACTCTGGTCTGCCTCCTGGTCTGGATCTGTAGCTGAAACCTGGACAACAAACAACAATAAGTAGCTGTAAATATATATCAAGGACAAAGACTAATACTCACAGTATCATCTCACACTAGGTTGGTTTTCATAAAGATAGAGACTAGGTATGTCAAAATATTAATTTCAAACGATTTTCCTCTGTCTAAACTCACCGAGGTCATTATTAAAACAACAAACCGTCCAAGGAACTCCAGTATAAAACTACAAGCAGTTTACTATATTAAACAGGAGGTCCACATCAAGTCAGTCCCCCCCACGAGAAACCAGAAGGTTAACAATACCCTGCTTATACCTAATGAAAACTGTAAATTAGCTGTTTGTGTATTTGAATGTTAAGCCCCCACTTACCTCCAGCACGGGAACAGGCAGCTCGATCAGCTCCTCCGTAACACTGGCATGATACTCCGTCTGGCTAAAGATAGGTGCTTCGTCGTTTTGGTTGATGATGTTAATGACCACCACTGTTTGGTTCTCCCACTTTCCATCTGATGCCACCAAACGTAGATGGTAGCGTTGCACTCGCTCATAGTCCAGCCGCTGGGCAATGAAGATGGTGCCAATCTCTGGCTCAACGTCAAAGGTGCCCATAGTGTTTCCTGAGGTAATCTGGTAGCGCAGCTTCGCGTTGGCACCTGTTAAGGATGTGAAATGTGTCAGAACTTTGGTATAGTATGGTGGCTATGTAGCTGAGTCAACATGAGAGATTAATCTATGCTGTTTGATTGGAAGATGAGTCACAAAGGACTTTAATGGTGTGAGGAAAAGTTTTGTGAGTTTTAAGTGGTATTATTTAAATGTAAAAATAATTGGACTCATTGACTTTGTCTTCTCCAGAAAAAAAGGAAATGTTTCCTTAGGTACTGTGAACAAGCTGCTTCAGCACCCATACTAATTAACATTAGTAAGTAACATTAATAAACAGATAAAGTTTTTAAGGCCACCAAATAATACCCAAAGGAAAAAAAGATTAGAGGAAGCACTCTACTATGCTTCTACCACACTTTGTCATAGCTTTGATTAAGGCTAGCTCCTATGTGATGAAAAGGTGATGTGATGTAAGTCTCCACATTTAGGGGTAAGGTCTAGAGAAATTCTTCAGATCTCTAGAAAGGGATTTTCTTTTAAGTAAATATAAAAAAGACAGCACACACGCTATCCTTCCAATTAAATCTAAAATTTCTTTTGACCTTTTTATGACTCTTTTCATTACTCTTAGCTATGTACGCAAACGGGCTTAGTTATGCTTTCTACTTTCTTTGGCTGTTCCCCAGCATCAGAGGTACATCAGAAGTCCATAAGCCTTTCATCCCCTTTTCTTTTCTTCTCCATCTCATCATTAAATCCCACACAGTTGCTGTCACTTAATCACAGGTTAGGCTGTCCATTTATCTTACAGCATACTACAGCAAATCACATATTTGTTTATATTGATCTAGCCATGCCATTTGACCCCCAAAATGGTAATGCAATTTAGTATAGAAAACAGGTCTCAGGAATGGCTTTAGTTAGACTTGTGTGAGAGGATGCATATATGTCAATACAGAAGAAACTGTAGATGCAGATGTTGAAAAAAAAAAAGTTTTTATCCTGTCTTAGGGCAGCCACACTCCCAGCTCTGCCTACCCACCATATAGAAAAAGGAAAACAACTTTTACTCTGACTCTGTTTACCAGCCTGGACCAGATTTTGTGAGACAAACACCATCTGTGTGTTATGTGAGAGAATGTGTGAGAATTTCATTAAGATGTGTCGTACTCATCCTGGCCCCAGACATCAGGATTGTGGTGCATAATGTGTCCCGGCACTTACTGAAGGCATCTCGGGTGCTCTGGCCCAAAGCAGATTCTTTAATGACCAGCTGCCTCATATGGTGTATCTCCCTGAAGCACTATGGGTTGCAAAACCTATACACTGCCACCCAGCACTGCATGCTGTCTAAGAATGCAAAGCTGGGATAAAATTCAATTTACCAAGTGCATTCACTGTGCTCTGCTGTCCATCCACAATTCTCACCTCAGCAAAAAAACACTAGTTATGAGCTTTAAGAATGATTTGCATTCTTGACCATGACAAGCCTGAGATATTAGCTGTCTGGAGGAAATGCGCTGTCTATCCAGCCATGGAAAGCTACTTTGACACCTTCACCTCTATGCAGTGACTACTGTCTCATCCATAATGAGCTTTTAGCCACATTCACTGATTGCTAGCACTCTCCCCATGGCCTCTCCCCCTCCTCTTCTCTTGCTGATGGTGGCTACATGCCACACCATATTTGTCAAACATGTGTACCATATTTAACAGGTGAAGCTCTGTCATGACAGCGAGATCCCTCACAGCCCTGTATGTTTGTTTATGATGACAGATGAGCATGGGTCACCTTCTGTGCAAATGAGGATGGGAAACATCAAGTGCATTAATCTGTTAGTGAACCATCAAGGAATGATGGGACAGAAGTGAGGTGACATGGGAGCAGAAAAACAGGCAGCCTGGCATACGTTGTTGGACAGAACAATGACCTGCCTAAACCTGTCTCACTCAGATGGACAGGGGCAATGCTGTGTGTGTCAGTGCTATATCTCAGAGGCTTTCTGGTTATTCAGGGTAGACAGTTGCACCTAGACTAATTATGGATTATATGAATGTCTGCTAAGCAAAAAATTGCCATAGCCAATGATGACCTGAACCTTGCTTGGAGACGTTTCAGCATATTGTGTCAGTTCATCTCTCAGAATACATAAATAAAACATTATAAACAGCCAAGTCAAGTATTGCTGCCCATGAAGTTATCTTGAAATAGGAAACAATGGTCAAATCGGTCTGCACACCATCTTTTCAATTTTAGGTAGGCACATTTTCCCTCTAGGAGCCTGTAGGGTACATACATGATGTTCCCTCTAGAAATAAAAGTATACACAACACCAGAACCAAGCAGGAGGGACGCTCAGAAAGATGTGATCAAAGGAAAAGCAAGCTCCACAGGGAGGCCAAGAGTGACTGATAGGAAATCTTCCAGAAGACACGCCTGATTAGCAAGCCAACAACTTAATAGGATTGTCTTATGTTTTATGGATTATCTCTGGTTAATACAGATAATCTGCCTGTCTGGACACCTGTGCCAAGAGCGTAGTAACATGACTGAATTTATTATTATCATAGACCTTTCTAGTTAAATCCACATGTTTTTGTCGGCAAAAGATTAACTCTTGAAAACACATCTTTTAAGAGTGGAGTGGAGTTAGCTTGGTTAATACATACCTCTAAGTTCCTCACTGATGTAGTCTTGTTAAAATCCAATTCAAATAGCTTTAGATATTGTCACAAAACAGCTTTCCACAAATCTGGATGTAGATTTAGATCAGTAAAGAGCAAGCCAGAGGTAACAGTGACAAGGAAAAACCTCCCTGAGATGATGTTAGAGGAACCTATCCTCTTCTGGGTGACACCAAATAGTGAGATGTGAGATTATAAATCATTACCCTTCTACAGTTGTATACTATATTTAAAAAAATCTAACTGTATTACATGTGAACAGATAATCAGAATGAACCTATCGTGAATAAGAGTCCTGGAAAAACCACAGGACAGTCATTATGATTATAGTTGAGGGTACAAATCTGTAGTATCCAGCTGAGATTATCCACTGAAGCAAGGGTTGGCCCTAAAACTGTTTTTGGGAAGTGCAAAGCTTTAGGATATCCATATGGAACCATCCACAGCAGCAGAAGATGAATCACAAGTGTAGGAAGCTCCAAGAAGATGTAGTGTGAGAGTACTCCTTGGGCTCAGCTACAGAATTACCAACGCACTATTCCGTGTCATGGCAAACGTGGAACCTCTCTACTTTATACAGGATATTATGTTTTGAAAATTTGCCTGAGTGTTTGGTAAAGGCGAATCTTGGCAAAGAATCATAAAATGTGCTTTCTCTGGTTCTCGGAATCCTTCCCACAAAGGGTTTACCTGTCATTACAGCAGCCTATGTTATTTTTTTATTTCTTTTGTTAACAGCTTGAGACAAACAAAAGAAAGGCACCAACATCAAATAGCTACCTCAGGGGCCTGAATGTGTCACTCCCACAATCACCATAGAGATTTGCTAACAAGCTCAGTGGGGAAAAAATGCATTTTCCACCCAGGTTTACCTCACACTATGATTATTTTTCCAGCCTCCAGCTGTCAAAAATAACATTACAGATTCATGCAGTATGAGAAATCCACATTAAAAATCAGACTGTGACAGTATCTGTAAATAAGCTGTGTTCTGTAGGGAGGGCCTGGAGCTATCTCACCGCTACACTAGCATATATTGCAGGTGCAAATTGTTCTACCAAGTAAAGTTATGGAACAGGAATGGGCTTTTCTTTTGTTGCCATCGTGACAGCAATCAAAGGTCTTACCCTCATCTTCATCATTAGCAGTGACGGTAATGACTACGTAGCCCACTTCTTTGTCCTCCTCCACACTGATCTCGTATACAGGCTGGGAGAAGGCTGGGGCGTTGTCATTTACATCTGTGACAAAAATCCTGACATAGGCCGTGTCTGTGGAGAAGGAGAACGTAAGAAATTAATGTCAGCCATTAATGTCAGTGATATATATGGTATATACAGTATATAGTGGTCTCGATGGTGACATTACTTCTTGCTAATGCTGTAGTAACGGGTAGAGATGGTTACTCAGGTCTGCTCAGTTGTTATCGCTGTATATATGGATGTGCATGAATAATGAATAATGACTGAATAAGCATACCTGAGTTGGGCTGACCCTGCTGTCCAGGCCGGGCCGACTCTGAGCTGTCCTGTGACTGAACCTCAATTAGGTAAGAACTCTTCTGCTCGCGGTCAAAGGTGGCCTGTGTGTGTATGACGCCTGTGTATGGGTTAATGCTAAAGAACTGAGAGTCTCCACTCTGGTCCTTCAGAATGATGTAATTGACCTAAATGGAAAAAAAAATTACATTTTGTTATGTCATGTAAATACGTATAACTAGAGATAAACGTGTCATTTGAAGTACAGTTGCGCAAATAACAATATGATATCAGCATCATGATATAACATCATCATCATACACTTTCCTGTCTAGCGCAATTATCATAAGGTATCAGGGCATTTAGAACTCCTTTGCTAATCAGGGACATTAAAAACAAGTTTTGTACCAAATCTTGTACCAGTCACATGGGCAACAGTGTTACAACAGTTACAATAAATAAATAAACAGGGACGATGTCTTCGGTGGTATTAAACCACCCCGTCCTTTTGTAATTATATGACATAGCCTCAAACAAAATGAAGTCAAGAGGCTATCACACATGATGTATGCTACAATCTAGTGAATTTTTAAAGTAACAGATCCCCACAATAGGCAATTGAGAGTTGACGAGACTTGAACTTGAACAATTTATCTATGTGCACCAATTTTTTTTTTTAAACGAGAGAACAGAAAGATGCAGTGTGCTCTAAAAGCCAGGGCCTGATGTTTGATATGAAGATTAACTGAAGCTCTTGACCTGTGTCTGTATGATTTTATGCATTGTGTGGCTGCCACATGGATGATTGGATCATTGAATTAGCAGGTGTACAGCTGTTCCTAAGTGGCCATGGTTGGACTCTGCTCCATCTGCCCATATGCCACTGCCCTGCTCACCAAGTTTGAAATCCTCTTTAGTGCACGGGTCACACTGTCTGTAATTACACCACCGATCGATTTGAGACGATGTCACCTGAGCATGTAACGTCTATTTGTAAAGAACCTAGCACTACCTCTTAGTATCAAAACCAACAATTATGATATCAGTTATCTATCATTAATTCATTAATCAACATTAACTCAGTAACATTAAATCTATCTAGCATTAGTTCTTGGCATCAAACCTACATAGTGATAGACTATGGACAGAAAAGTTGAGAGAATTAAAAAAAAACTGCATTGCTGATTTTAAGAAGTAAATGTAATTAGTTATAAACATAATATAAAATAACTATAATTAGTTCTGAACATAAGCTTGATATATATTCTGAATATGTATTGCTCCTGATTGTGTTCTATTCAATCCTTGCCCAAAAAGCCTTGGCAGAAATGTAAAGCTTAAACTCTTGGTGGGATGAGGTCATTGTGTCTCCAGCATGCAGGGAAAGAGGCAGTGTTCTTTTCCAAAACTGTTTGCCAAGACTGAGACCATGAATACAAATTCCCAACTCTGCTCTGAATTAAGCTACAAATTCATGTGTCATAAGTTAACAAATGAAAAGAATGTCCTCGCAGGTGTCTGAGCAGCAGAGTGATGCATGCAGAGCTGGAGTTTGCTCAGTGGGAGCTTACCATGCCGTGAAGACCAGAGTCCAGGTCAGAGGCTGAAACCTGGGCCACTGAAGTGCCAATCTCAGCCCCTTCAGGTACTGTGGCTTCATACGTGCTCGACATGAAAAATGGAACATTGTCATTCACATCTGAGTGATGGACAGAACAGAGAGAGAGAGAGAGAGAGAGAGAGAGAGAGAGAGAGAAACAGGGAAAAAAAGGGCACAATCTGTTATGGCTGTAGAGAGCACACATTCATAATATACTGGACACTACAGATTTCATAATGATATGCGACATGAATAAAATCCCCCATTTCTACTGAGTGGTGCAGCGTGTGCTTTCCACATGAGAGTGGCAGCTGAGAAGAAGGCTGCTAAGTTCACAGCAGGCAGGGGTGGTGTGTGGGTGAGTGGCTGTAAGAGGAGCTCGGCTCTTCCCTGCAGAGCGCTGATTACAACGTCTCTCAAATGAGCTTTCTGAGGGCTTTTGTCTTCCTTTCATTCCATTTCAATCTCCATTTTCCCCCTAATTAATGCTGATGTGGTCTCAAGTGTTGTTCTTCACTGCTGTAGATGCTTACTGCTTCTTCGCTTCTCCATCCTCAAACGTACACACACACACACACACACACACACACACACACACACACACACACACACACACACACACACACACACACTATATGANCACACACACACACACACACACACACACACACACACACACACACACACACACACACACACACACACACACACTATCCTACTGCTGTCATAATTATTAATACAGATAATTATTGTTATGCATACATCTAAATCGAATCTTAACTTAACCTCAGTAACCAAAAAGAAACCTTGTTTATTTAGTTTTATAAATAAAATCTGTAGTTGTTGTTAAGAAGCAATTTTCCTCATGTGGACCAACCAAATCCCCACAAGGTCAAAACTGGCATATATTCTTAGTCTAGTGGGGTCATGCCCCATGGGATTAAAATGCAACTCTAAGTCTATAATGCAGTAATGGCTAACAGTCTGTCATAGCTGACAGTACATCTCAAAGTGTGTTAAGTTGGTTCTTACCTGTGATGTTGACATAGACAGTGGTGAAAGAGGCGAGTGGGACTGCTGCAACATTCTGCACACGGACACGCAGGGTGAAGAAGCGAGTGGTCTCATAGTCCAGTGGCTCAGCTACTAGAATGGAGGCCGAACTATCCCTTCGGTTGGGTTTGATGTAGAAACGCACAGGCATGTTTGTCTCGGGAACCTGACCCTCCTCCAGGTTATAGGTCACACGTGGGTCACCAAGAGGAGAGGTTGCTTTTATGGTCTATGAGTAGGAGAGAAGACAGTGGTTTACTTTTTACTCTATCCACAAGTGCAGGTAGGAAGTACTTAATTACCTGGCAACCCAGCATATCTATCTACCTGTGTGTCTATGTGGCTGGAAATAAATCTGTGTGGTTTCTCTGGAAGAGAATGAGGGACAGTATGAGCTAATTGAGGGAAATCTGCTTAGACATGCTATAACTGTTCAGGGAGGTGAGAAAAAAAATTTAAAATGTTCTACATAATTACTGTTTCGTAGAAAACGAATTTAAGTACCTCCTATTAATCGTAATATTGGGAAAGGGCATTATAAATCAGCAGAAATGTCAGTTATAGCACTGCTGACTCCAGCACATGAATTCATTAGGCACAGTTCACCTGTAATACATCTAATTTCCTACTGAATTCATATTGACATTTATAGAGTAAGTTTCTGCTGAAAGAGTCACTGGACTCCTTCCTGATCGAGCTTCATCTCCATTTCTCCCCCTTACATCACTCTAAGCTAAGACACAGAGAAACAAGCATATCCACAAGCATAATAAGGGGACAGACACCAGTGTAACACACAGCTAGGTTCACAGACTGGTAAAAGACATTTCACAGACAGGATGTTATGATTTGAATGCCTTTACCAGGCTTGCGTGAAAGTACACAGTACAGAGGATTTAAAACATTAGCAGGTAAATGATTTGTTTAATCTGTGAGAATTCTAACTAATATCATAAGGTACAGATGTTTTCGTGGGTGTTATCATTTTGATTTTGATGTCATCAAATTCCTGCAAGCCGATAGCCAATATTTAACTGAGACGATTAATTGTGGCTTCACATTCATGGCTTCGAGTAACAGGAGAAATTTTGTTTTGGGAGAAAAATTGGCAGAACAGAGAAATGGCTCACTTCATCCATTTCTTAAGCATGAAAAGGGGTGAAGAAAAACATTTAAAGTGTTGAAAGCATGATACCAAGTTTGGTTTGGGAAAATGCAATCAAACGCTACAGCTGCGAACTGTCTGTAGAGGAACTGTGAGTTGTCTAGCGTAAGGAGAAAAAATATTTAACCCCAAACTACTATCAAACAACTGACACTGTAAAGTAAACACATTCCAGTACGATGTAGATGATAGTCCCAGCAAAGCCAACACAGGCTCAAATAAATGGAAATCCAACTTCCAAACCATCTATGGAAGTCCTGTTACATGATGAATGTATAATGTGGAAAAGACAGTTTGAAACCAAGACAAGTGAGGCAGAATAGAGACAGAGAGAAATATGAAGAAGCAAAGTGTTCAGAGTAGTCAGAGCTCCAGCGTTCATGACATCCTCCATGGCTACGGTTCTGACTGACTCTGGCAAGGACATGTTCTCAGCTGAGACACACAGAACACGAACCCTAAAAGCTCTGTGGCTTGTGCTTTCTGCTTTCATGGCTCTGACATCCAGGATGCTCCCACTCCAGGCTGACCTACTCACTCACCTTTCCTGTCGTAGTCAGTTTGACAAGAGCCTGCTCCCTCGAGACAACATCAACTGCTCCTGAACTGACTACCAAGCCGAAATGTTAAGCATGGGGAAACCAACAGTGAAACCAAACACCACTGCTGTATTTCAGCATGGAGGGTACGTACCAGTAGAGTAGGGATGCAACAGAATATGAATTCATTATTCGGAATGAACAGATAATATTTTCTAAATTGATACAAATATACAGTACACACACCGTCCACTTTATTAGGAACACCTGTACACGTGCACATTCATGCAGTTATCTAATCAGCCAATCATGTGGCATCAGGGCAATGAAAAAAAAAATCATGCAGATACAAGAGCTTCAGTTAATGTTCACATCAAACATCAGAATGGGGGAAAAATGTGATCTCTGTGACTTTAACCGTGGTTAAAGTGGTTGTTGGTTTGATCTCCTGGGAGTTTTACTGGTACTAATTACTGATGTTTGTTAAAAATGTGAAAATTAACTGAAGCTCAACTGGACATAGACGTACTAAAATACGTAACGCGACGACGGTGTACTAACCGACTAACCTATTGACGTCCACAATGAGTTAAAGTGGATGGTTACCACACTGAAAGTGCAAGAATTTTTGCCTAGTGTGTTTTAGGCCAAACACACTTCTAGTTTGGGTCCAAATACAGATCCAGAAATGGTTATTTGGAGAGCTTAATAGATAAAGATCGTCTCTGTCATGCACTGAAAGTAGATCCTGTATGTCATCGAGATGTTGATAAATTCATCAGTATCAGAAGTTATACACAATTGCTTAAATGTTAGCAATGTTGAATTTGTCAGTGCACAAGATTTATTTAAAGAGAACATTATGCACACACAGGGATTCCCCTTCCCTGCACAGGCACAGAAAACCTGACAGCACTGGCACATAAGACCAAAAAGCTCTTACACATCACTGGAGGTCTTTTCCTCACCGCTCTTTCCGGATTCTCCCACCAAAAAAATATTGTGTTCATTCTTTTGTCCTTAGCAGCAAAACATTCATGCAAATATGCATTAGCTAAATCACAAATTTTTATTATGTTTTGGAAATAAAATCTTGCCTGACCAATGAATCCATACCTGATTAATCTCCACCCTGGGTTTATTAGCGAGCAGCACTGGGGTGTGATGAGAATGATATCGCCGTTATGGCCTCCGTGTACAAGAACAAGGCCCCTTAATTATTTCCACAAGGCTGCAATTACTGCATTTGAAAATTTGCTAATTGTCATTCCTTGGGATGATTCTGCAACGACCCGACTCCTATTTACATTTTTTAGTTAAGGAAACAGATATACAGACTGATGGATGGCAGAGGGAGAAAGAAAGAGAGATGAATAAGAGCACTTGGTGCACAACAAGGCAGCTTGGTGTACCTAATGAATGCATTATACTGTTTAACGAGCCTAATTTGTATTTAGATTTCCAAGGATAAATTACCATGAAGGCTCCCAATGCACGGAACAGATTTGAACAGTCAGTTGCAGCAGTTTCTCAACACGAAGGAGTAAGCCATGCACTTGGAGAGAGAGGGATAATGTAGAGAGGGAGAAAATGTCTGTAATTACTCTGAAGTGCTTTGTTGTTCAAGTCATAGTCCCAAGAACATGACTATGTACATGTGTGTAAGAGGGTTTAGAGAGAAATATGATAGTGGTCAGGACATAAACTTTCTAATTTCCTACATTTTCTAATTTTCTTTTCTATTATAGCAAATACCAATGATTATCTATCTATGAAAACAGAATTCTCTTCTCAGGATGAACTAATGGCTGTAAATTTAGCATGTTGTCTAATCTTGATCCATGATAATCATGTTCTAAAACTTTAATCTGCAGAGCCTAGCCATTAAAAGCTGTTATCATGAAGTCCCTTGAATATATCTTGAGAAAAATGCACAGAGTTGTAGTTGCAGTGGTTCAAGCAGAATGGTTAGATGAGTAGATAAGATCTGAAACTGCAGAGTGGTGAAGACAGAGAAGAGAGAAAGTAAACACACAATGAATGGAGAAGCTCAGACACTACAGGTGACCCTCAGGTATCATCTCTATTAGCTAGAGTATAAGTGTGGACACCGATGTCAGCACACATTCAGTGTATTTGAGCCAATAGTAGCTACCGCATCAGTCCATTTCACGGCACCATGTACACCAGGTGCACACTCGTTCACACCTAGAGGCAATTTAGCATAGCCAGTCCACCTTCTGGCATGTTTTTTGGGAAGTGAGAGGAAACCGGAGGACACATGGAGAACATGTGAAACTCCACACAGACAGAAAAGTGAGCTTGTGTGACAGCGAGGCTACCTGTTGCGCCACCGTGCTACCCTTAGTAGGTATTCAGCTTTCTCTTTATTACTGTATGGTTGTACATGATTAGATCTTCAGCTTTATCACATTCTGAATGTTTCAGAAATAGTTTGTAAGCTCAGAGAGGCTTAAAAGACATGACAAAGACATCACTGTTGATGTTAATAGCACATCATTCTGCTGTACGCCTCTTTTCAAAGACTCAGAAAAGATGACAACTGTGGTCATACAGAAGCCATAATACAAACTTAACAATACAAACAAACTTAAAAGAAATCAACTCAAAGACGTACAATTTCAAGCTAGCCAGACAGGATCAGCAATGGACATCTCTGGTCAGTGGGGATGTCACAGCAAAATTATGAGTGGTTAAACTGACCCTGCAAAGACCACAATCCTAAAAATGGACTTCTGAGAAACTGAGAGACATCATTTACAGCTTATATGTAATACTAAACAAATGCAACCCCGCAAAAGCGCACCGTGTAAATGCATCATGTTGTACTAACACGTTCACACATGGGATAGGGACTGCAGGTACACAAATACACCAGAGTCAGACAAAATCCATGATGAAAACGGAATAGAGACAAGTTTAAAAGTCCGTCAGAGTTTGTGTTGCATGGTGTTTGTGGTGTGTAGCATACTGTAATGACCCTTCAGGCACAAGTCAGAGGCTCGGCATTAACAGTAATTAGTAATTACACAGTGGTTCAGGGACAAATAAGCAGATCAGAGCCGCCCTACTGGAGCTCTAATATGGAAAATATTTTAGTCCTGAAAAAGTAGTTAATATAGTCTGTGTGTATTTGTGTTTGTTTCCATATGCGAATATAATTAAAGAGATATTTTCATGTGTGTAATTATGTATGTCTGGAAATCTGACCAGAATTAAAACCCAGGGAACACAAAAAAAAGTGTACAGCATGAGTAAGAACCTCATTGATATGGAGATTAAGCGTCCGCAACCACGGTTCGGCACAGTGTAATTAACACATCAGATTAGCGCTGCTAAATTTAAACAACATTTAAACAATCTACCTGGGTACATGGTGATGGAGGATGGTGGAGCAGGGAAAGAGTATGAGAAAGAGTGAGACGGACAGAGAAAAGGACGAAGGAGGGAGGAATATCCGTATTAAAATATGGAAAGTGTGATGCATGGAGTAGACCAGGATTCATTATCCATGCTAAGACGACTCTCTAGAGCACCGGGAGATGAGAGTGCTGTCAGGAAATGAATGTATTAATTAAATGTTCATCCTTAGCAGCGTCTCGAGCATTAAGAGAATATCCTATGTCTTAATATGCCAGTGATCTGTGATCCTCAATCCCATTTCCTAAACTATTTGTTTTTTTATTTATAATCAGGATGTTTAAATTGATAGCAGATTTAGCTTAGTGATAGCAAAAAAATGAGCAGCATGAAAGCATTTGCAGTGTAAGCCTTAATTGGTAGGCCAATTCAACACATCGTCCAATTGCATCATCCACGCAATGCCACTTCAGCTCTAACATTCCACCTAAGCAACTTCCTTATCCTTTGGCAACTTAAAGAGCTGAGCACTTCTGCTTGGAAAAAAACTGATGAATGAGTGGCTAAAGCTAGAAAAAGCTGCTGATGGGGTGGGAATCTTCCTTCAGGCCATCATTACTGATGATTTGACTTGGCTGTTAAAGGTCAGGGAGGTCTCAGATAACTGGAGTTTTTATTTTTTTTTAAGACAAAGACAAAGTCTGACAAGCATGCCCTCTGAGTTAGGTAGACAGATGAGGCTTGTCTGTGACTGTGGAGGTGATTGTAACAGCAGATAAAACGCACTGAAATTGCAAACATGACACAAGATGAGATGTGACAAGGATTAGCTACAAACAAAGCCACTAGTCCACCTGAGATATTTTACCCTAAAGGCCACCGCACACAGGCTGCATAAATGACAAGCATGCAATATTTACGACTTGCATAGCGAGAATATTTCTGCAGCACATAATGCTTTTAATTAAAGCAATAGTAGATCATTAAAAGCAAGATATAAGCACATATATAGATATTGACTTAACATTACGAACTTAGGTTTGGAGTGGCGTACTGAAAATACTGTACGTCTGCAGCAGGTTTGCCAAAATCGGGTGGATCCAATAATGCTGTTTTCTCTTCCACTAACTTTTTAACATGTGATGTAATGCCAATTCCAGGGCTCCTCTTGCCCTCCGGATCTGCCACATTGATCCTGATGCTCTAATCCTGCTCTGTTCCTCCTTGCTTCTTCATCTTGCTGCATTATGACTCACCTCCTGTAGCTGTAGATAATCCCACATGGATAACCCAAAGTCTTACACTTCCCCCAAACAGTTTATGTAGTGTTTTTTTTTCTGAAGAAGAAGGTTTTGGCAGCAGGAATATAACAACCGACACTGAGATGAGACGGTGGCTGTGAGGAACTCACCACTATCTTGGAGTCTCGGACAGTGTTCTCAGGGATGGTGACCCAGTACTCTTCCTGTTCCCACTGTGGTGGCTGGTTGTGCATGTTGGTGATGATGACAGTGAGGTCCACTGAGCTGCTGAGGTTTCCTCCATCTGTAGCAATGATTTGTTGACTGATCCGTGAGGTCTGATGAGACAAGAACAGAAAGGGAATTAAGACCCCAACTGTGATTCGAACTAGTGGTAGATTTTGGGGCTTTGTTGAAAGATTATAACAATGGCATTAAGAGAAAGAATGACAAAATTGTCAGCATTATTCATCGACAACATAACCTCAAAAGTACAGTGTGTAGCGCACAGGCCTTGTCTCTATCTATATTTTACCTCCTGATTTGACTTTCAAGACTGAGGCCTTGTGGAACAAAGGGGGAGTACACTTGTACTACATATTCCACATCATTTCATTCAAATTACCGCTCGATTAATAATGGAGAAGCACTTCTGGAGTTGAGTCAGCAGTAAAACTTCACTTAACACACTTTAAAAGACTGCCTCTTTTCAGGTCATGTAGCAGGAAAATGTGAAACAGAGAGAAGGAGACAGGGAGAGATGGAGAGAGACAGAGAGAGAAAGAGAGAGAGTAATACAAGTTGTTTGTTTGAAGGCAGGTAAACTAAACATAGGTGACACCTCTTCGCTCTCCAGCAGTGATCCATTCTGACAAATGTGATGGGGGGAGTTCAGCTGAGTTAATGGAAAAAATGGCCCAGACCTACACATCCATAAAGACCTGCACTGACATAATCACTGTAGAAGGCAAGAAGAAGGTAGGAGGCATCAGCAGGCAAAATTATAGAGAAGGGGGTTTAATGCCGTCAACCTTTCATCACCTTCCCAACAACTGCTCAAGCCCTGCTCAAACCTAGACAAGTTAAAAGCAAAAAGGTGTTGGATGTGAACTCAGCATTAATAATTCACTGCGTGTAATGCTTCACCTGAGGTACTCCCCTCCCACCCAGCCCCTGTCTTATTGTCAGCAGTGATTGGTATGTGTGTGGGTGTGTGAGAGCGGGGATTGGGGTCTCTTTAAAAGCTCTGCCGAATGGAGAGAAAATCCATGATCCACACTGCTCTGACACTCTACAATGCAACTAATTCATCATGGCTGCTGCTGCTGCTTGCCTGGCCAAATCGTGCTGTCAACATCATCTGAGTACAGCCTGTCTCTCTGTCGGTGTGTGTGTGTATGTGTGTGTGTGTGTGTGTGTGTGTGTGTGTGTGTCCACAGA
Source organism: Pangasius macronema (assembly GCA_037577455.1). Classification (NCBI taxonomy): domain Eukaryota; kingdom Metazoa; phylum Chordata; class Actinopteri; order Siluriformes; family Pangasiidae; genus Pangasius; species Pangasius macronema. The sequence continues at coordinate 3,310,738 of CM074945.1, read as the reverse complement.
TCCTTCTTAATGTCAGACAGTGAAGCCTGAGGTTTTATATAACCTGCACAGAAATGACAGAACTAGCCACTGCTAGGCTGAGAAACACAGGGATATGATATTTTCTGCACAAGCAAAACAACAAGAACACACACACACACACACACAGACGCACAGAGCAGTAACAAAGAAGAGAAACAAAAGAACGTATAAAAAAGAACAGAGCAGAGACAGAAAAACTGAGTAAATGAAGGATAGGAGGAAAGAACTACTCATAAATAAACAGCATCATGCACTGTGTCTAGAGGAAATTGGTGAAAAGTCAGAAACAGCTCCCTGTGAATGTATTTATGCATGAGAGAATGCAATTGTTTCTTCTGCTGACATGGTTGTATATCTATATATACAGACATGGCTGAGGTATTCTTCTGGAATGTGTCATGTTTAATATGCAAATGCTGACAAACAAAGACTGAAATGAGCAACAGCCTCCGTGCTGGATATCAAACTGAGAATATGTTGCTACCTCAAGCTAAGTGAGAATGAGACTCCGCCGTCATACACCGTTTGAGCTTCTTCATCAGTAAGAGTAGAAGGTAAAACTCTCATTAAACTCATCAGTGGTTTCCATATCTAGCTAGCTCACTAAGGTTTATTTCGATTTAGAGGTGTGATGTATCTTGAACACTTTTCGCTGTTGTGAACGTCAGTCAAGCAGCACAACAATTTAATGCCAGTCTGACTTCACAAAAAAAAAACGCATCAACATATGGAATCAAATCACAGCTAAGAAGCTATTTCATGGGGAGTGTAAATTGCGTTATGTGACTTGCACGACGCACCTGTGAAATAGGGTGATTGACGTACACCCATCCTGTACTTGGGTTGATGCGGAAGTAGGCAGGGGTCTGATGAGTTAAGGAGTATGTGATTGCTGCGTTGGTGCCCTGGTCGTCATCGCGGGCCGCTGCCCGCAGGAAGCTGGTGCCCACAGGGGTGTCCTCTCTTAAGAAGTCTGGCACAGGAAGGGTTAATGTGAGCACAGGTATCAGTAAACAACAACACCATCTGTCTGAACGCCTGCTGCTGTCACACCCTTACTGCAGCGCAAATGAACGCGTTCCCCAGAAACATTTCAGCCTCCATGTTAAATTCTTCATGAGCCAGTTCCCATAAGCCAGCACTGCTTTTAATATGATGAAAAGGAATCCTGACATCAAACTTATCAAACACATAGTTGAGCACATCATAAACAAACACCAGTCTGTTAGAAGAGCAGTGAAGAAAAAAAAACTCTTCTTCTCATTCCCAGTTACTTTAAAGAATTCTATCGATTTAAGATGATGCAGTGTTGGTGCTCAGGCCCACCTTTTTCAAATTGCTTTACAGATTTAATATTCAGGTGTAATGCACTCTATGTAGACTGGAGCCTGTGGTTTGAACATGTGTCAGGTCCCTGTGATGTGAAGTTAAAGGGATGAATGTTTAAAGGTCAATGCCTGAGTGGAGAGATAATCACCAACTCTCTATTCACTGAGCTGCATCTAATGAAAGATAGTCAGGAGTGTATGCTTTCTTCTGCATAAACAATATATAGTCTGTAAATATCAGTTTTGCTTAGCATTACAAAAGCAGCTAAACAGCCCTTAAAGACAGGCTACAGTACTATAGTAAATCCGTAGGCAAGCTTTGTGATTAAACGAACATCACAGGGATTTTCAAACAGAAACTGAATATGGGACAGACTCTACAGAAAACAGCAACTAGAACAGTGTGTGGTGGTAATTAGATAGCGCAGACACAGTGATTGCTGTCTCTTACACTGATAGCGGCTGTTTTCGAACTTGGGGTCGTTGTCATTTTGGTCCCCGATGAGTACAGTGATCTGACAGATGCCAATGAGTGGTTCCTCAGCCTGATCTGTGGCTGTGACGGACAGTGTGTATTCTCTCTGCCTCTCCCGGTCGAAACTCACCACTGTGCTGATCACCCCTGCACACCACAACACACACAGCACACACACTACTCAGCCAGACTGGAAATGCATTCAGACCACACTCTGCATTTTATATTTGGTATTGCAAGCTGGGATGGGAAATGGGAAATGGGAGATGGGGAAATTCAAGCTGAGCCTCAAATGACTCAAATGAAAATTAAACCAGCCTAGGTAATAATAATAATAATATAATGTCTAATGAATAGTAGCTAGAAATGTGTCTTTTTGGACCCAGTTTTACACTTTTCAGATGCCAGATCTACCTGTGTCTGGGTCAATGGTGAACCCCGGTGAGGCTCCATCTCGCTGCATGATTCCATACTTCACATGTCCGTTAACCCCAGTGTCAGCATCGTGAGCTTGCACGCGCAGGACCACTGTTCCTGGTGGCTGGTTCTCTGGCACCAGAGCGTTCAAGCTGTAATTATGGCACTGAGAGAGAACATGTAAGTGTTTACACTGGCCAACCAGAATTGCTCATTAATGAACTTACTTTCTCACTTCTTCCTTTCCTTTTCCTTTCATCTCTGCCTCCCTGTACTACTTCTCCTCCTCCTCCTCCTCCTCCTCACATTGTGCTTTCATGACCCACTCTACCATACAACACCCACTAGGGAGACTGTGTCAATGTGGGGCGATTAATCGACTAACTGGATCAATAGCAGGGCTAAAACAGTGAACTAGCCCCAGCCTCGTTCAGCAGTTTACACTATCTTTTAACACACAAGTACAGAGACAAGCACACACAAACACAACACACACACACACACTTTAGAGAAAGCACAAAGAGCTTAGTGGGGATTATGGAGTTTAGCTAGGGAAAACATTTTAACTGATCGTCTGTAGCTGTAATCTATTGTGCAATTAGAAGCAGAGATAGCGCCTGACTGCAAAGCAGGGGTTTGGTGTGTACAGTAGAAATAGAAACAGTGGGGGCACGTCTTCACAAAGCAGGCAAATTTTCCATGCTGTGGCCTGGTTCGAATGCTCCACCTGCATGAGCAGTGATGGGCAAATCCTGGTCAGGCGAGCAGAGACAGGCAGCGTGACTGGAGAAGGGCCAATTGTCGCCTCTTGGGCACACTTAGTGCTCCTCTTTCATATGCATCCACAGTGCCGGGGGCTAATTTCTGCCCTGAAATATTCATGGAGAGCAGCAACAGAGCAGAAGCTTGGTCAGCTCTCTGGTGATCTTACTCTCCCGACACACTACAGAGACTCTGACCGTTCAGCCAAGCACCACAACCCTCAGATCTCCTGCTGCCAGCTGTCTTTCTCCTCATCTCTCCAGTGCCCAAATTCCCAAAAAGTCATCTTTCATCCACTTGTACCCTTTCAATTTATCTTCTTTTCTCAACTTCTCCATCATTCTGACTCCTCTTTTTAACTCTTACTCATGGACACACTAGATTGTAGGACCTCGTTCAATCATTCTATTGCTCTGGCTTTCTTCTTTTGCTTTTACACTTTCTCATCCATCACTCAGATCCTTTCCTATCCTCCGCTCTGAGGTAGTGAATATGGGTCAACAGTGAAAAGGGTTTTCAAAACACCAGAAAGTAATATATTTGCGAATATACGACTGTGAATAAATTGTATGTAACTTAGTTTGTTTTTTAAAAACATTTGATGTCATGGTTGTCTGTAATGATTTCATAAGAATTTATGCTAAATGTATATAAGATTGTTTGCCAAGTGAGTGAAATATCGAAATGTCTTGTGCCTCACCTCCTCAAAGACAGGCTTGTTGTTGTTAATGTCATTAATGCCAACGATGACTTGTGCTGAGCTACTGAGGGGCAGTGGGCCGCCGGCTGCATTGTCGTCGGTTGCTGTGACATTGAGGACATACTGAAGCCCACGCAGTTTAGGAGGAGGACTGCAGCGCAGCCTGATGATGCCTGACACATGCAAAGCACAGAGCAAGCTATTACAAAGTAAACAATAAAAAGCTCCCCTATACTAATAAGGTGCTCCCTGTGAGGAAAATCTCTCCCATTACAATCTAATGGAGACACTAGCTAGCTGCCAATAACTTATTATAGAGAAACGTATAAAGGTGAACACAATAAACTCACACAAACACAGCTCTTATCTGCACAACAGGGAGCCATGGCTAGCAAATTGAATGTGTGGGGTCGTGACAGAAAGGAGCACAAAGAACATTTATTTTCCCCATAAAAGCCAGCAAGATATGAATGAAAGAAAATCAAAAAGAGGAGGGAAAAATGTCTCATTTATTACAGGTACAAGAAAAATGTAATCATCAATACATCTGTTGTAAACATGTCCAATCATTTCTTTGGACAGCATTGACACTGGAGTCTCCAGCACAGTCTGAATAACGAGAATCTCCCTGCCTGGGCTCGTACTTTTAGAAGTAAATTGTGGGCAGACTGTTTGAATCTTTTTGCTAGCTGCATTAATAGCTAATGCAGAAGAAGCAGAATATCAGCCTATGACTTATAAATATTTGTATTTTTCGCTTTGTGATAGCCACTAACTACTTTTNAACAATACCATTAATATCTACCACGCCAGGCAATGCTGCACTCCGCACATCCTTCATCACTGATCATTATCTTTGACACATCTAATGCAAACCGTATTCTGATAAATAACACCTCCTGTGCGACTGACTAGCAATTCTTCCCCACAAGCTCCATATCACTTGGTTGGCTGCAGTGAGAATTCACAATGAGTGTAAGATGCACATGCATAATGCATTCTGGGTTTTATAGTGAGAGAATGTGGGTGGACATAAACACCTTACAAACAACCGTACAAAATTGTGAAATCTGCCAAAGCACCGAGGCTGAGAGATCCAATAATGTGCTACAGGATACTATATGACATAGCAAATAACAATAAACATAAAAAAATATATCCCATTACACTGGGATTTTCCTTTAATGCCCTTGTGGGATATTTACTGACTTATTTTTAAACCATCTTTCTAAATCCCGTCCCCCACTGTGTGTGTATTTGTGAAGAGGTCATGACCTCGTCTACCCACCTTTCTGGTTGTCCAGCTCAAAGTTACTGTCTTCATTTCCCCCAGTGATGGCATATGTCACCCCGTCCCCGTCTGGGTCTTTGGCATGTACGATGGCCACCAGAGTCTCAGGACCAGCATCCTCTGACAGGAAGGTCTTATAGCTGCAGAAAGCAACAGTGAGAAAGAGAGACATCGAGAGATTAGGCTATGAACGTCACAGACCCACCATCTGTTTCCTCTGAATCTTGTCCCAGACCACTCACACACAACCATGCAGACTCTGCTCTCAGCTGCTGACCAGCACAAGTCCCTCTATCTTCTTTATGGTGGCTTTATATTGTAACTATACTTAAACCTAACCTTAACCTTTACTAAGCCAAAAATAAAAAGCCAAAACAAGATTTGTATCCGTCAAGGTCGCCAGTAAAAGTTTCATTAAGTATTCTTAATAAATTAAAAGAAGACCTGCAGCACCCAAAGGTAATGAATGTGCAACCGCTGACATCAAGTGAGCAGTGCAAAAGGGGATGATACTCAAAATCTGTCTGCTCTTGTATCTAAGGCTTAACATTTGTGACACTACAACTAAAATACTCATGTAAAATCAATAAGTGACAGACAAAATAGAAAACATATTTATCAATGTGAATACAATTATATATCATGAAAAAGCCATTGGTTGCCATTGGTTGTGAGGAGCTGATTTAACTACAAAACAACCCATGCTTATTTCCATTGTTTCCATTGGTCTAGTCCATTGGTCTAGTCCACTGAAGACTGTCCATCACAGTCCTGCCACCTGTAGTATTGTATCTGATGCCCAGCCCTCATCTTGTAAGTGGTGAGCCCACAACATGCCTGACAAGTTCATATGAGTGGCCTGGTCACCAGATGCAAGCCTGGTGCAGACACTTCCCCATGACATAGTTCCAGGGGTGAGTGCTAGTAACTCTTAGTCCTAGGCAGGGTACACTTTTCTGTACCATTGACAGGGGTCTTTAAACTCAAGCTTGTCTGACCTCTCCTCTCAGATCTGTGCACCAAGGCTCCTAGTGACATAGACCTGAGGTTCACCAAAGTACATAAGCCCCATCACCAAGACTAGCTCTCAATCCATGAAGGGGACAAAACAACCACAAAACAAAAATACCAAAAATAAATCTGCCTCACCGATATGCTGCAATGTGATGCATTATTTTTGGGTTTGCATTATGATCACAGAAACAAGGTTCACATTCACTCACAACACCCATCAGCTCCCCTGTTCTTTGTCCTGCTCCTACACTGACACTCTGAAATGCAGATCTAGTGAATCAGCAGCTCCTCTCTGCTGCTGTCATTCCACTGAATCTGTCCAAATGCCTGCTTCTCATTGTAGCTACTCTCAGGAAATGCATGCCCCATCAAGCTTGATGCCAGCCTGCCTGCTGCTGCCTACTGGGCCCCGCCCCAAAGCATCAGTGTGAGAAAGACTGAAATGATCAGAAGCACCAACTGCAACAAAGTCACGGAAAATTAGAAGAGACAGAATGGAAGGTAGAGAATATTAAATAGGCAAATAAATGTTTATATACAAAGACTTTTGACAATCCGAGCAAAGTCATTTTTGAAAATACATTAAACTCCGTAAATTGCATCCGGACCAAATTTTAAACTAGTAAATTAAATTGTCAATCTACTCTCCAAATGTACTTTAAACAGAGAGAAGATATAACAAAAAGAGATAGATGTTATTTTTTTGACATATTCAGCCTCACTATTAAGAACATGAACTCTTTATTTCACAGAGCTGCTGAGAAAAACAGCCATATCTGAAAGCATCCCAAAACTCAAAGGCAAATACAGAATGCATGTCAGATTGGGAAAGTATAACCCAGTACTGCAGAATTCTCAAATCTGATTGGTCAGAAGGTGTTGATTAATTTTCTACACCAGCATGGCTTGGATGGTAGTTCTAGCTGCAAGGTTTTATTTAGCATTTTTGGAAGGACTCCACTGACATCCGTTTGACATTCAGAGGTACAGCTGTAACTACGTTTTCTGACATTGGAGTTTCTGAGTAACAGGACAAACTGCATTATCTTATTAAGGTCAAGAAGGATAAGAGAAATGCTGGTGAGCGAATGACTGGTTCGACTTGACTTTGCAGACATTTCACAGCATTAAATGTAACTTACCCAATGAAAAAAAAGGATGACGTATCATTCATTAATAAATAAGAAGTTGCAATCATTGGCAAATAGCAGTGGTATAAGAGCAATACAACATTATGGGACATGCTGTTAATGGACACTAATCAGCTTCGGGTGGTAACCACAGTACATCCAATCATGCTTTATTCCTTACTTACATAACTGATTACTGAATGGATTATTCACTTCTTTTGATAGATATCATTTAGATGTGTCTTTTTGGTTTACTGCACTCTAAATTAGGTGTATAAATGAAAATGTTTTACTATGACTGAGCTATCAATTAATGAATTTGATGCTAACTTGAAGCAGGCAGAACACAGAGTACATACACAGTCTGGGTGAAGACAGGAGCTTCATCATTGACGTTGGCCATGCGGATACGGATGGAGGCGGTGCCTGTGCGGGAGGGTGTGCCCTTATCTACAGCCACCACCACACACTCATACATGTGATTGGGCCTCTCGTAGTCCAGCTTCCTGCTGGGGCTGACCACACCTTGAGATGAAACAGCAAAGTCCTGACTCTGGATGAAGTAGGATATTTCTGCATTCAGACCAGTGTCACAGTCTCTGGCCAACACTGATAGAGAGAGAGAGTGACAAAGAAAGAGCAAGAAAGAGAGAGAGAGAGAGAGAGAGAGAGAGAGAGAGAGAGATGAAGAGTAAGTAAGTGTATAGCTATTCCAACATTAACGAGCCTATCTTTTATAATTACCACACATGAATTAAGATGAAGATTGTGTCTCTCAAACATAGTGGCAATATCACATTTTTTATCATATTTTTTTTATCAAATTTCAAATATTTTTAAAATACTGAAACTGGTTCTGAAATGTATGTGAGTTTCTCCGGTCTCGCATGGGCTAAAGGATCTTCATTTTGTGGCTGTTGGATTCGTACACTCTTTTTTAATTAAGTACTCTCATGTTAAAAGAGTCAATATTAATTAAAACTATGTCGCAGGGGCCAATTCTTTATTTGATAAATTTAAGAGCCCATCTGTCAGTGGCAGGCGAGAAAGAGGCTGTTGACTGGCGCAGATCAAAAGTAAAATTCGAAGACGGCTTTGCAGTCATTAGGCAATGAGCCAGAGGCAGAGTCCTGCATCATTCTACCTCGGGCAAGCTGTCACTGCACCCAGCCAGCACACTCATTTGGTAGCGGCAAATGAAGACCCTCTAATCTCCAAGGCAAACAGTGAGCTGAGTGCCTACAGCTGTGGCAATATGCACACACGCACATAATTTGCAGTGTTTTCTCACTATTTCTCCGCATGCAGACTGGTTGTGGATAGAAAGAATTTTGTCAGGAACAGGATTCAAACAGACAGTTCATTAAAACACAGAGCCTGATAGCAAATCTCTGCAGGCTGCTATTTCCATTTTTAATCCATGTGTGTGAGGACCTGGGTTCACAGCTCTGGATAATTTCAACACATCAGTTCTTCGCCTGTGCCAGTTTGACGTTATGCTAAATCCTCGCCAAGAAAGTTTCCATGCGATAATTGGAGTGTCTTGCACTTCTCTTCCTGTTAGCTCCTATTAAAGGCCCACACCCAATTTACAGTATAATCCCAATTTAAGATAAACAACAACAATAATCTTCATTCCCTTCTGCTCAGCTTCTCGGTGCAGTCAGTGAGTGCTCTGTGCTTATGCTTTTTTTTTTTTTTTCACACAACGGAACACATTTCGATAAGCAAATACCAGTTCCATCTGCTGTTTATGTGAATCTGCTGCTTCCTCAGAGAGAGAGAGAGAGAGAGAGTAAAAAAAAAAAACACAGCATATGAAGTTGTTTCCAAAGCTGCAATAAAAAGAGAAGATGTCAGCCGAATCAGAGGCAGGGTTCATTCTGTTTGCATATGGAGCAGACCAAGTGCAATAGCTAAAAAAAGGGGTAATGTTTCTGCTCTGCATGGCAATATGTGAACATAACTGAATTTCATAAATGCGGTTGGCAATCCGGATGTGTGCGTCACAAAATACATATACTTTTTAACTCCCACGCCTCACTTTGTTTCCGAGACTCCGGCTGGCGTTGAACAAGGCAAAATTAGAGATCATTAATCATCAGGAATTTATTCTACGAGGCAGTAGACACAAAATAGTGGACATTCTAAGGTTCGGATATCAGAGCAGCCTCTCATTCTCCTGACAGCTGGTCTCAAAGCCTTTTACCAACTACTTAACACTCAGATAACCATCAGAGATAAGAATGTTAATACAGTCACTACTGATGTGTGACATAGGAGATAACACACATTCCCCAACACACACACACACATATATTTCATTCATGTCCCTGTGCTCGCTTGTGCATTTTCATGCCCATTTCCCTGTGTTTATGTTTGTGTCGACATGTATTTAATGTCTAATGTGTCTCCCGGGTCTTCTATCCTTCTTAATCAAATCACAGCATCCGTTTTTAGGAAGCCCTAAAACACTGTCCATTACAGTGATAGGATCATCGTGCAGGCCTCCACCATTAGCGTCAGTGTTTAGCAGAGTTCACTGTCCTCGCTGACTCCATCCACATCATCCTCCTCTCATCCCCGCTAATTTGTCCAACTCTAATGAGCATGATAAACAAGCTGGATCATTACCAGGGAAGGGCAGAAAAATCCAAAAAAGTAGGACTGAATACTGAATACACCTTCCTAAATATATTTAATAACCATGGATGCTGACTTGGGTTAAAAATGGGATCAGGTGCTGCTTAAAGTGAGGTGCAGTAGCGTATTAATTTGCAGTATCACTACGAAAACAAACTATTAAAACTCTCAATAAAGTGGAAGTGACTTTGTGGCCAAGTGTGGTGACCCATACTCAGAATTTGTGCTCTGCATTTAACC
>CM074945.1:3234321-3297736 GCA_037577455.1 Pangasius macronema | reverse complement strand
AGAAGATAGGGATAGGTGGAGAGTGATGATTCGCTGTGGAGACCCCTGAAGGGAAAAGCTGAAAGAAGAAGAAGAATTTTATTTGAATTATGTGCTGTATGTCTCAAGTCAGGGGGCACTTCTGTCAAGCCTAGTGTCAGCACCAGTATCATCGGTGGAAAGTGGGCAACACAGGCACATACACATATTTCCCAACAAGAGTGAGTATATTAGGAAATATTCCACCCCTATAAGTGCCCTGACACACCAAGCTGACTGTCAGTAGATATTGATCCAGAAGGATATCTTTCTAGGAGTGTAGTCAGTGCTTGACTATCTACAAACATGTTCAATCGCAGTCAGTGACTAACAGAAGACAGGGTTCTCTTTTCGGCTAGTCAGCTGAGTGAACTTCTTGTCAGTGAACGAAGTGAAAAAAAGAGACGCACAATCATACAGTATCTCAGTTTTTAACTTCTGCTCGTTATTTCTCAACCCAATGTCGGAATACACCATTTAAACATATTCGCCATGGTGTCAAATTAGGCTTGTTTGTTTATTTGCATCCCAATCTGCATACTAGCTTATTAAGTAGTACTGTTTACACTGACACTGGTAGGTATACTATGTCAGTGTTGTAGGATGTTACTTAGGACCCACATGCTTTCCCTTGGTACTTTTTATAAACATAGACTACCGCTATCACCTGGTTGTTTTTTTACACAGGCACAGAAAGTGTATGAGTGCAAGCAGTGAGTAGTTTGCTTTTGAGTTTAAGACGTGAGCTGATGGTATAATGTGGTCAGTCGGCCTTGGTTGGCTCTGGTTCTTCTTGTCCCTGCTTGTAGAACTGATTTCACTGTCATATCACCCACAACACACACACACACACACACACATCCCTGCCAGCAGCCACAGATGTGGGGTGTGAGTGTGTAATTGCCTCAGCCCTGCCGAGTGAGAGAAACAGCCCCTTGCTATTAAAGATTTTCTGCACACTACATGTTGGTACGTGTGTGTGTGTGTGTCCTCTCTGACACACACACTGCCTAAAGAAAGTAGCCCAAGGGATGGTACACATCCACATCCACACATACACACATACACACTCTTTCAGCACCAACCCTAAGTGCCAACCATGTGCCTTGTGGTGTGTGTGATCATGTGAAAGTGAAGGCGGTTGAGAAGAGTTTAGAGAGTTGGGTGTCTAATTCAGCCATCTGGCTTCTCACAGGTGTATGTATATGTGTGCTTGATCACCTCTACCACATTGCTGAGCCCTGTGTCTGGTTCGGAGGCACGGACGTGCAGGTGGTGGAGGTGAGGTCCGCTCTCATAGTCCACGGTGTGGGTCAGACTCAGAGCGCCGCTCTCTTGGTTTATACTGAACAGGTTGCCTGAGTTCACCAACAGCATGTAGGACAGAGTCTTCCTCTGGAAAGAGACAGCCTGAACCATAGCCACACTGCACAAACACACACACACACACACACAAATAAAAACACTGGAGATAGAATAGGACATCAAAGGGCAATTTAGCATTTGGCTCATGCAGTATGAATTAAGCAGAATATGGAAATATTGCTAAGAGGAGAAGACAAACAAGCACAGAGCAGAAAAGGTGTGATTTCATTATTAGGGGCCATTCTGTTTCATTTCATTCACACTATGTATATGTGTGTGTATGCGTGTGTATGTGTATTTTGTGTTTAGCCATCCTCTCCTCCTCCTCCTCACAGATTAATATGCTCTGTTGTGTGCCAGTGCCCAGAGGGGGCACACACACACTGCTCTTCATGTTTATCCAAAACTTTCTTTTAATAAATATTTGAATTTGCATGTTCAAACTCACACTCTTTCAAATTCAGAGCCTGGGGACAAAAACTCTGCATCTGCGTCCTGCGCTAACCCTCTACTCCCACTTCCTGCTTCTTATTATTCCGGGATTTTCTGCCTCCATCACTTCATCCCTCTATTTTGTCTTCCTCTCTCCTCAAGCTCAGGCTTCAGCGCTCCACAGGGCAGCAATGACACATAATGCACTACTCCCTCTCTAATGAGCACAAAACACTGAACAACCCCAAATGCACATGTGCATAATTATATCTGTGCATACGCACATGCACACACACACACACACACACACACACACACATAAAGGCAGGAGAGAGGATACTCACGCATGGCCCACTCCGGTGCTCTCTGGGATGTAGATGGAGTAAGAGGCATTGGAGAACTGAGGGGGCCGCAAGCCTACCAGTATGGCCACTGAGGCATGAGGACCCTTCCTGCCCTGAGTGTCCACAGCTTGCACAGTCAGAGTGTACTCTTTACCAGGGCTCAGAGGTCGTCCTGTGGTCCTTACCTCTCCTAGGCTTCTGTCTACCTCAAAACAATCCTCACCGCCTGCAGCAAACACACACACACGTGGTGCAAAATACATCCAGTGAGCAGGTAAAAACACCTTATTGAGGAGAGAGGTCAGAAGAGAATGACCAGCCTGGTTCAATCTGACAGGAAGGCTGTGGTAACTTAAATAACCACTCTTTACAATCACAGTGAGCAGAAGAGCATTTCTGAGTACACACCAAAATGAGCCTTAAGGCAGATGGCCTACAAGAGCAGAAGACCACACTGGGTTCCACTCCTGTCAGACAAGAACAGGAATCTGTGGCAACAGTAGGCACAGACTCACCAATATTGATCATTTAAGGACTTCATCATTAATTTCTTTGTAAATATCAGTGTCAGTGTTTGAAAAGAAAATTAGAAACTTGAAGGGCAAAGAGGTCCGAGAACCCTTCTGTCAGCTGTGTGTGGCCTCCAAATCCCTCCAAACCCCTCCGTATAGCAGAAAGACAAGAGTCTGTTTTAAGCATCGTAGCCTGAAGCATAGTGCAGTGAGAGAGGATGAAGGGGAAAAGGATGAAGCACAGCTGTTGTAGTGGAGCAGAAGTCACAGCTGCAGACATGCTGCCCCTCTGTTAGCTGCTCCCTCCTAAACACCAGGGAATATATATCTTTAATGTGTCTTTTGTCATTCTAGGCCTAAGAATTCTGACAGTTCTACAAGAAGCCACATGGGAGGCTATGATAATATGTATAAATTGTTGTAGCTGTAATGAAATTTTCTAACATTCACGTAAACAGCCTCATGAAGACGGGAAAATATATTAATAGATAAACTTTCTCAACTATTTAACATAATGTCTACAAAATTGGTTATTCTATAATTATTATATGTTCTATTAATTCTATATAGTTGATGTTCTCTCTGTATATTCTATAATTATTCTTACTTGCATAAATACACAACTGCTATCATTGAAAAAGCAGACTGGGTTGAATGGCAGATTGTATTTGCTGTTCTAAATCCAGAGCTCAAGTTTTTGATCTAAAATACTCCTGTCTCAAACATACACACCTCAGACGCTACTGCTAACAGCGTCCCAGAAGAGAGAGCATCATTTCGACTGTCAGAAACCGTGCTTGCACTTTCACATCTCATCTCACACTCCAGACGCTGAATTTGGTATGATATAATGTCAATCAAAACTTGTTTTAAAGACTTTTTTTTTACGTCGAATACTAAATTGCTTGATGTTCCAAAAAAAAAAAAAAAAAAATGGCATAAGACAGGCACAGAGGTGTCTTTCCTTTGAAACCCATGAAGTAGTCCGGATTCTATGAATATGCAAATGATATATTATATATAATAGATTATATATTTCATGTAGCCCTCTATACCTCCGTCCCCTGGTACACTGCTGTTATTGGAACCTGATAAGCTCTCAAATTTTATGACACATCAAGCAATAAGGTTTCCAGCTTTCCCATCTCTGCACTAACAATTTTTGCATTTGGACAGGTCTGTGCATACAAATGTATTCCTCATACTGCTTAAACCCCGCCCCCCTCAACTATTTTATTCCTTTTAATGCCTCTGTTTATTTATAGTGGGGATCCTAGCATACATATGAGCAGTTGCGAGCTAAGAATCTTACCCAGTAGTGACTCTCGAGTATTCCTGTAATTTCAATCTTCTCGATCTTCAATCTAATGAGTGACAATTACTACAATTATTCTACCCTATTGAACACCCAAATTAATTCCCCCAATATGATTCAATAGTATAAAAAGTGTCAAATTTAGAATGAGTTCAAATACATAATGAAACATTGAAATGAATGAAAAAAAACAACAACTAACAAGCATCATTATGCGTAATAAATGAACAGCTACAGCGTTCTGTATTGTTCCAGATTACTGGTCTGTGGAGTAAGAGCAGCATGTAGAATAGCTCCCAGCCACCCTAAAATGCCATTTTTATTATTTTTTAAGCAATTATAGCCTCACTGCTCCTGGGGCATTACTGTCAGCTCAGTGAAACCCAGCAGATTCAGAAACAGCAATAATCATTAGCTTGGAATCCATTTGTTATTCATTAGCAGCAAATCGGCAGTATAATCCCTCATTCAGTGTTTTAATGGCACAACCATTTTGTTCGTCTCACCGCATGTTGCAGGCATGGTGCCTTGCACCTGCTCTAATTTAAATTCAAAACAAAAATAACTAAATCGATGTACTCTCAACTTTCACAATCTCTCCATACAAGCAACAGTAGTAACATAATCACATGAATACAGAGTAACTATACATATATTAATATTAATATATATATATAAATTATTCTAATAGTATAATCTTTGCTATTGCTTTCTCCACTCATACTCCCATCCCTTCTCTTCCTTAGTAATTCAGTAAGAATGAGATTTAATTAGCTACTTGACTGGATTGGCTGCTTCCCAATGATGAAACAAGATTGTGGATTCTGGGTTAAGTGTAAAACACACTCACCATCCACCAAGAGGAACTGGGACACTTCCAAAGAGCTGTCCCTCTGTCGGGCTACCAGTCTGTAAACCACCGAGCCTGGAGCTGCGCCGGGCTCCACTGTGGCGAGATATGGCTCGGGAAACATAGCCCATTGCAGATCTGACATACCAGGAAGGGTTACAGATAGTCTGCACAGGTACCACTCATTACCTGGAGATAGAAAGAGAAAGAGAAGATGAATGCTTAGCTTGAACAATAATAGTACATATGTTAAGAAAACAAAATACTGTTGTGAATACTGGAAGCTAACATTAGTCATTGCCATAATTTGGGAGATTAAACCATTTAATCTCCCAAAATCTCATGAAATAAATCTCTGGCATTGTGGGGACAGTAACAAGAAAGCACCCTGCCCTTAAGACTAATCACCTAGGGAGTAACACCGGCTTTTGAAATAGAGAAGGATGAAATAACCATGAGATCCGTACACCTACACCTAGCCTCCTCCTCTGAGCTGCACTCATTTAATTTAAGGACCCTTGGCTACTGAGAGAAATGACACATTTACAGAAGCCATCAATACATTTTCCCCCTCCACAATCTCAGGAAGTCGTCTGCTGTCAGCCAGATGCACAGTGCAATCACTCAGACACAATCATGATATCAGTCACAGAGCAGGGAGTGGAGACTGGAATACAAACAGAGAGGAGACTCAGCAGAGTTTTTGGGTTGTTTTTTCTCTCTTTGTCACTACTGTTTGTCTCCAGACTTGCAATGTGTTGTTTTCGACATCTCATGCAACAGCATGACAATGGCAGATATAAGAGGAAACGTCACGTCTAAGCACCAAAGCAAGGGAGATGATCGCAGTGCTTCCTGTACTTCCTGCCTTATCACAACAAAGGCTTTGAAAGATGCCAACAGAGACTGATCGAGGGAGACAAAACAAGCCAGAGAGTGAAAAAATAGAGAGGGAGAGCAGGAGGTCGGGGGAGAGATGAGGGAGGAGAAGGAAAAACTCCTGACAAGACCTAGTAAATTTGCTTTCCAGTTTCATGTCTCAGATTTTCATTTTGCCAGGTGTGAAGTTAGCAGAAAGGATCTGCTCATGGATTTAGCACAATCTACGTTTATTAAGAGGTGAAGACTGACAAATAGGGACGTAACTGATTTTCTCTTCCTCAGCGTGCTTTTGAAGACAAAGACGGTCTGAAGATGTGCCACGGAAATGGACACTGTGTATGCAGATATGTTAATGAAACAGAATGTAGCAGTCAAATCATGTCCTACGGCTAATAAACCATCACTGTGTCATTCAACAGAGCCTGATGCTAATTCACATAAATTATTTATGATACTATGGTACTTGGATGTACTTGAATTCACAGTCCAGTATGCTAATCACACAATAAGGATTATCCAATTGAAAAAAAGTGATCTTAACATGATGCACATTATACACTATACATTACAAATCGTAGAAGAAAGAAATAATTGCTGACTTGATCATTATTTTTGGAAGGCACTGAATGAAGCAATTTCCCCCCGGGATTAATAAAGTTTTTTGAATCTTGAATCTTGAATCTTGGAATGTGGCGCTTTTAAAGAGCTTGATCGAATAAATTCCCAACAGACCTTTAAACACTTGGAGAAGGGATTTCAACCTCTTTTTACTCAGATATAGCTTTAAGGAGCTCTTTGGTCAACACTTGAAAAATAACTTTACTGGATAAACTAACCAGGGAGAAAATGTCTATTTTAGCAAGTTTCCAGACAGTGTTGTGGTTAAATGATTGCCCTGTGATGTGCATGAATCCTGCTGAAGCCAAGCATTGTTGTTCTCTCTGTTTTGACTCCTTTAATGTCATGTCTCGTTTTCATTTCATACTATTTCCACTTTGGGAACTTGTTTTAGGAATGTTAGGAGAAACAGAATTTGCTTAAGGAATTTAAGGAGAAGCAATGATTTTTTTTTCCAAAGAATCTTAGGAGAACATAGTTCATACTTAAATAAAACCAAGTGAGAATGACTATTAAATCACAGGAGATATCAAAGCGCAACCTTTAAGTACAGAAATATTCTTCTGGGTGCACAGATTATAAGGATTTATTCAGTTTCCTGCTGCCCTTCATTTATTTATTTGTAGTCACACCAATCACCATATTCACAGTTTTACACTATCTTTGGTAAGCTGATTTTACAAGTCGTATTCATAGGATAGTAAAATGTAAATATTACACTATATTACAAGTAATTAAGTAATCTATTTCACAAGCCGTTCTCTAGCAATCAATACCTGTCAATCATTAACCCATTAAATGTTAAGCCTAGTGCACAGTACATGAATTAAGTCCTAATGTCCCAGTCGGCAACTAATTTTGTGGTTCAGCAAACACCTCCAGCTCATTCAGCTTATTATCCATCTTCTATAATAAAGCTTCTATAATGCCTCTCATACCCAATCAGCTGTTAGAAGAGCACTATAGTGCCGGTTCTCTTTGCAGAACAGACAATCCTTGATGCCCACATCTCCTCAACCAATCCTTCCTCCACATTTTTCTCTTGTTTCTCTTTTTTTTCTTGTTTCTGTACAAAATAATTACAGTCATAAAATACACAGCTCTCACATTTATTTTCATGAGAAAGTAGGACTCGGGCATCTAGTGCGTTCCACGGGGCAGTCGTGGCCTAATGGTCTGAGGGTCGGCCTTGTAACCCGAAGGTCGTGGGTTTGAGTCTCGGGTCCGGCAGGGATTGTAGGTGGGGGAGTGAATGACCAGCGCTCTCTGNCAGCGCTCTCTGCCACCCTCAATACCACGACTGAGGTGAGACCCTTGAGCAAGGCACCGATCCCCCAACCGCTCCCCAGGCGCCGCAGCTAAAATGGCTGCCCACTGCTCCGGGTGTGTGTTCACTACTGCGTGTGAGCACTTGGATGGGTTAAATGCAGAGCACAAATTCCGAGTATGGGTCACCACACTTGGCCACAAGCCACTTCCACTTCCACTTCCACTTCATCTGCATTGAAAGATCATGTAGTGTGAGACCCTCATCTGTGAGTGCCTGTGTAGCATGCACACTCCTACATCCACCAAAAAATTGATCGCAAGCAATTAAAGTTATGTGGTGTGAGCAAGTCAGCGATCCTGAGATTTTGTGCACTCGGCTTTAGTCATCACTGATATCTTTTCCTAATTGGTGTGTCACAGAGCTAAAACACCAATGGCAGGCACTGCAAGGTGGGAGAAGTGTCCTGTGGTGTGAGGGGAGCTAGAAGACACCTCGATCCTCTTCATTCTGAATGTGTGGGTGTTACACTGCAGGGATTCCTGCACTACACGGACACTCGGACCTCACACACTTCACTAACCCAGTGGGAGATGGTCACAATGGGATAGCTAATGGGCTACAGGCTCGATCAACACACCTCCGACTGGGAGGCTCAACTCAGCTCAAAGCCTGGCCATCTCCTCACTCCCTTAAGCAGCTGTCACAGTACCAGAGGATCCTGATGGAACATAAACAGCCCTCTGAGAGCCAGAGAATCAGAGAGAGAGAGAAAAACAGATTCTTAAGGCAGGACATGCTACAAAAATACACATACATACGGGAGGGAGAGTTGCTGACCTTTCAGCGATGATGAAAATAACAAGGCCTTGTGGGAAATGCTGGGATGTAACTAGTTTCCTCTATGTGACTGTGTTTCTGCTTCTTCTGGTAAATTTCGCCTGGACCCCTTTACTGTCTGTCTCACTCTCTTGCTTCATCTCTCTTTCTATCTCTCTCTCTCTCTTTCTCTCTGCATCTTTTCACCACCATTGCTTGTGAGCAGAGATAAAAAGAACAAAAGCAGCGGGTAAAGGCCTACATGTGTTTGTTTATGCCTCAATAATTCCTGACTAAGCCTCAGCAGTAATGAAGCAATGTGCTGTATATAATATGCTCTATGAATAAATAGCTGATGAATGCATTCTGAATCCTTCCAAATTTGAATATCAATACATAAGAGGTCACAGATATTTATGTTAAAAAGGCGGAAGAGCAGTGTGGAGAAACGAGATGGAAATGGTGTTTGGCAGAAGTTTTTGTTTAGCATCCTGCTTTGACATACAGTACATCGTAGGCAGTGTGAAAGGAGCCGATATAAACTCGACAGATTTAGATGGCACTGAAACGTTGCATTGTACGATAGGCAGCTTTTAAACAAGGACATGTAGAGTTTGTGCTCTCCTCAAAGTACTATCGCTCATTCATTCATATACTTCATACAGATGAAGTCGTTCGAAGACTTCAGTCACAGATTTGGACTTCAATATTGGACTTTATCGGGAAACACATCTGCACTTACCACATAGACACATTTTTGACACATTTCCATAACTGAGAAAACAACAAAGACATCCTTCTTACTTCAAATACACTTACAAGGACAGGTGTTGGGGACAAAAAATGTTCAGAACAGTTAAATGTATTTGCAAATTAAGCCCCAAATCTGTAAAAAACTTGTAGATATGTGTTGCTGACACAGCTGTGTGAGAAGCGGCAAGAAAACAGAACTGCTCCAGTGTTGGAAATTTGGATAAACTTCTTAAAAACAGCTGTGGTTTTAAAGACACTCATTTATATCTCATGCTTTATTATTAGATTTTAGTGATTATTAGTACATTATACAGTTGCATATTTTAAACATTATTGACACCAGAGCAAGTGACTTCCATTATACTTCTATCACTGGTGAATTTTGAGTATTTGATTCTTGTCGAAATCCATATCTGTAGTTATCCCACATATGCTGCAGATGCATCTGATAAAGATTAGGCTGAAAAGCACTGGAGTGACTTTAAGGTGTGACTCGTATATGACTTGTTTTTTAACTGGACTACTTGCAAACTCTGACAAGTGGAAATGAGCTACATAAATAATTATGACTCAAACACTGCATAATGTTACTTAAACTAAACATCTATAACTTAGTTTCTGCTTCTTCATTCATTCACTGGACCTAAGACCTACTATTATGTTACTATTATTGATTACGGAGGTCAGAGGTCATCGAGGTCTTCCTCAATGCATCTCTCATGAGTCCACCTGAGCTCTCCATCTCTCTCTTGCCCACATACACACACACACACACACACACACACACACACACACACGCTCTGAACCAGGAGAGGCTCACAGGTGTCTGTATGAGTGACAGCGTGGGCTGTGTTGTCATGGCGATTGGCACGGAGCAGGCGTCCCCTGTGTTCAGGCAGACCTTGGCAGCATTAAATCTTTGTGGCATCTGAAGAGTGCTTGGGCGAGCTGCCATAATCACCCCATCCTCGCTAGCCTTGCAGAAGCTGTTTTGGGTGTTGCGGACTAATAAGAGCGACCTTTCACGCCCAATTAACTACTCAACCACGTATATCTCATTGTTGCTCTGATGACATGCATTTCCATGGCTATAATTAAGTTTTCAAATCAGGGCCTTTGTCTTGTTTTCTCTCCTGCCATGAGCTACACATTGAAATCTCTCTGGAGGGGAGGATTCATAAATGCACACACACACACACACACAGTCAGAAAGAAAGAAGGGGGGAGACTGAATGATAGAAAGAGGAAAGAGTGAATGTGATGGCACTAATGTCACAGGGATGGAAATGGTGATGGACTGTAGACCGTTAGTGTAAGGTATGTCAGTATGCATGCTAATTAGTAGGCACGGACAGAGGGCTGTGTGTGAGACAGACAGGGCTTCATTGTTTCATCAGTGTGTGTGTGTTTGTGTGTGTGTGTGTGTGTGTGTTCATTTGGCTTGTGGGGGGCAAACAGAGGCTGAATGCCCTGGATCAACAGAGTAGGAGCCACTGCCTCCCATCTGCTCCACCAGGGCACTGTGAGCCCTAATTAATGACATTATAGACTGGCCCACTTTTACCAAGAAGTTCAAAAGTGTGTGTGTGTGTGTGTGTGTGTGTGTGTGTGTGTGTGTGTGTGTGTGTGTGTGTGTGTGTGTGTGTGTGTTATGCTTGTGAGGACCTTTCACAGCCATAATTATTAAAACAGCTAATACTATGCCTAAACCAAACACTTAACATTAACCTCAGTAACCAAAAAGAAATATTCTGGTTCATTTTGTTAAAAAAAAAATGTCCCCACAAGGTCAAAACTATCAGACATTCCTATACCTACATTTGGTCCCCACCAAAACATGAAATATGTCCACACACATGTTGGTTTTACACTAACATTAACCTCCAAATGAATTCTTTATCTTTTTTTTTTTTTTTGCTCTATTTTAGTTTGAAAAGCACTTTTCTTAAAAGACACCAGCTAAATGTCCCGACAAGGTCAAACTATGCTGTACGCCTATCATAATTGGGACATTTGGTCTTTTAAAAAGGACACACACACTGCAGCATTTTTTTATTGTCCTTAACTGCTTTCAACAGTGCCCGGTGTGTGTGTGTGTGTGTGTGTGTGTCAACAGGACCATTTTGAATTAGTGAGAGTGTAATAAAAACAGGGGGCACATGTGAGCAAAGAAAAACGCACACAATGACAAACGCAGGCCGTCAGCCATTTACAACATTCTGTGCAGGTTAATTAGGCCATTTCTCAAACCAGTGGTGGAGAAGAGCCAAGAGAGAGAGAGAGTACGAGAGACAGCGAGCGAGAGAGAGAGAGTACGAGAGAGAGAAAGCAAGAGAGAGAGAGAGAGAGAGCGAGAGAGAGCGAGAGACAGAAAAGCCATATAATTATGTTTTTTTCTGGCCTGTAGCTTTTAAGCTGACATCTATGTGACATGTACGTACGTGCGGACACACACAGATGCACACACACTGTCCTTGTCTCTTACAAATTCAGCTACTCTACTCTCCTTCCCATTGTACTGAAGCTCAAGCATGATGTATATTTCATACCCTGTCATCTCTAAAACAATGACTAAAACAAGCACTTCGGAAAAACAAAAACCCTACCGACCTACGCTGATGAGGGAGAACATGTCAAATGAATGCAACCGCACAGCCGTAGGAGCGCTCCTTCTTACCGATATGCTTTCTCTCTCTTGTTCGCTCACTTTATTTATTTTCATCTCATTTCACTAGCTGAGATTTGATTGAAAAGCCTGAGGCTGTTTGTGGACATGCAGCTCTACTCAATAAAATGTTGACCTCGATTTGTTTGACGGGCAACACAGAAAGAGAGAGAATATGTTCACGTGTACATGAAGAGATCACACACAGTGGAAGCGTCTCATCATACTAGGCCATGAACAGGTAAGGTTCCTGCTGACTTTTCATGACAGGTCACTTCACATGTTCTATAGGAACCCAGCATTGATGAATGTGAAGATATTTGATGCTAGGGCTACAGTTAACTTCCTGGCAGCTCCATGTCCAACATTGAGGATGGTTATATGAGTGAGAGGGAGGAGACTTGTACAGGTTTGGTAGATAATCTGGCCTCCCTAACTTTGTCCCCAGACGTCCAACATGAGCTGTCCCTCTGATGTACTGTATGTGTATAGTATATATATATCCTTGTCTTTTTTTGAATGTGACAGTCTGACACTGATATCAATAAAGCCATGTTGAACTCCAATTATTTGTGTCTGCTGTAAGGAACCAAAATGTTGGCACACACACACACACACACACACACACACACACACACACACTGTTCTGGTCTTCGGTCTTCTCTTCATGCTCCAACTTTTCAACACGGAACCTGCAGACCCAGGGACCAGTGCACATTCAGAGACGCTGTACTACCGCTTCCAAAATCACACAAACAGATCAGTGAGTATCTTAAGGTATGAACCTGGTGATTATGTACTTTATTTTAAAAGCTAACTTGTCTCGAGTCTTCTTATGATCATGCCATGTCCTGTCATTTGTTTTGTTCAGCTGCTATTGTGGGGCTTTGGAAACTCAAACCACACTACATTTCTACGTATCTACAATCAAATTCATGATGATTAAAAACAGATTTCACATGGGTTTACATCAGGTTTGTTAGTTTGAGTCAGTGAATTCTTTTGGTCTCGACCGATAATCGCTCCTCCAAAGGGTGTCAAATCAAAGAGTCTGTGATTTCATTGAGTCTTGTTAGAGCTCATTTGGTCAGTGCTCATGCACACAATAGTAAACAGTGTTCGACTTGGTGTGAAAAAAATATAAAAGCAGACTTACGATATGTTAGAAAATAACACAAAGATATTAATGATTATTAGCTGGGTCCCTGGAAGACTAATGGTTAGGCCACGGGACTCTCACCAGCAGGGCCCGGGTTTGATTCCCGGCCAGGGAACCAACCCCAGCACACGAGAGTGCAGTCCTAGTGCTGGTCCCAAGCCCGGATAAAATTGGGGATGGTTGCATCAGGAAGGGCATCTGGTGTAAAAACTGTGTCAAATCAAATATGCAGACCAACGATCTGCTGTGGCGACCCCTAATGGTAGCAGCTGAAAGAACAACAACAGCAGTGATTATTAGCTATTTTGCATTACTTTAGTCGACTGTTGTCTGCTTTGGATGGCAGCATGATCAAGCTGCACATTTGGCAATGCTAAGCAATTTCAATGGATTTAAAACCCTGTTGCTTGTCTACAAAGTCATTTAAAGAACCAGCAATCTACCAAATGCCAATGGTGAAATCCAGCATCATGCCTTGTGCCACAGGCATTAAAACTCTTTTCTGTTCTGGTAGCCAGGTGGTGGAATTAACTCTCCCTCATTCACCCATAGGCAGAAATGGATAACAGATTTACATAGCTATCATCACTGTTTCCTATTAGACCTGAATCGTATAACCATATAAATCTGAAATAACCTAGACATGATCGTATTCCTCACAAACTTTGGTTTGTGACTGAGATGCCATAAACATAAATGTAAATGCATCATTTATAGCAAGAGTCACATGATTTTTTTTTACAACCTATTGTCATTTAAATGATTCATTTTAGACCATATCTGATAATTACAGAATGATGTACTGTATGTTTCATATGAGAATCACACCTATTTCGACAAGCCAATATTTCTCATCCCAGTGGTAGAAGCTGAAGCTTAGGCTCACTGCTGGTTTCTGGATCAGTCAAACTCAGCTATCTGATTTTGCCTCCGCTCTTTGGGAGCCGAATCAAACACACCAGAGGTGGGGTGAAGGTAAATTCCAGTAAAAAAAAAAAAAAAAACATTCAGCCTGCTTCTAAAGCAGGAGCTTTATGTTTGCTTTCTACAGAAACTCAATTATGGAGATGGAGTTCGACAGGTTTTATTGGAGAGGGGACCACGGGAAACATTTCCAGTTGGCCTCAGCTAAACAATAAGGGTGCTCAAAGTTGGTCAGTAAATCAGGCTTTTCTCTTTACCAAACATCAACCTGCTGCAGATCCTATTTCCTACGAGACAATCGAACAGACTTGTAAGCGGAAACAATTTGATTACTTATTACTAAGAAGTAAATACATTAATTCATGAAGCAAAGATTTTCCAGCAAACAGGCTACAAGCAGGGTATGAGTGCCTATTACTGGAGGTTTGGAGCAAACTGAAATGCAAATACTTCCATATTCTCCATATTTTCTATTCCCAACAAATTTATGAGAGAAAGAGCGGAGGAGAAGAAGGATGGCTTTCACAAAGTCATTCTACAGCAGCCGTATTTCTCTCCATACCCTTGGAAAACACTCTATACCTTTATAGAAAAGACTAATCATTCACCAGTCTTCACATCTACAACATGAGCACAGTGAGTAAAGCCTGTTTATCTACACTGAAAGCAGTAGTTCGCGTCTGCAATGTAAAGTTTCGGGACTTCATTTACCAGGTTGGATTTTGTCCCTTAGTGTCGTGTAAATTATGAATAGCTGACGAATTAAAAATAAAACTCTGAAAAATTAATGCAAAAGTTTCATGGTTTAGTAATAATTTATGTCAAGAAATTTCTTAGAAAAAGCCACAAAGAGGAAAGAGCATGCGGGTGAGCCATAGCCAGATGTCTTTATGTCTTGCTGGGTGTAATCAGCGTCATTCATGTTCAGCTAGGCGGTAGTCTGTGGCAAAGAAGACCACTGGCAACACTGAAACACTTGTGGTGGGCAAAAACTCCAAGTGGCCCATCTGTCAGTCCTGTAGGCCTCAGGACAAGCTGTCTCTCATGTATACACACAAAAACACACAGACACAGACTTCAGTTAATCAAAGAGAGAGACCCCTGAAGGTTACACTATAAAGAGTCACCAGAAGAACTTGCAGTGTGTGTTTGTGTGTGTGTGTGTGTGTGTATGTGTGTAAGTGAGTGAGTTCCCTCGCTTATGGAATATGAGTATTTAACCTTATTATTTAACCTTAAACCCTAAGTTGTTAAAGTAAATAAGCCACAAAAGACATCTGATATTCACATGCATTTCAACACAAAGACACCCGCCACCCTTCTATGAAAAGGGAGTGTATTGGTGGCGAGTGTATTTGCCCACAGGTTTATCAGCTGCAGACAGTCCGATTGCCTTTATGTCGCAAAGGGTGGGGTTGGAATCAGCGAGGCTTGCTGGCAGGCTAAAATCAGTGTGGTGATCGTTGGGGAGGTTTTGAGCCTTCATTCAGGCCTGGTCTCTCTGTGGGATTCTCTCAGACACTAATGCCTAGACTCCCAGTGCCATTCAGCTGAAATAAATCCAGCACTACCAGATTTTCCACTCAAGTAGACGTGTAAAGAAATGGTACCCAGGGATGGATGGGACAGGGCCAGTCCTGCTGGGCCAGTCCACACAAACACACACACACACAAAGCCTTATGAATGCCAGTGTTTTCAAACACAAGGAGATGTAGAAGAAAGCGGAGGTTCTGTGTGAGCTAGAGACAAAAGAAGGAACACCTACAGCTGTGGCACAAATTAGGACCTCGGTCACTCTTTACCCAGTCTTAGGAGAGACAAGACCTGCACTAACACAAGTACAAAGCCATTTAACCCACCTTTTATATAAGCTCGCAGACAAAAACACAACCCCTTCCTCTCTTTCTCTCATTCACACACAATCACATCCTTGAAGACAAAAAAAAAACATGGTCCAGTAATCAAGTGGAAGATTTGTCCCTTTGTTTAAATAAATAGCATCGAAAATCAGTGGAAGGAGGGTGGTGGGGAGAGGTGTTTTTTTTTGTCATACAGAGACTACTCATAGACAGAAGCCTAACAGCGTCTTAAAGAATCCATAAATCTCATCTAATCTCCACACTGGCGTCTCCTCCACCAGGAGAGTAGAGCCATGGGAAAGTCAAGTCCTGTCTCAGTTTAAACTGAGTTCCTTACTTTGTCCCAATTTCTCACCATTACTTTGCCTTTCACTATGAATGAAACTGCAGTGACTATGAGGCAGAAGCCTGTAGAGATTTGAGGATTAATCTGGAGTGCTCACTCTGGGAGTTAGGGTGTGATTAAGAGAGCGGCCGCTGATAGTCTATCCTCACTCCTGCTCTGTGCTCTCTTCTCTCGAACCTCACCCTCATCTTTTTTGCTCCATTCCTTCGTCTTCATCTTTCTCTCTTTTTTAAAATTCCTCACCGTGGCTCACACTCAATGATATTCGAATAGTGCAGGGGAGCCTTGTGAGATTGGAGTCGTGGTGAGGCACTAATCGAAAAACCCAAGTCTCTTTCACTTACTTAAGGTATCTCTCAGCTCTCTCTGGGAAGCAGTTTTGATAAGGACAAACCGTTCACCCCAGCTCTCTGCTGCTCCCTCTGATGATAAACCTGTTTACTTCACTTTCCTGTTCCTTTCTTCGCCCTCATGTAGCTCATCCTCCAAGCCAAACACTAAACCATCTAAACCGTCTTATATACAATACACATGCTAGGCATGGGTAGTACAGTGCTAGCTATTTTTTTTTAAATACAGAATATAAAGAATATTTCTAAACATAACTGTTTTGCATTGAGCACTGGTAATTAATGGAGATGATAAATATGTGTAAGAATGGATCCTGGTCTGCTATAGCTCTTAATATCTGTGATTGAGAAAGACAGAGGTCTTAATACAGCAGGCAGTCTTTAATTCACTTCACGTCTCCTCCTCACATTGGCATGAAAGGAGAGGAGCTCAAAAGAAGACCTTCTCTTTCACACTCTCTTTTCTCATGGCCCAGAAACCTGTACTGATGAGCTTTAAAAAGACTCTTCGAAATCCTGAACACCAGTATTACTGTTTAAACTAGACATTAACTGCTTTAGCTTGTTATCCACTGAGGTGTATCATTAGCGGTGTGTGTGTGCACCCATTGAGGTCCTAAAACTATGGCTGATTCCTCTGGTGAAAACATGCCTAAAGTCCTGAAAAACTTCCTGGGATCTTGGAAAGGTTACCGCAGATGAAACACGCCCACTTGTACATAAACCTCCGTCCTCAACCCACACTACTTCTTCTTCCTTAGTATAATTGTTTAGATTCAAAATTCATTGGCAAAAACCAATGATTGTGTTATCCTATTCAAGCCTGTGAGAACTAGGTAATTCTACTGTATACAAAGACTATGCATGTAGGTCTATAGCACTGTGCTTTTACCATAGAAACATACCATACTGATCCATCTGAGACATACACATACTCACTGTGTCCATCCTTAAACTCTAATTCTGAGATGCTGTGTCTCTTTGGCAGAGTCTCATGTCCCAGCATTGTTTCGATCTGTGGAACAAAAGAGCAAGCCTGCATCTCCATCGGTGGGGAGATGTGGACAGGTGGAGGACTGCTCACTGGCATAACGAGCATTTGCAATTCAATCACAGCAGGCAATGTGAGAACATTCAGCATTATAGTGCTTGAGCAAAGCTAAAGCACAGAGAGAGACAGAGCGAGACGATGAGTGCCAGGGAAGGATGGGTGATGAGAGATAGAGATGCATAGCTTTACGCTAATGGTGCTACTTCTTCAAACCGGACATTTGAGGTGTTAATCATGTCTTCACTAACGTGTTGAATTAATAAAACACTGTCCAACTATCTCCCCCGCTAACACCAGCATTACTTCACACCGTTGACCAAAGATAGATTATAAAAGGGTGAAATGCTTGCACAGAACTTTATGAGTAATGGAGAGGCATATCTCTATGAAGAAGATAACAGCAGTGTGAATTAACTATTACCTCTTTACATAGTGTGAGTGTGTTTCTGCATGAGAAGAGCCCACCTGCCTGCACTGGTGCGTATGGCATTGATTAATCCCTCACTGCTATCTACTTTCCTCACCCATCAATCAGCATTAGAGGCCCACTTGCTATTTTTCATGCCCGATTCCTGCCATGTGTTGGACTTTTTACCAGTCTTGCTGTGTGATAGCGCTATAGAGGCATTCAAAGGGTCTGGACCATTGTGCCTCCACAGCAAGACGTGGCCATCCTAGACAAACTAACCCCTGCTGTGGTTAAATGCCCACTTTGTTGGCGTACGCCTTTAATTATTTTCCCAAGACAGAGAACTGTATGTCTGTGAGTGGGGTAGGGGGGTGTAAGCTGTATGGGGGATATGATCAGATGTATGAGTAGGCTTCCAACTAAAAAAAAAAGCTTTTTCTAAAGGACAGATTGGAGCCTCAGCACACTCGAGTAATCCAGTCATATTTCCACTCCTCTCGTATAATTTCACTACTTATTTGCAGGTTTTATTTCCACTCATTGGTGGTGCTAATTTATTCAAATTAAACTCAACTGGTTTTCCATGCAAGGGAGAAAGAGAGATTGAGAGGAAGGGAAGTGGGAGAAGTGGTGAAACACTGAAAATGGGAGGGAGAGAGAGAGAACTGCTCTTGAAGAGGTCTCCAGGTCCCTGATACTAACCCATTAGAGCTCTCCTAAGTTTTATTATTCACTCTATTAATATTCAATACCTCCATGAAGGTCATAAGTGTCCTAACAAAAACAGTCCTAATGATTAAATGGTGCCCCAACTCCTCCTTCACCCAGCTCTCTCCTATCAATTAGACTCCCATATCTTCCCCAGAAACTGTAAGCTGAAAAAACTCCATTTTACCTTAAATTATATTAAAAATTTTTTTTAGTCCTACATATGCAAGAGCAATTTATGGTCCTACGGGATATATCCACACTCCCTCTGAGATCAACTGTTTGTTTACTTGAACACAATTTTGTAGATCTGCTCATCCTAGTGTATATATACCTATTTGGGGAAATAAATATGCATATTAGTTTAAAAATAAATGTAATAGGCCTTCAGATTTTGCCAAAAGCCCCTCAGATGCCACACTTCATTTTGCATCTATTACAGCAAATGAGGAGAGAGAGGGAGAGAAGCAGTTATTTATCTTCATTCTACAGAGAGAGGGATTAGTAATGATTGATGTGTGTTTGCCGTCGGGAACACTGGCAGCACAACAAGTTTGGAATAATAGAAAAAGCAGGAAGAAGAAGTGAGTGAAGAGGGACTGAGTGTAGGGTGCAGGGAAGGAAGAGGGCAATTGGGTTTAGAACCAGAGGCCAGGTCTGGCCAGAGGAGTATTTCAGACATAGCCATTGGCCTTGCATCACACACTCTTCCTCAACCCACAGAGCAGCTTCAAAATCATCTCTTTCTCAACATCTTTCTTTCTCTGTTTTTTAGCACAGTGTGTGGTGATTGGCAAGGTGATGTGGAGAAGCCGGGAGGCTCAATAATAAATAAAGTCTGTGTTTTGTAGGCTTGATTGCTGTGGTGATCTGTCAAGACTCAGCCTATGAAAGGAGCAGAAATTACAGACCTCTAAAATTCTACACACCCACAGAAACCTGCTTAATTGCATCCACAGGCCTGAGGCACGCAGGTAGAGATGCCTCCGGCTCCCGCATGAACACTGCGCTCCATATCTGGGACATTAAAACAGAATGCTATGAATTCTCCACTTCTCAAGGCACTCCAGTATATTATATCCAGCTCAGGGACAGGCAGCCGTGTGCTATTTAGATTCATTCATTCATCTTCAATAGCTGCTTTATCCTGGTTTATCACGGGGGATCTAGAGCCTATCCCAGGAACACTAGAACCACTGGAGAGAGTGCCAATTCATCACAGGGCACTATGCACACATACCATTGCACACTCTTTCACACCTAGGTGGCAATTTAACATAGTTAATCCACATACATGCATGTTTTGGTAGGTGAGAGGAAAATAGAGAATCCACAGGAAACCCAGGAGCAACATGCAAAGCTCCACAAAGCAAACCAAAGCTCAGGATAGAACCAGGGAGCTGTGAGACAGCAACGCTACCCACTGCCACCTTAGCACCATGCTACTTACACAACGGTGCAATTTGTGCTCATTGTGCAGTTTCTGACCATTTTTTTTCGATATTCCCAAGTTCTGCCCTGACCCTTATTATTTAGCATTTCAGTGGCATTTCTGGGAACTACAGCCACTGTAATGCTGATACTGATGCTCTCTGTTCCACCAATTATGTCCGAGGCATTTTGATCTGGCCATTACCCCTGAAACAAATTAGCCAGCAGCTGAAAACTGCATTCAGGTAAGGACTGATCTACCAGACATGGCTACAAATGGGGAACATGGCTTTTAATTCTCAAACAGAGGTGTTACACTGGGAAATGCCCCTGGAGGAGGTATAGAAACACACTCAATATATTTCAATATGACTGAAAGCAAAGTGGGGAAGAAGAACATTACTTGGCAGAAGTTGTGGCGTATAAATTTAATCTGATCACTGATACAAGTACTACTGTGTATGCTCAATGCTGATTGATGACCATCCTCAGGTCTGGTCTTCTGGATCATCTCTCAGCACAGCAGGTGAATGAAGGTGAGACCTGTCTATCCCTCTGTCATCCCACAGTTACGGCTATTAGCCCTGTCTTCATGCTCATCTGTCGTTCTAAAGAATGAGTGACAGTCTGGGGCCAGAGGCCACTACAACCCTGCTCACAGAATGAGTGCCATTACATGAGGGACAGAGAGAGCAGGAGAGATAGAACATCTGAATGAGAAGCTTTTGTGCGTAATAGGGAATTGGAGTGACAGTGCAAATGTCAATCATTTTGGGTCAAATTAGTAAATCTTGTACAACATACACACGCTAACTTCCTGCACTCATTTACACATCAGACAGAGTAGAAAAAAAGTGGTTTTAGAACTTATATACAAATGTAATATTGATACTAGCAAGCCTGGTTGATCTGATTTGCCTCTACACCAGCAGCAGGACACAGGCCCCAGATTAGAGATTTTATTTTTGGGATATCCCACAGGCGATGGCCTCATCCAGGCAAACTGGATTACAGAGATTTTATTGGATTTGTTCTTGTCCAGCTTGTCCTGTTGAAGCATTATTAATCCAACGCTTTAGAAACCCCAGATCAAATTCATCCTGTCAGAAATTAGAATTTTTCTCCTGTAACGTTTTCATGAAAACCTACTTGTTCATTTCTTTCGCTCCTGCTTTAATATGATATCGTGACTTTTATGCGAATTTATATGTGACTTCCTGCATTATTAGTGTGTTTGAATAACCTTATACACCCCCACATACTCTATAGTGATCAGTCTTGCAAACAATATGGAATGATCACTTTTGCAGATAGTTTTTCATGATATATGTATAAGCACAATCACAACTTCTACTTCAACAGAATGCTCACTAAAAGTACATTTAGATTTACATTTTTTTTATTTAAAGCAGAAGGAGAGCTTTTATTAAGGAGAATATGTAAAAACGCAATATGCTCTAGCAATATGCTCTAGCTTCAGCGTCGTAATGCTATCGAAATCAGTTTATCCAACTGTACTTCAATCTGTTTACTCAACAAACCAATCTACAGAGCAGTACAGATGTCTGAGGACATCAGGGACAGATGTGTGTATGATGGATATTGACTGAGAAGAGACTCGTAGCTTTGACCAACCTTTAGAATAGTTTTACATAAACATTGATCAGACTGGTGGAGGCGTCTCCTAGCTCTGCATATACAGAATATCTGAGCCTGAATATACAAACATACACATTCTTCATCTGCCGCACACACTCCCAAACCAACAACGCTCACTTTCAAACTTATTGATACCCACTTGCTGATTATATCAACCGCAGAGTGAAGCAATGTGTTTCCTTTGTGTTCAAGCTGAATTTTACGGAGGGAAAAGACAAGACGAAGGTAGAGAGAGAGAGAGACAGAGACAGAGACAGAGAGAGAGAGAGCAAGTGAAGGAGAGAGTGAGAGTCTGGTTCCATAATGAGGCCTAGTGGTTAACCTGATTAATGTTATCAGTAATAGGACTAATTATTTCCTCTACCTCTTAAACTCGCAGAGTTAATCCTGTTAAAATGTCTGGTATTTTGGACCAGTGCTTAATTGGCATTGGAAGAGCAGGAAGCTAGAGCGCTGTGATGGGGGTATGTCGGGTTGTTAGAAAAAAGCAGCTGTAATTATTTGGGACAGTATTTAATTTTCCCTTCCGAACAAACAGCAGAAGGACATAAGCGGCTTTCCTCCAGAATTTTCAGTATGAAATCAATTATATGTGCAATAATAAATCCTCATCTTTCAGGGACGCATGGTGCAGCGTGCTCAGCCTAATGACAGCAGACGACTCCAACAGAGCGTGCTTTAAGAAGAGTGAGAAAGCATGCCAGATGTCTGTGTATGTGTGTGTGTGTGTGTGTGTGTGTGTGTGTGTGTGTGTGTGTGTAAGAAATTAATTCATTATTATTTTTACCACATGCAACAAGACAGGATCGGCACTCATTTAAGCAGCAAATGCATAATATTAAATGTTGCTGTTTGCTGTTTTCTTCTGTGTTTCTCTCTATCTATCATTCTGTACATTGGCACACAGGAGTGAATAAATGAATGTTTGAGAGACGAGTTTTCGTTCTTCTTGTTTGGGACAGTGTGTGTGTGTGTGTGTGTTTACATGCACAATAATAATACTACTATTATCAGACTTTGGGAGTTTATCGACATTGGCAAGTAAACACCATGCTACAACTTTTCATCCATCCATCCATCTATCTATCTGTCTATCTGTCTATCTGTCCATCCATCCATCTATCCATCCATCCATCCATGTTGCATATTACTGAAAGTCAAAATACTAAACACACTTATTTATTACTCTTTGCCTATAATGGTAAGCAGATCATATGACTATGCATAGCTATAAAAGAAGAATTATCAGCAAGTTAATACAAAACTTTTCTTTAAGAGGCAGCAGTACAATTATCTACACATACACACATACACACACACACTCACGCTCACACACACCTCCAGCCTTAGCCCTGGATTCTTTTCCTAGAACCCACCTCCTTCTTTACGCTTCACTTTCTTCCTTTCCTCTTTCCTGCTTTTCTCCTTTCTTCTCTGACCCAGCACTAATAACAAACATATTTAAGCTTGAGTTTCAGACCTCCTCCACGGTCTTTGATAAATAAACCGATGTTTCCTAATAAAGTTCACATTGCTGTAAAAGTTTCTCCCCACAGGGAAGCGGGCAGCAGCTGTGTGCTCGGAGTGTGGTGATAAATCAGATCCACACTTGCTTTAGTACGAGAGTTCCGTCCAAATGTCTGATCTGAGATGCGAGAGACAGCTGCACAGCAGAAACACATCAGCATCATGGCAGAGGGCCAGGCAGGTTTAGATACTGATCTGATGATCAAAAGAAGCAGGTCAGAGAGAATCTATAACTTGCTATTTTCAAAATGTGTTTCAGTGGTGGGCATTGGGACTCTGTCACAGGAGTGGGCAGGTTCATGAGGATGGGAGAGGACAATCAGATATAAAACTGAAAAACTGAAACTGACTTCATTAGAAAATTATTGTGAGCAAGCACATAAATGACTGCATGAGAGAGCAGAATTGGTGAAGAGTGTCTGTGGGAGCAGGTCGGAGTGGTATTCTAAGCTGACCTTCCCATAAAAATATACTTCTCCCAACTCTGGAACAAGAGAAATGATGGGACTTTTCACCACAAACATATTCACAAGTGGCCATATTCAGAACTGATGATTCAAATTCAAAAGATACATCAACAAATATGCAGGAAAAGTTATCCGTAATCAGAGTCTTAGAAAAAAAGAGTTCTTCTATGGTGGATAGTTAAGGCTTCTTGTCTTCCTGAAAAGTTCTACGAGGAACCTTCTCTGACACTCTGCTGTACGGTTTAGGGATAAACTGAAGAACCTTTAAACTTAAATTTCTGGGTGGCCCATTCATATTATTCCAACAGTGACACGTTTTAAAAAGTCATTTTAAAAATGTCAAGCAATACTGTATTATAGTTACTCACAGTGCATGCATGCGTAACTCGACTCTGATTTTTACCAGTGGAAAGAATGATAGAAAAAGAGGGAAATGGAAAAAGCAGGGTTGAAGAGGAGATGATTTCACTCTCTTTTTCAGGGCAGTGGGAATGGTAGCAGTTAGGGTCAGGTTGCCGCAGGCTGGAGCTGCTTCTTCCTGTTTGCCGTATGCCCATCAATACCAGCCTAATTTCAGCTTAAACAAACTGCACCAATGGGTGTATCCTCAGGCCAGAGTTACTCATTACGAGAGGAAATCAGTGGGGGAGTGGGAGTATTGTTTGGGTAAGTGTTTATTTAACCACTGTTTGTCTGTGTTTATGTCAGTACTCATGTGTTCATTTACTTGTGAGGGTGCTTAGCCACAAGAGCACAAAAAAAAAACCCAGAAATTTAGGGTACTTGGGCATGGCAGAACTGTTTGTTGCTGATTGGCTGTGCATACCATGCCACTATGCAACACCATGTTTACAGAGACAAAAATGGTTTTAAAAAATGGAGAATCAAAAACACCGGGGAGTCGAGTTCATGTGCGTTTTTTCTACCTACAAAAGAACTGGGCTTTTTTTTATCCCTCCACCTGCAAGAACATTAAATTTCTCAAATATTGTACCAACACAAGCAATATTTTTTTACAGACTTCACCGAGGTTTTTAATGCATTGGTAACATCTTTGAAATTTTTTTCATTTTGTCATGTCTTCATCAAAGTGTCTCATCAAGAGTGTATTCCCACTTCACATGCAGTGTTCCTGGGAAAGGCTCCAGATAGCAGATACTGAGGATGAATGAATGAAGGAATGAATGAAAGGTAACCCCACAAATCACCCAGAAACCAGCTTTCACTGGAAAGTAGGACAGGAGTTAGGTAGGAGGCAGAGATGAACATATGGGAGTCTAAGGAAAAGGAATCACTGCAGGATAAATGTGACTGAGATAACATCTGTCATTCCATACTGAGTTTTTACTTGATCAAAGCGTCCTCCAGCATCCACCAGTAAAAAGAAAGGCCAATCGATTCGCCGAAAGGCAGCACACATGCAGCAGAACTTTCAACAGCTCAGCGAATCTGCTCGCCTTCTCGCCTTCTCGCGGCGCTTCAGACAAGTCTAGATGTTGTGCTGACAGGTCAAGGAGAAAACAAGCAGACCAACTCCAATCTCCAGCTTCACTTAGCTCCAGTCTTCCTTTTGTTCAAGCTGAGTATTTAGTGTAAATATAGTGTGCTTTCGGGCTAAAAGGAAACCTGCATGGCCTGCTGAACTACTTTGAACTGTCTTTCTCCTGACACACCATTTAAACTGTCTTCTTATCTTAAAGGGTTTGTTAAATATCCTGGACCCATTTAGCACAATATTGAATTTCGCAAAAGCGCCTTATTGACCCATGCTGACCCACATATATAACTTTAGAGTTGACAGATCAGACGAGTAAAGCATATCCTGTGAATCTGATTGCACTCAAGCAGAGCACGGTTCAGATTTCACCTCTCTCCTGCTGTTAACCCTCCTGTTTCAATGCCTGGCTCTCAGCACCAGCAGTCAAGCCCTTCAACTCCACATTTCACTAACCTGGAAAAGGTGGCTTTGGTTTCCAGACACTGATCTGATAGCAGACCTGATCTGTGTTTGTTTAGTTCCACGAACAAAGACTGTGTGTGCTCCCTCCTGGCTCTCCACACCTGCAGCTTCTCTGCTGTTTCTGTTTCTTCAGCTTTAGACACGCACTGCTCAGATGCCTCACATGACCATCATCTTATCCTGCTTTCTGACGACTTGCTTTTCATACCCAGTGGTTCAGGCTTTCTCAGGTTACTTTCATTATATAGTACAAGACTACCTAACATCACACCGTTACGTTTTTGTGGTAGTCAGAAAAAGAACGTTGCTATGAAACCTCCATTGATTTGATTTAGAAAGTTGATTTAGCTACATGCAATCAGAGGTGGTAAACATACCCAAATTCGTTGCTCTAGTAAAAGTGCAACCTCAAATTCTTCACTGTATTTAAAGTTTTTAAAGTAGAAATTCTTACTTAAATTTGCTTAAAGTATGAATGTAAACGTACAAGAAAGATTTTTACCACAAATACTACACTGATTTTAGTTAAGGAACCAAGGAATGTGGGAAAACATTAGCTAAGGCTAACTAACAATAGCTTTTTTCTCCCTAATGTTAGCTAGCATGAAAATATCTAACCAGACAAACTTGTTGGATTTTAATAGCTAGCTGTTACACTACAAGCTGTCTTGATATGTAAAGACAGCTTGTACATAGCATTAGATATATTACAGATCTGTCACATCTGTTAAGGTTTAGATATGTGACGAATTTAGATCAAATCACTGAAGCTGTCTGAGGCTAGTCACCTTATGAATATATGATTATAGAGAAATGCAGTGAGTAGAAAGCAGAGATTTTTTTAAATATAAGGAGTAAAAATCAAAGGTATTTGGTGGAAGAAAAACTCAAAGTACAGATACTTAAACATCAGATTTCCGTAAATCCTACGTCTGCGTTAAATGGTTTCACATTCGCTTTCTAAGATAAAATAGCTGCTTTATTTCACCTGTTAAGGCCATCAGTTTGACAAGGTTAAGGCAGCTTTTTGATTACATTCTCTAAGTAATGAAAGAAGCATAGTTATAATCTGAGAGGGAGAGAGAGAGTACAAGGGCGAGAGATACTGAGTGAAAGAGCGAAAGAAAGAACTTTTGTGTTTGCCGCAGCAGATCTTCACCTTCACATTTTCAACATGCCAGTCAGCGTAAAAATCACAGAAGGTGGAAGAACATCATTCTCTTTGACTTTGTTCACCTTTTCTACTCTGTTCAATAATGCATTTATAAGTGTAAAAGGCAAGACATGCAAAGGCATCAATAAGTAAGCAGGCTGGGGCTTTTGATGCATGTTCACAGCCACCACTCCTGTGTCCTTGCACCTCTCCAACAACTCTGTTTACTCATGAATAGAGCTCTGCTGTGCTTTTCTTCTACTTCCCTTGCTTTCTCCTTTATTTTTTTCACTGTAACATGCTTTGCGTCTTATCCAGGCTGGTGTGGCTGTCTGCGCGCCTCAGCTGAGCTCAGGTGAAGAAGTTAGCGCTGGTGGTTGGCCTCTGAAATGGATGCGGCCCCTTGAGGGCTGCTGGTTCAGGCGGAAGGAGGGCAAGTAGGAATACCACTACAGTCACCTGACAGCGAGTGCCAGAGATGGGCTCATGTGGAGCACGATAACACGCCTCGCTCTAGTTCACCCCGTGTCACCCTGAGGGTCTTCCCTGTTTACCTGTCACTGGAGATTCGTATGAATCTTGAGCCTGGGTTCATATTCAATTAACGCTCTTCCCTGAGTAACATCACGGCCTGTCCAGGTTCTACAGAGTCCTACGTGCAAGACAAAGGTTGACATTTAAATGGCAAAGGTTTCAAGCGGCTCAAGCTATACATTCATTAGACACCTCGTTTCGGAAACACAAGCCAAGTCGTGCATTATACATATATAAAGAAGGTTGAGGAATGCAGGAGGAAGCTAATTTGCTTGTGAAGCACAGACATGTGGGAATAGCTGACAGAGGGGATAAGCACAATGTAAATTCTAAGGGAAGAGATGCAACCTAACGTCAGTGTGAAATATGACATCAATTAACAGAGAGCAGAGCGTAATGGCACTGAAGAAGGCAAGCTGCGGAAACAAGAGCGGGCCAGAAAAAGCCTGATTATTAACACCTTAGTGTTGAAACAGCTGAATGTGCAGAAAGACAGAACTCAGGAAAAGACAGCAGGAGGAAGATGGTTGTCAGTTAAACAAAGGGACAATAAAGATGTTTTGGCACGTAGGACCTTTTCTGTGGGTGGTGTCATATTTCATCTGCCTCCGTGAGCATGTTGGAAGTAGTTTCATATCACTCATCAGCGCGGAGACAGGAGCGCGCTCACGTTTTCACAAGGAGGCAGGTGACTCCGTCGACTCCTGGCACTGCCACGGAAATGAACCCCTCTCTGACAAATGAGCGCTCATCCTATCCCTCCTTTTTCATTAGCCTCCATGTTTTGAGGCCAGTCAAGTGTAGCACACAGCAAATAAAACACCAGCAGGAGGAAAAGCAGAGTGAGCGAGGCGAGCATCATTTAATGAAGCAGAAAGAAAATGTTTCTCCATTCAGCTGCAATGTTCTTTCATTGCACTTTATAATTAAAGATGAAAAGATCTGGCTCAAATAAGCAGCTTCTTTCACTTTAGGGTTATTTTGCTCTGCATTTAAAAAGGCTTCGTTCCTTATTATTTTTCAACCTGGGGAATGGCAAGAAATGCAGGAGAGAGGCAGGGGATGAGAAATAAAAAGAGGGTCACACTGTGAGGTAAAATGGTACCTGAGAGCAGAAGGGAGAGCGAAGAAGAACAATGCACTCAATATTACTTTCTTACACTGACTCATTGTGTGTGCTTCCACTTTGTTTCATAATGTTCACATTTGTGTATGTCTGAACAAGTGTGTGTTCAGAATCTAAAAACGGAAAGAGGGCAGTGAAAATGGTGCTGGCTACCTGGATGAAAATGAAGGGAGTTGTGTGTCCGAATGAGGTATC
This sequence comes from Pangasius macronema, assembly GCA_037577455.1. NCBI lineage: Eukaryota > Metazoa > Chordata > Actinopteri > Siluriformes > Pangasiidae > Pangasius > Pangasius macronema. The sequence goes on along the minus strand of CM074945.1, from coordinate 3,269,037 downwards.
TCCTCTGGAGAAAGACCTTTCCCCTCCTCTCTGCATCNGGCTAACACCACCCTCCATACACACAAACCCACACATCTTCCTTAATCGACAGAAGTTATGGATCAATTTGAAATCACTTGCTTTGAACAGTAGAATAAAAAGCATCACACACTCTCTCATAATGAGGCTAGAAAGTTCCTCAAGGGCCCAAAAAAAAGTGAACTGCGAGAATAAAACCAGATCGAACACCAAGAAAATGGCTTCAGAAATTCTTTAAAAGCTCAAATAAATCAATATGAAGTCAGAGTTTGGGTTAAGTGCCTTCTGTCTTTCTTCTGCCCATGGCTAGTATTTTCGACGTTAATGCTCTGAGTTTAGCACTGTACAGAGACAGGCGCTCTAGTTCACATAGTATTTGTGCATAGAAGCAGTTTTTAAGCAAGTCGCCCCAGGGCTTGCACTTTCTCAGTCAATGTGGAAACTTTCACCGTGCTTTGTAGTAGTGTGGAGATCGGTTTTGATCTGGCAGCTCTCTGGACACTACACAAGCTCAGGCTGGCATGCACCACTGTGAAACGGAGATGCGTCAACTCGTGCCCTCTCTGTTATTCCTCGGGCATGAAAGAGCATTCTGTCAGAACAAGGCAAGAGTGAGCACAACGCTCTCTAAATCTGGCATGAAAGCAGTGCTTGCATGCACACATCCTAGACTATGTATTATATCTGGCTGTGAACCTCCCCCCCAAAAGACGAGAATTTAACTAAAGCAATTACTGCATACCGTGTCCTGTTATTTCAATGGATCAGAGCCTTGTACGGCAAGACGTTAAATTTCTTTATTTCGATATTTCTTTACCATTTTAGAGCACTTTCCTAGCTGTTTTGTCTGACACAGAGTGAAACTGATGAATGTGGTGTGCTTTGGTCTGACTCAGCAAACCATAAACCCTAAAACATTTGCTAAGAAGTGTGTGGGAAGAGATGGGGCAGGAAGTCTTTCATTTATTGGTCAGAAGAATGTCTTGAAAAAATAACTACTCATATGAATTTTTGTATTGAGAAAAATTGTGGATATAGTGAGAAAGTTCTGTATATAAAAAAATGTTTTGTTATGCTTTTTTCAAATGTTCTCTTATGATGCTGGACTTATGGGACGCCCTGTATATTGGACTGCAGCAGATCAGGTATGTACTGGCACTTAATTTGTCAAAAAAAAAATTCGACCTGGAACCCATAGCCTTCTTGGTTTACGTCCTGTGGGGTAAAGGTTTAGTCTCTTTAGGGATTCTACTTGGAACCTTTTCTGAAATGGAAACTGAACCTTTGAGAGTTTCTCCCAGAGGGACAGACAGAAGATTCATGTAGGGTGCTGGCAGAAAATGTAAGGTTTGACTGAGGCTGGACTGAAACCGCCTCTAGCAGACTATGTGTACTGGTTGCTTTGGTCTATACCTGAGGGCATCTGTCCAAACTGCTCTGATTTAAATGGACTAAATATTTAATATCTGAAAGTGCCCTCAAGTTCACTCTGTGATATGTGTGGGTGTACATTCCTACACTGGCATCCTATGAATCAGTATGGAGCTGGATCAGCGGAGAGGAGCATGGCATGGCCAGGGCACTGTGGGGTATTTTTGAAGGCATTTGGCAGAGGACATCCCCTGGTCAGTCAGGCTCAGGCCCGGATCCAGAGGCGCAGCTGGAAGCCCAGGCTGGCTGCCGAAGCTCTGTGTCCCAGAGCACACTTTCCCCTCTAGAGCAGAGGCAGAGAGAGAACACATGGAGTCCAGAAAGAGAAATCAGTTCTTCATCTGCCTTTGACACAAATGGAAAAATGTCTGTCATAAAGCTGCTCCCATGAGACAACCCACCATTGCAAAACCCACAGACGTTTTGAATTTCATGAGGCTACTGAGGACACATGCTGCTCGAAGACTGATATAAAAATCAACCCAGTGTCTGAAATGAGACGAGCATATCTTTTCCACTCGTTCCTTCTGAAATTAACATATTTAACATTCTTATGAAGCTGAGATTTCATGTGAGGAGCGGGGGCCAGCTTTTCATGTGGCTCATATGTCAAAAACCAAGAGACAGTGCAAGGAAAAGTTAAGGCATCACTAGAGGCTTCCTCCATTTAACCCAGAAGGCTTCTTAAATCAAAGTGCATCCAAAGAGTAAAAGTATTTACTAGAGCTTATTTGAAACATACACATATGCTTACACATAAGAGACAGTCTGAATGCACAGATGGAGCTGCAGAGACAGACAGAAGCAGACTGCAGTCACTGCAGTCAGTACTGACAGGATGAGGAGGAGTAAGTAAACAAATAAGCAAATATTTGTATGTCTGTTAAAACACTATGGAAATCATGCATCCTAATAACTCAAGCTGTCCATGCTTACACAATCTCACATACATGCAAGCACATCCAGGTGCATCCTGAGAAATAAAGGTATCAAACTGTACTTTTCCTTGTCACTGGGGTACTATTACGGGGACATGTCTGTACCTTTAGTATGCATCTTTAACCTTTAAAAATAATTCTATCTAATTGGACCTTTACGTAATTGGACCTTAAGGACTACAGATGCACCTTTAAAACTCTAAAAGCTAAGTAAAAGTTCACTACATGCATTTTCCCCAAGTAAAAGATACATACTAAGTATTTAAGTATCATGGGAAGCACAGGGTAGAAAAAAGCCTTGGGCATTATCATCCCAATTCTAACCAAAGACAGATAGTATTATCCTTCTGTCCATCAAATGTTTATCAAATCATTATTATAACATTGTAAGCATTGAAACAAATCCTTTGCTAATGAAGAAATACAGCAATGTCATTAATTTCTACTTTGTCACTCCATGGATGTTTGGTTGTTGCATTTTAATAAACTAACTCACTAAATCTGTACTAACATCCTCACTGCCTTTCATAACCATTCCACTCCTGGAGAAAGTTCAGAAGAACAGCAATTAATCTCCTTTCTCATTCATCCGTACCTATGAGGGAGCACATTTCTGTGTAAAATTCAACCCTGGTAAATTTCACGCCTGTCAGGAAGGCCCAGGAGTCCCAGGAAACCCAACCCCAGGCTCCTGAGCAAGGAGGGGTGTGTGAGTGTTGCATTGCACCTCCTTAAACCCAAAAGGGTGGTTAAATATACAGTGGTACACCTCTGAGGAACAACGACATCATTTTCACCAGAGAAAACATGCAGTTCCTGTTCTGTCTGCCTGGACATGGACTCTTGCTGTATCCCTGTGTGACTCTCGTTCAGGCCAAGTCTCTCATTCTCAGAGCAGTCTCCAGTTTCTGGAGCCCAAAAGTGAATACGGCGTACGATGACTGAGCAGGCACACTTTCTTTTATCTGTGTGCTTTCAGACCTGGAGGTATCTAAGTCTCTCTCTCTCTCTCTCTCTCTATTGCTCTCTCCATGTCACGTCTCTCCCAGTAGAAACACACCAGGCACAGAACATCAAAGCAGTCCCTTGCGCTACGAGCGAAACTTCAAAGCTTGGACGTGTTACTCTCCTTGAGTATGTGTGTTCAGCTAAAGCTCACCGTAGATAACAGCTCCAAATACACTGCTGTAATTTCATGCTCCATTCAGATGCCATTTCAACCTGAGAATTGACTTCTTGGCGTAATTAAAAGTGAGAGCTCGGTAAGGGCAGAAAAATGTTTTAACACAGTTTCCTTCAGGTTTATATTCATTGAGCACACCTTAAACCTTTATCATCCCCAACATAAGCAAATAAGTCAATTTATAAGATGTTAGGTCTCTGTTTGTGGTTTTTCCATGACACAAAATACACCAGTTATGAAGGTTCCAGCTCTATGGCTTTTGGTACCTACTCAAAATTTTCATCAATGGAAACTAAGGGTACTTGGGGGGTTGGGCAAACAATTTGCTAATGATTACATTTTTTAAATTAATTAAAGCATAATGTCATACTTTCATCCAGTTATAGTTTAATGGCATGTAATGTGTGAACAAACAGTAGTCAGTAACATATTAGAACAGTGTGTTTATATAAACTTATTTGTCAGAGTTGCTGTTATAGAAAATGAATTAACAGCTTCTGACCAATCAGAACTGAGAGCTCAGCAGGGACGAATTAACACACAGAATACTCTGATTTATGTTCGTGTTGTCAAAAGCAACATTGCGCTGTTTTAGTTTTTAACCTGTCCAAGTTTTTTAAGCTCTTTTTTTTTTTTTTTAGAAATCATGCCAGCACAAAATACTTTGGATTTTGGCTATGACTTCACATGGTGTTCTTAGTGCGCTGATAAACACTCACCGTCCTGTCCATTGTTATAGCTTATACTCCAGTTTATACTGTTTTGAAATGAAATTCGTTTTTATTTTTTTTATTTTGTCACTATGGATTTATTTTAGTTTTGTTTGTATTTAATTGATGCCAAAAATTGTAAAAATGTCTAAATTTCTTAACAGTTTGTTAACAATTGTCAGTAATTTTGTTGCCCTTAATATTAGCTGGTTAAGGAAGAAACCAATTAGTCAACTTCTCAAGCCTCTCAATTTGGTGGAACTAGTGTCCTATGTTCTGTTTTTGCTGTTTCAGTGTGCAGCGAAAAAAAAAAAAACCTTGGATGTGCATTTTTTAACGAACATGCTTATAATGACAGAAACTGTACAGCAAATTTTCAAATGAACATGACTGGCTGTAGGAGGTAAGCATTTTCTCTCTGTGAATAAAGGGAAAAAAATAAAAAGTGCAAACCGCAACACAATTTGCACATCCCCATCAGCACACACGGCCGACACCCTCCTCAAACACAGCATGAACTCCTCAGGGTCTATGCAAGTGCTCAGCACACAAAGGTACACACACATGTCACACACAAATGGCACATTTCATTCCATCACGAAGTGTGCTGTGTGGTGTGTGTGATGTGGTGTGTGCTCAGGCCTCACTGCTAAAACACACAGCTTAAATCCTGCCATTTACATTACACACAGCCTGCTAACCTCACCGCAAGCAGCCTTGGCTTTACCAGCGGCAGAGTTACACCTCTACCATAAGCTCTCCACTCCTTCTAAACTGTGTTCGCCTCACTGAAACCGTCCACTCACTGAAAACCCTCGGGGAGCAAAAGTGAGAAATAATCCGGTGTCTGCTTTTCACAGGTCTACCAGCATGCACTCTTATTCCTCTCTTCCTCATGATCCCTCGTTCAGAATCACATACAGGGTGAAAGGCAGCTCTTCATTAAAAAAAAAAAAAACTGTTAGGAATAAACACATGCAAATAAAATATACTGTATGTATGAGGATGATCCAAACACTGTAAAAAAACACACAAACACACTTACACACACACACCATAGTCATTGCAGAACAAAGAAATTAGAGAATAAATTCTTATAGCCAGCAGAACGCAGCCAGAAAAATGATTCTTGTGTTCTAACATCTAAATCAGGTAGAATGCTTGAACTGGGGAAAAATGCTTGAACTGGGGAAAAATGCTGGTACTCCTCTTTCTGGAATGGTCTGGAATATATTCGTTATTAGATTTAGCAAGCAATTAAATAATTCTGAAGCTCTGTGGTGTAAAGATGTAACACAACGCCACAACCTGCATCTGGTTAGGCTCCAAATATTCGCATCTGTATCAATATTTGAATTTTGGGCGTGGCCTACATCAGAAGGTTTTTTTTTTCCCCGCCTTAAGAGAGATACCCCCACAACCTCATCATATGACCTCCAGTAAAGCACCTATCCCTGCTCAAAGTCACCTGATTACTAATGACACTCATCTGTTTGCAATCACACTACTACCTTTAAATAACACACACATCTCTCCACATTTCCACAAGTCTCGCTTCACTGTTGCATCTGTGATGATTCCAAGCCTTATCTCTCTACCTGGTTTGATTAGTGTTGTACTGATATAGTCTTGTCTATTTTATGTCTCGTCGGCAATCACCTCAATGCACATCAGGTGTGTAAAATGCAATCCCTCGCAGCACGAGTACTGCCCTCGTACGAGTATGTGAAGCACACACTCTATAGACATGAACTGAAATTAATATGAAGTATATGCAGTGAACTTATACTCCATTTAGTTTGGATATGTAGCATAAAAATACTGTGAAATACTGATGTCCAGGCTCCCTGGTTCTTCTGCACTCTTTTGCTAAATCCCTCCCGCAAAACCAAAACACCGAAAGGGAGAAGATGGACGCGAGGGAGGAGTTAGGAGGGTCTGGAGAACAAACACATGTGTTTCTGGTTTACCCTGCAAGAGCTCAAGGGTGGGCCACCCAACCTCTGACCCCTCAAGCCACAGGTTAGCTGCAGGCAGCGCGATACCAGCAGGCATCCAGGCAGCATCCGGCCGTGCTCTACTCATCCCTGTTACACACAGATCTCACAACACCCTCCCCACCACCAGCAAAGCAGTATTACTAACACTGTCCTCTGTGCAATACACTTTTAATAGGCTTGATATATACAATCAGCACATATAAAGAAAAGAATGAACTTCTGAAAGCCTGGGATTTATCCTATCTCAGTGTATAAAAAAAAGTGTGTCAGACTGCAGTAAAAATGAGAAGGTAAAAGAGAAAAATTATGATGGACCACTTAGGAAACGAATCCCTGATCCCTGCGATGAATGCTGTATTAGTTGAGCACTGCATTATTGATGCTTGGACGAGTCTAATGCAAAAATACTATCAAATAGTGGCAACTGTGCTGTTCAATTATTACTGTGTGCAGTGGAATATGAAAGGCCTTTGATAGGAGACATAAATTCCCCAGACTCCCCCTCAGCAGCAGAGTTAAGCAGCAACAGCCGCCTCCATCGCGCCTCTGCCTGGACTGGGAAGTGCAATCAGTGTGCGCGAGGTATCGAGAGCTCACAACACTCAGCCAGCACACTCACGCTAACAAGTGCCAATGCTTAAGCCGAAGCATCTCTCTGATACCATTCGAATGCTTTTTTTGTATACAAACATTGCTAATATGATCCCTTATGAAAATACGGTGTAAATAATAGGTTATTTGGCACCCAGTGTATTTAAAATATAATAAAAGTATAATAAAAATGGTACTCTCTCAAAAACTAGTCATCAAACCATGCTAGCATAGCAAATGTATAAATACTTTAGGTATACTGTGAGTTCTATCAAAGTGTACTTGTAAATTTGGATAAACTTGCGTTATACTCAAATAGTCTTTTCTTAAGGGATTTTAGGCCTTTAAGGTTTAAAAAAAACCTTAAAAGTAAATGAATCATTTTAAATTCTGTATTTTCCCTACTTTTGAAATGTCACAATAGTAAGAGTAGCCTAGATCTTTCCCTTTATTCCTTTACAGCCTTGCCCACTCACTCGCTCTTTCTCTCTTAGACACACACACACACACACACACACACACACACACACACACGTGCACGCTCGCTAACACCTCTTTGATGTTTAACTTAATATCCTGTGTGTTCATAAATCAAGCAAAAAGCTAGACTGACCTTTACAACCCCTGCGGTAAACTCACTCTATGAGAGCCCATAAACACGCCTGATAATTTACAGTCACTAACTCTAACGTCTGCGTAAGAGGTTTCACTGACTGTCCTAAAATGTTATTCATGTGAATGCATAGATTATATAAATGTCCATATAATAAAGGGAAATCAGTAAAGAGGTCTCATTCATAACTTTGTAGTTTCTCAAGGACAGCACTGAGATCAGATAGAAACATAGGAAAGGCTTCTGCTTTAGTCTCCTGTCTCTCCAAGCTTTCTCCTGAGCCAAAGACCTTAGTAATCTCACGTCTCCTCTTGGGTTTCAGCACAAATATCACCATCACAAACTGTACTCAGATCTGCTGACAATGATTCTCCTGTTGGTTAAAGGCCTGAGCCTGTAACTAAAGGATCATGAGACACGTTCAGGGACTGGTGGAGGTTAACAGGTATGAGCTTACACTACACTAAAAACAGGTTAAATTTACAATCCTGAAGGGAGTCTTTACTTTGTTCCTCTGTGGAAAGCCTTAAAGGTTATAGGAAGAACCTATGATTGAGGGGTTCAGGTAGATCTCCTTTAGGAAGCTTACAAACAAGAACTGCCCAAGGAACCATTGAAGACCACAGACCTTTTTATTTTCCAAGAGTGGGGAAAAGAGCCACTGCCCAGCCATTTATAAATCAATCTTCACTCATTCTTCTGAATACAAATTCTGAATTTCAAATACAATTCTTCTTTAATGCAAGATCTCTGTCTGTGGATGTGCAAATGTCCCATCGTGTAACCCCCATAGTTTCTGGAAGTGCATTTGTTTCACTGCTATTTGAGAAGCATGTTATCTGACCTTTACTCTCCAGCCTAGCATGTACAGTCTCTCACTCAGAGCTGCTTTCAGGTATTGAGTCACATCTCTGATAATCAATCTGGCTCCATGAAACCAGGCTGAGATCGGGTGTGTGAAGTACACCAGAGTGCCGGCTGTACTGAGACAGCGCTTCCTGTCCGCACTTGGAGTGTTTATGACCTGATGGACACTGGGCACGATTAGCACTCCATTTCAGAAAGATGACTGGAGAAACATATGAGGAATCAGTAAGCCAGAGACAGAAAACTATAATCTAAAGCTGAACATGCTGAACATGCGTTATAAGTGTATGGCATGTGAGTGGGTCCTGTCTGTCTATGGCCAATCACAGAGATTAAAACATGCAGAATATGGCCTAACAAGCTGTACAATTCTCCACAAGGATTACTCTGATCATTGGTAAAATATTTTCTTCATTTTGCCATCTCAGAAGAAAATGGTAATCAAGTGACATTGTTTAAGTGTCCTGTCTCCTTACAGTGAACAAACTGCCAGCCACATTCACCAAATCAAAGACAAAGTACCCAGAGTTCCACACACCAAGCCCTGCTTCCAAGTCTGGTTAAAGCGGCATTATATATAAGCTCACATAAAGCTGTCGCTACTCAGTCGAGCCATCAAGGAGACCACATCGTTTTTTTTGCCTGTCTCGGCCATGCTGAGGAGCTTAAAGCCAGCATCAGGTTCTCATACAGCAGGGAGTCTGGGAAAGAGGAGTGCATCCATTCGGTGCTAGATCGTCAACCAAATCTTTACTTAACACAACATACTTTTCCGGGGTGTGTCGATGTCCTCTGCAGGAGATGCAGCAATACATAACCTGTTTGTGTTCGCTTAGGGTTAGTCAGGGTTATAGTGAATCCACAGCTTATCCCAGGAACACTAGGAGTGAGGTGGGAATACACCCTGGATGGGACGCATGTTCATCTCAAGGCACCATGCACACACCCTCGTTTACACCTATTAATAATTTAGAGTAACCTGCTTATTTTTTGGTGAGGTGGGAGCAGGAAACACAAGGAGAATAGGCCAAACTCTATACAGACAGTAACCCGAGGCATAATTTAACCATAGACCCTGGAGCTGTGAGCACACAACACTACCCACTGTACCACCATGCTACCCAGACATTAATAAAAAACAATTTTTTAAAAGGCAAGGACTGAAAATGTTACCCCTTTACAGAAACTTCATCTTCATGAGACTAGCTGTGTTGCCTTCACATACTTCTCAGAGACAGCCTCCAGTTTAATACTCTTGATTTTCAGATGTGTATAAACTAAAGAGATGTTTGCATATTGATTTTTGCAGGCTTTAAATCTTTAAAAAAGCATGCTTTTGGCAGTTTGTTTTCTTGCTTTGAAGTGTGCATCTTGGAAGGGGGTGCTTCAAAACAGTATGCAAATGATCATTCATGGCTATAATGCACTCCTGTATGAAATTAGTAATAACGCGGGAGGGATCTTCCCTGCCACGCTTTCACTGCCACATAATTCTGATTTTGCGTCTTCATTTCGGTGAAACTGTAGAACTAACTTTGCAGCATATGTTGATACTTTCCCCTGCCCTTTCTAATTCACACTTCATCAGTAATGCCGCTATACTCCCACATCCATTCATACCAGCACTGCTCCCTTATACACACAGCAACAGCCAGCTGGAGTTACACTCTCAGCGATGGCAATTAATATGTGCAATATGTATGTGAGCATGTGTGTGTGTGTCAGTGTATGGCTGCTACACACTATAATGCAGGTGTGTCCCCAGTTGTGTACTCAGGGCTTGGAAACAGGTGTTCTTGCACAAGAAGCTGTGTATGTGGGTCATGGCATAAGGCAGAATACAGCGAACGCAGGGTGCTCATTTGTTCCCTACTCATCAGGACATTGACGGAAAAAAGAGAGAAAAAGAAACCGAGAAACAAAAAGGATTCAGAAAGGCCTCCAGCCCAAATACACGCCAAGCACCAGCATGAAAATATCTAATGATCTAATTAATTCTTTAAAAATGTGTATGTGCTAGGCTCCTATTCCTAAGGCTCCTAAAGTGGCTGCGGCAAAATCAGACACTTGCAAATATTCAGCAGATAGAGTAGAAAGAGAGAAAACGAGAGGAAGATGAGAGAAACACCACAGATGTGAGTCGTAAACAGAGCTTGCCTAATTACTGAGAGTCAGAGCTTTAGCTTGCTCGTTTTGCAGCCGCAAAGGAGGGAGAAAAACATGCTGATCACACAAACCATAACACAACAGTAGGTGCACAAATCAGCCAACCTATAAAAATTTCATGTTAATAGACCAGACTGTCCAATAGCATTAGGACAGCATATGAACGTTTAAAATCCAACCCGAAAGAGTAAGATAACAAGTACAGGACCAAGAAAATCTATCCACAAATCTCACATTGGTCTGTTCTGGTTATATCAAACCAAAGTAAAGAAGGCAAGTAAACCTGAATGCAATGACAAAGGTCTCGCTCTGGCTATGAAAAAAGCAAGACCAACAGCACACCGTGTCTCAGCTATTGATCTCCAATAGCAAGAGGTGCACTTCCTAACTCCAGAGACTATTATATAACAGAGAAGGTTGCAACCATTTTCCAGTGGCAACAGTTTCCATATCAGGAAAAACAATCACCTCTTATTGATCTCCTCATGAAAGTGGGTTTGAAGAGAAATCCGAAGCTCTGTTGTTCACGCCATTATTTTTAATCTCATTCATATAACTTCAATCAGCTAACAACACCAGCTGCCCACCCAGATAAACGGTGTTGCTGTTGAAATCCCAGATCAGTGCTTATAAAACAAGAGTGCAGTACTCTTTAGCATGGAAGTAAGCGACTTCCAAAAGAGAGGATAAAAAAGACAAAGTGACATTGCTCTCTCTTCAGGAATTAAAATAAATCTGAGCCAGCATGACCAATTTACAATTTAGATTAAAAAAAAAAAAAAAAAAAAAACACTGGTGGCCTTGGGCTCAGTGCAGTTTAACCCAGACTAAGAGAAGCACTGATGACCTTGTCCTAGTTCATCATTAAAACTGCTCTGGGCCACTCTGTGTATCCTGTCGATAACCTATTATAGCACGATGGAGGAGATGGCTGCTGCACTGCCATGAAGTTCAATTAGTAGAAAGGAGGGAATGTGGACAATGAGATCACAAAATGACTGTGACTGAGCAGGCAAGTAAGCGGAACAAAGGAACGCAGAGGAAGAGAAAGAGAGAAAAGGAAAGAGAGAAGGAGAGAGGAAAAAAATACATAGGTTTTTTTAATGGACTAGCCATTGAACTAGTCATTAAATGTCTTTGGTCTATATGTACAGTATAAGCAATATTCCACAAAATAGTTTCTCACTCAGAACCCCCAGTTGGTCCAACTTGCTTGCAGAAATAATTACTTGCGTAATAAATATTTAATAATGTACACCGAAACTGGACGCTTGAAGAAGCTGAGTTACTGTAGATTTACCACCAGTTTGAACCAGTCTGGCCATTCTCCTCTGACCTACCCCAGAAAACGGCGCCCAATGGATTTTCCCCCCACACTATTCTGTGTAAACTCTGTCGACTGTTGTGTGTGAAAATCTCAGGAGATCAGCAGTTTCTGAAATACTCAAACCAGCCCATCTGGCACCCATAACCATGCCACAGCCAAAATCACTGAGATCACACTTTTCCCCCATTCTGATGTTTAATGTGAACATTAACTGAAGCTCTTGACCTGTATCTACACGATTTTATGCAGTGCACTACTACCACATGATTGGCTGACTGGATAATTGCATGAATGAGCAGGGGTACAGGTGTTCCTGATGAAGTGGCTGGTGAGGATATATTTCTTTAATTATTTAATACTTAAGAAATATTGTCATTTGTAATGTTTGAAAAGGTGTTTATAGACCTAGAATGATCATATAATTTTAAAGATACTTTAGAATAACAGATTTGTAATAGTGTCCTGTAATGGGTCTGGATTGTTTCTTTAATTTCTGACTTTTTTTTTTTCCGCTGACATTTTTCTGGCCCAGACATTAGCTCCACCTCCAGCCAGAACAAAGCTCAGAACAAAGCTCAGCTCTGACCCTTCTATAAAAGCCAATTTGCAAGATATGCATAGCTTCCACCGAGGATGTAGGGCTGGTTGCCTGAAAGAGAAGGCTATGTTTTAACAAATCACAGAATAAAAAAGCAAAATATTACAAAATTATACTACAAGCCCACCATGTGTCAGTTGTTGCTTCACAATAGTAAGAGCTACACTTCATAACTCCAGATACTATTACACAATGATGAAGGTTGCAAAACATTTGTCCAGGGTCCCAATTTCCATTGTCACTTCTTGCTGATCTAATGAAACTGGGTTTGAACAGACGTTAGAATTTGCCTCACGTGCAGCAGAGGACTCTAAAACATACATAGTGCCCCTTTAAAGGTGGCATTTTAAATCAGTGCTGTAGGGCTCACCAAGGTTGCTTTTTTCCTTTAAAAAAAGAGCAATTGCTCTGGCTTCTTGCCTCATCACCAAGTCTCTGCTGATATGTCTGCCTGACTGACAGCTCTCACCTCACTGCTGGCAATCACAATACGCAACTACAACCTACACACACACACACACACACACACACATGCGCACACACAGAGCCTGGTTCTGCCTGCAGCCTTCACCACCAGTTCACAACCCTCCCTGAAACTATGTCTGGCCTGCTCTCATACTAACACTGATTTAAAGAGACGCAAACATCTCTCCAGGGCTTCATTTACAACCAAAAAAGACCAGTTTGCTTCTTTGCAAAAGACGTGTCCTACAGTCATTTCTCCCCTCCAAATACCCTAATGCTTTCACCCCAGTCAACACACAGTCACACACGGTATAATTTTCAGAGTGCCTCGGTGCGAGCTGAAATCTCATGTGGACATTTCTATAATGGCTGTCTATACAGCATGTGAGTGCAAGATCACAGGTCAGTCCTGAGGCTAAACACAGCAGATGGGAGAAGAACTAATTGTACAAACTAAATAAATCTAATGAGACATTGGTGGTCTGCAGAGCCTCCAGGCACGAAAATTCCTTCTGTCATCTAAATGTGACACTGAAGGGCACACCAACAGAGAACAATCCAGTTAGAAAAACGGACACTGTTTTTATATTGATGATCGGTTCATCTGTTTACAATTTCATCACATCCTCCATGAAGGAAGCTTAAGCTGTGTGCATGTGTTCTGGTAACTTAATAAACCGAATAATCCTCCAGGAGTGATTGCGTGGCTGAGCATCTTCTTGGACGCTGAGTGAGTGACACATCTAATCAGCTGCCTGTGGCTGTCTCACACATACAGCAGGGGCAAAAACATTCTGTTTTCATACTAAATAGATATCACTCTAGTCAAATACTCGTGACTATGGATATAACCTACATGGCTATACCTGTAAAATTTACTGGGATTCCAAGTTTTTACAAATGGTATTTCTGTTTCATGTATTATTACAGTAATTTCTTTTCCAGCAATCGCTTGACTGTGGTGGCAAATTAAGCATCTAAAAAGTAATTTATCTCTTTTTTTTTCTTCTGCCGCATACATCATAGTTCACCGCAAAAGGTCTGGAACCGATCTGATGCTAATCAATGCCGTCAGCGTTTTCAGCATCATATTTCTGCGATTCCAGCAGTCACATGACATTTGCGGTCCAGATCATGGTGGAAAATTATCCAACATTATACCAAAGCTTATAATTACATGAGAATAAACAGTGGCTGGGTAGCGGCTGTGTACCTGGCTAGCTTGCGTAGTGACTCCCACTAGAAAATGACCTAGCTAGCAACAGAATTGCAATAAAGGATTTTCACAGGATTCAAAGAACGCAATAAAACGAGGTGCTCCGTTTGAGCTTGGCTGAAATTTCTGGTAAGCCAGATTTTTACCATGCTGTAAACTTTGCCAAAAATTTGTTCCATCCTTTCTCCACTTTTTTCTGTCGCTTGGTGCACTCTTCACAGTATGTTTCTGGGCACTTAATGGAAGCTGCCAGGCTTCTCGAAGACCTGAAGACATCTCAGATTCCTGCTGGCCACAATGAGAGAGGCACTCTTCTGAATGACTGAGTGTATGTGGGAGGAGAAAAGGCACGTGGCTCTTATTATACCTACAGAACACTTACATCTGTGAGATGCCAGAAACAAGAAGGAGGATTGGAAGATAATTAGAGGCTTGAGTCACAGAAAGGGCACTAGACTCTGACACGGAGGTTTGAGTGAGATATGGGCTTTTTTGTGAGCACATGAGCCTTGCCACTAAACCTCCTCAGTGCCCTGGACCTAGGCTATGCCTAACTAGGCACAGAACAGACGGAAAGTACATGAGCAAATTGGCAAGGTTTGCTAACGCTAACTATGTGCAGTGATTATTTATGGTGTGAATCTTGTCAGCATTCAGAAAGTATGGATTATTTCCAGCCAGATGCAAATCTAATAAGGACTAACTCTGCATATTTGTTTATGCGCAGCTCATTTGAGAGGAACTTGTGCATATTTTATCTTTATTGTATTTGCCTCACAGTCTCAGTGCTTTTGTATTTCATCACAAATTTTCCTCAGCCTCCAACCTCCCTTCCATATCACCCCAGGCAAGCTCTTCACGCAAAGTGTTTTCTGCATTCCCGGAAAGATAAAGTGGTTCCTCGCAAGGATTTTCTAGCTTTCATGGGCGCTGTGCTACCTGGAGGGGGTGAATAAAGTGCTTGTAGGAGCACAGCATGGTGAAGCCTCTGCGCATTCAGCATACAAGCCATTATCAGTGTTTACTAAGGCAATGCAGACACCACAGGGACGGTCTTTATGGGGATTAGAAGGCTGCCCTGGAGTCCTGAAGAGGCACATTGCATGCTAATGCTAGTGCGGGTAATGGAGCAGGACAAACTGTTAACCCCCTGCACTCTATGAGCAGCTTGTTAATTAAATGGTATCTGACACTGGAGTGAATCAACCACATCGTGTCTGCCATCTGTAACTGCACATATACGTGCATAGAGTTTGTCCTGAGACACGGCTGTAGGAGAGTTGGTAATGCTAGACACTTGGAAAGCAAATTAGTGACCATGTTTCATGTGTTTACACAAACAGGCTGTGTTACACTTAAGGCATACAATGGTTTCTATCATAATTACCTCCCAGAAGACTTGTATGCTGGCCTGGTTTCACCATGTGTGTTTGGGGAGACCATCCTGCAGGCCACATCTCCGCACTATACAAACTACAGAGTAAACCTGTGGCCAATGAGGTGCTGTTTCTGCTGTTCAGATTCCTCACCACGCTGCTAAGGGCACCATCCTGTTGTGCCGTGTTGAAAGTGACAGGTCTGTTCCAACGACCACCAAACAAACCACCAACGTCAAAAATAAACTAAACTAAACATAAAGTGACAAGTAAGAGACGAAGGCTGCACAATATCAAAAGATTAGAGACCTGTGTAGTGCTAGATTTATGGAGGTTTAGAAATTTATTATACTTCTACTTCATTTTGATTCTCAAATGTTCAATCACACACACATTTAAGCGTGAAATTCATTTCAGATTGGAGATTGCACTTTTGCAAACCGCAGAATTTAATTTCCGGTCAAAATTCAATTTCATGTGATACAAATTCAAAGTAAAAACATTGAAATGACTTTTTTTTACATTGAAATTCAAATTTCTAAGGGCATGATTAAAACTGTATACTCACTAATCAAATGAATAATTAATACTTAATTAAAGTGTGAAAAGAGCGGTCCTTTTGATGTGAAGCTATATACTAGCTATCTATTGGAATATAGGCTTGATGGCTTAATGTACAATCAAAGAAAATGTTGTTTGCAGTAGAACTATTTTGCATCTAAATTGGCTTTAATGGTTTAAATATTGAGCTATCACACTATTCATGACAATCACTATCACTTCAATTTATGCAAAGGAAAATGCCATGGAAGAGGCTCCGCATAATAAAAGTAATAAACTGATCTCTAGTTCTACATGCCAGAGCAGGTAGACTATGTGTACATAAACATTTTGGTAAATATGAAGAGTGATGAGCTTGTAGGTGAATATTATATGTAATTAAGAGCTCCAGGGGTTCTCTTGTAAACTTGTCATGAGCCATAACCTGTTCGGCATCTGAATTCAGAAAACAATCGATCCTCCAGTCACGATCTAAGTCAATTGAAGTCTCATAATGACGCATATGGCCATGACATACAAAAATAAACCCTCATTTCCCACACAATAACAGTGTATACTGGCCTGGAGAAGGTATCCGAGCCACCCAAAGCATAGGTCCCTGGTGATTTCCAGGTGGGTAAATACTGCTGATTTATCCAAACAAACAGTAAGTGTAGGCTCACATTTTGGATCCTGATTAATAAAGTAAGCTTGACATGTCCCAAACTACTTCCTCCAAACTTACGCTCACAATTAGTTGGCTTCATCATAATATTTACACGAACCCTATATTCGTTTAGCCAACATGTCACAATCTATTCATATTAGTGGAGTGACTATAGCCAGGACTGTATTGTACTTCTGTTCAGTGTGTTAATACTGTGATTATACGACCACCATAATACAGGAAGGAATAACTAAGCAGACGACATCTGGTGAAAGAATGTCATGGATAAACACCACAAGCTAATCTAGTCAGATTTACAGTCAAAGAATACACACTTCTTATGTGAAAAACTAAATTACCGCTTAAGTTTAGGTGTCATAAACCACATATAAACAAATAATAATTACGTTCTTTATTGGTGTTTATTTTACCATCTACCAATGATAATCCTCAGCCCAAGCTACAGGAGAGTGTGAAAAACACCAGGTGATGGGAGAAAGTGCCAGATGTGGCACATTAACAGTTCAGATTCAACAAGGTGACAGCACTGACAGAACATTCAGATGGAGCCAGCTTTTTTCCATGAGTGCTGAATGCTCACTTCTGATTGGTTAGATGTTGTTGATCTTCTTCTTCTTCTTCTTTCGGCTTTACCCTTCAGGGGTCTCCACAGCGAATCATCACTCTCCACCTATCCCTATCNCTGCATCCTCAACACTTGCACCCACTAGCTTCATCTCCTCATTTATTACCTCCATATACCTCCTCTTTGGCCTTTGGTTAGATGTTGTTGATAGATTTTCTACAACAGCAGCTATGACAATCATTTCAGATGCAAGGCAAATCCCAAGTCCTTGTACTTGTATGGTGGAAGTTACACATAAACAGCAACGTGTATAATGGCTGATGATTAAGTTTTCTCTAAAGAAACGTTTATTTTAGCATTTTTGGAAGGAGTCTCTAGTGTCAGTGCTTTGTCAGAGATCAGAGGTAACTTTTCTGGCAGTCTTTAAAACCGAAAAAAAAATTTTTGGTCTTTTTAATATAGAAAAGGTGAGGCTAGTGAGGCAACGGCTGTTTATTGCACTTTAAAAAATGCACTTTAAGTGTTACAGGAGCTAACCTGACGTTCCACAACATTAAATGTGACTATAAACAGACAGGGCATGCTGTTATTGGAAAATGACTTCAATTAAAACCTGAACATGAACTTCCTAAGCTACATGAAGAAAACAAATGAGAGGGCTCAGAGCTGCATGGCATGGACAAAATACTATACTGTAATTTACATGGTAATATATCAATTATTATTCTGACAAAAAAATTATTTCTGTTTATTGGATCAAATGAATGCCATGATTCAGGCCAACACCTACGTAGCACTCATCAGGAACAGCCACCCAATAAAACGCTTATCATACACAATGAAATGATGAATCTTTCGAGAGGGCAGCTTCATACTGCACTGTTCTGCGTATTAGATGACATTTTGATAATCATTAAGGAAAACAACACAGTGTGCAGTGCCAGCCTAGTGCATCATATCAGTTCATGCAGCTGAATTGATTGCTTTATCCGTCATTATTTTTGAGCCAGTAAACACAGGCTTGTACAACTGTACAGAAAAATAGTGACTTTCTGGTAGGGAAAGTCATGCTAACACATCATGATATGCTATTGTTATAATAATTATATTACAGTATGCTTTTACTGCATAGTTTTGTCATCAGTACTTGCATATCATGATATTTGAAAATATTTCTACAACACATGATACAGTACGGATGGACAGACCAGACTAGCTTGAAACTTTAGTACGGGGTCAGATCTGACACATTTTTCACTCCGATTTACTGACAGACTTCATACTTTATAAGTGGGTATTGTTGACTAACACATATTGTACATTGGGCACAGCTTGTCTTACAGCATGCTGCCATCACATGATGTTTCATATAACAGAAGCCTGCAGAGATCCAGCTTAGTTGTAAAATCATGTCAGTATAGACATCAGGTATCATCCGATACCCAGAAAAAAGTGGGTTTGGTCCATCTCTAACTGCATAGTAACAAGTAGCTGATTGGATCTTAGTCCATTATGGCATCAGGCTTTATTGTATTTGCCATTTTTTGATTCTTACGTCTTAAATATTTTATTTTTGTAAACTTGAATTTAAATACCATTGAATTTTAGGTTTTTGAATATGCCACTGCTGGACTACTGTTTTGCTGGTGCCAAAAATATATATCTATATATATATTATAATGAATATCATGTCCTTCTGATGTTACCAAAGATGGTATAATTTACTGAAAGATTAGGCTCTATAGTACAGCAGGAGCACATTAGCAGAATGAGGTTTTAGACACAGTCCATCCCATGGACTTGTTAGATAACAGCTGTCAAACCACAGGCCGAGCTGGTTGAACTGGTAGACCATCTGTGCCAGCTGGTAAGTTATCTTCCAGCTTCTTTATCGCTTGACTACAATGATCAATAAAGGTTTTTAGATTTTTCCTAATTGTCTCACTGGTGTGTTGTTTTCCTAAAAACTGCTTGTCTGTGATGAGGCATTAGCTGTGGTAATGAGCTGTGTGTTTCCTTTCATTTCTACCAACACTTACCAGCTGGCACAGATGGACTACCAGTTTAATCAGCCTGTGTTTTGGCAGCTGGTACAAGCTGGATTTTTCAGCAGGGATGTTACTGGCCATGGGGACAGAAGGCAGAAGTGCAGCCTTACCTCTGGCATTTAGGATTTTCACCACCACCTGTATGGAGGAAGTGAGCTGATGCATTAAGTAGAGTCGTCCAGTTTCCCGCTCCACGCGCACTGGTGAACCCGCTTCCGGTGACAGCAACTCGAAGCGCTTCTCCTCAAACTTCTGATCCGGGACAGTGAAGATCACGTCTCCTGCTCCTGCGTATTCTGACAGCGCTACTGTGTAGCTGAGCTCCTCGGAAACGGCTCTTCTCGCTCTGCTTTGCTTGGCTGTTAGTCGCGCGCTTGTGACTACGATGTGAAGTTGGAGCGGCTCACTCTGCAGCACTACGTCTCCGTGGTCTCGCGCGTAAACCAGGACGCTCATACTGCTGGGCGCGTGGACCGAGCGGACCAGCAC
This sequence comes from Pangasius macronema, assembly GCA_037577455.1. Lineage (NCBI taxonomy): Eukaryota > Metazoa > Chordata > Actinopteri > Siluriformes > Pangasiidae > Pangasius > Pangasius macronema. The sequence goes on along the minus strand of CM074945.1, from coordinate 3,249,208 downwards.
AACCTGACCGGTTTTAGGAACCACGTGTATGTTTGGGTTTGGGGACATGATGAACGTGATCGCACCGTTTCTCCCTGCATCCTTGTCTCGCGCGCTTAGGCGCAGCAGCTCGCTCCCTACTGCTGTTAATTCATCAATTTCTATCCTTTCGCTTGCAGTGATGAACTGCGGCGCGTTGTCATTTTTATCCAGGACCTCGATATTGATGACTGCGTTGATCGGGCATCCTGGGAAAAGTGCACTCACTTCATACCTCGACTTGACTTCCCTGTCCAAACTTTTAGCGGTTTTCAGGAGGAACCCTGTTTCTGGCGAGTAGACGAGCGAGAAATCTGAGGCGTTTTCCCCGAGCAGAGCGCTTCTGAGCCCCGCTGAGCTCGACTCACTGCACTCGCGTCCAAAACGCAAAACTACAGAGCCGACAGGCGCGTTTTCTTCAACTTCCTCATAATAAACGACTGGATTTGCGATCACGACAGAGAAGGACAGGAAAACAGCCAGAAGACCTGCATCCACACGTCCTAAAACTTTCATCGCTCGTCGTCGAGTCTTCATGCTTAAAGTATTTCTGTCACTTTTTAATACAGACCCAGCATCCGTTTTATTCTAAATTGTGAACTTTGTTACTAAAGTGTACGCAAATGAAAAACAGAAAACAACGAACTGCTCTAAAAGTTTAAGATGCTATAGTACAAAAAAAGATCAAAACGAAAAGACGTTGTGGTTTGTGTCTCTCCGACCGGCATCATTCAACTCTGAGGTGCAGCATCCCCTGGTCCACAGCAGCTCAGGCTCCATGTGGTCCTCGGCCCAGCCCACAAACACTCAGCCAATCACAACGCGTGAAGGCAGAACCTCTCCGCTCAGCCCCGCCCACACGATCGGACAAGGCGCTGCTTAACTATGCACGAGCGAGCGTTAGGGCGCCTCATTTCAGTATTCATAGCCCCCGCAGCTTTAAACGGTCACCTCCTCAAATTACTGTCTGCTCTTTAAAGAGTCCATAAAACAAACTCGGGACATCTTCAGTTAGACGTTAAAAGAGGCTGGAATAGTAAGCTGAAAGGATATTAGGAGTTAACTCATCCTCCTCATCAATAAGGCATAGGGAAGCCCTCTTCAAACGGCTAAATAATTAGCATCAATAAACGTATATGTTGAATATGTGGTATGAGGTAGGTCTCTAAGCAGTTAAGGTTCTTAAATACTTTGTTCTGCATAGAACCTTTAAGGTTTCCCGCAGAGGGAGAACTGAGGAACTCCTAAGGGCTCTAGATATGACCTTTTTTCTAAGAGTGTAAATACTAATGGAAGGTTGCATAGGGTTGTGTTTAGGGGAATACTGTAAAGCCTACATTCTATGAACAGTAGGTATAAACATGCAAAAATTATTTAGTTCTTTTTGTATATTGCGTGTACAAAATGCAGTAAAGCTAGAACAAATAAAAGGGATTATAATGAAATAATTCAGAATTGGCATACACTGAGAAACGTTCATTTATTCATCTTCAGTAAGCACTTCATCCTGGCCAACGATACGGGAACACTGGGTGTGAGGCAGGAATACCCCCGGGTGGGACACCAGTCAATCCCAGGGCACTGAGAGATTTCATTCATTCATTCATTCATCCATTCATTCATCCATTCATTCATCCATTCATTCATTCATTCATTCATCCATTCATTCAGTCATTCATCTTCAGTGACCACTTTATCCTGGCCAAAGATACGGGAACACTGGGCGTGAGGTAGGAATACACTCGGGTGGGACACCAGTCAATCCCAGGGCACTGAGAGATTTCATTCATTCATTCATTCATTCATTCATCTTCAGTAATCCCTTTATCCTGGCCAAAGATACGGGAACACTGGGTGTGAGGCAGGAATACACCCAGGTGGGACACCAGTCAATCCCAGGGCACTGAGAGATTTCATTCATTCATTCATTCATTCATTCATTCATCTTCAGTAAGCACTTTATCCTGGCGAAGCTGGCTGTGCATCTGGAGCCCATCCCGGTAGCACTGGGTGCTAGATGAATGACTTCACCACAGATGGGACGGCAGTCCATCGTAGGGCACCATGCGCATACACATTCACACCTGGGAGCAATTTAGCATAGCCAGTCCACCTACTGGCATGTTTTTGGACAGTGGAAGGAAACCAGAGAACCCAGATTAAACCTCAACAATGAACAAATGCAGTAATGCAAGTTTAGGATCGAACCCAGAGCCCTGAGTTAGCAGTGCAACCCACTGCGCCATTGTGCCACCCCACTGAGAGATTCAATCTATGTTAAAATGTTGGCTTTTAAAATATCAATGACAATCTTAGACTTGGATGTGGAAGTTAGACAAATTTTTACTTATTTACAGAACATCAGTTCATTACGATGCTATTCAGTGATGATCTGTGCAGATGTGTTTCACACTTGCTTTCACAATAACCCTACAGGTTTATACGATTACTTTCTCAGTTCACGTGTCAAAAACATACGCCGTATGGAGAAACATATTAAACTTATATATATAAAGTTATTAACAGAATTTTAAAATCTGTCACTGGTGTGTGTTTGTGTACCAAATTATACATCCTTACACATAATATTAGACTTTATTTCTGTTTCTTTTTTACAGGGTGTCCCAAATGTCTCCATGCATAGCGGAAATGTACACTTTCCAAAACTTTCCACACTTAGTTTATATATTAAATTAAATGAAATGTTACAGAAAGATGTTTGTATGTCAGTAAAGAAAGCAGCAGAGACATAAGAGACACTTTTCAGACAAAAAAACAGAATGAAGGCTGCTGGGTTTCGCTGCAGAAATAAGAAGCGAGTCGACAGTCGAAGTCTCCAGAAGAACTCAGAAGATGCTCAGTAACACTTCCAGCTCATTTCCTTATAAACCTGCACACACTGCACCTGAGACTACTCTTTTAAAGCGAAGGATCGTCACACCAAATATTGACTTCGCTTCATTTATTACTGTTTACTGCTCTTTATAGTATTATTTTAAACATAGAAACATTTCATTTCATTATTTTTGAAGGCATCTTTGCTCTACAGCATTTCTTTTCATATGCCTAAGACTTTCGCACAGTACAGTACATAAAACATATACCATAAAATATGTGTGTTGGATAGCTGTTGTGGGGAATTGCGAGCTAAAATTAAATCTCATCTCCTTCTTGAACCGTATGTGTTACACTTAAAAGTAACAGAGAGAAAAGACATTTCACTAAAATTGATATGCATATCAAAGCGTAAAATTAATATCAATTTTGTATATGCAGTACAAAAAATCAAGGAAATCACCAGCACGTTTCTCAGTTTCTGCAAAGTTAAATAGACTTGTTAAGCATGAACCATCAGTCATAAGCCGTGGCAGCAGGAAGCCTTCTCTTTGCCTCTTTGAGAAGCACAGCGTAAATTACGGCAATTTACCCCAAGAGGTAGCATGTCTGTGACAGCGGAATGGGTTTCACGTTTACGGTGTCAAATGTCATGTCACAGCCACTCATGCCATTCTTTCATCATATTTTGGTATGCCTACGTACAGAAAAAAGTGACAGGCCTGGGTGGGAGGAGACTGGTGGAAACAATCTCACACACTTTGAGTTTCTCTGTCACAAAGACTGAAGAGTCCTTTTTTCTTGCCTCCATCTTTCTGTTCTGCTTTCCTCCTCATTTCCATCTGTAGTTTGTCATTGTACGTGTTCTGTTCTTATCTTTCCAGCCTCCTTCCCTTTCGAATACAACAAGTGACAGTTGAATGAATGCCAGGTGGATTTGCCTGTCTCCACTCACAGCACATCTCCACCCCCTGCATTAAGATCAAGTTTCTCTGATTTATGAGTCAGATCTTTAACTGATCGTCCAGATGCTCTTCGACAGACCGAAGGCGGAAGGTGGAACAGTCCCAGACTCTGTCCCCAAAATCAGGCTGACTGTACTTGCTCTACTGTCAGATCAGCCTCGCGTCAACACCTCACTGTCGCCGCAGGCACTTTCTTCTGTTCATCCTTAAGTTTCATCATCCACACCTGTCATTTACCTTTGAATGATTGCTGTGCAGTAGCTTATCTAGTGGCTTTAGTTGTGTGGAATCTGCAATGTGCAAGTAATTATGCATCCCTTAATCTAATACATAAAAAAATCCAAATGTACATGATCACCAAAGTTGGTTGAAGTAAATAACATGATTGTATCAGAAAAACAATTGAGTTCATTTAGTTGTTCTGAAAATTCTGAGAAAAGCTTCAATAAGCTCATTGCAATGGCAGACACAGACAAGCAAGTAAATGGCACAATTCAGTATTAATATTAACAACTTTGGAAGAAAGTGTTTAAATATAGATGTGGAAATAAAAGCGTATTTATTACAAACATAGATTAAATATGCTAACAATTGCAAAATAACAAAATGTTGAGGCATTAGATTTAAAACACACACACACACACACACACACACACACACACACACACACACACACGGCTTCATGACATCTCACAAAATTTTGGTAAGCATGATATATGAATAAAACAGAAGCTCCAATAGCACGCACCAGTAAGCGTACACTTGGCGTGAACAGCACTATCATACGTTGAATAAAAGATCCCTTCTTCAGAAAAGTTTCACTACATAAAGGTAATACTGTCTAGTCCACACTATTTCTTCTGTGTAACAGTGTAAACACAGGGAGTGTAATCTGCCAGACGCCATCCCATGAAAATTATCACTTCTAAGGTCATGGCAATTAAAGACAGCAAGATTAAAACATGCACACCCACACAGAAAATTGCAATCCAACACTGGCCTATAATTACCTAAAATCACTTCATTAAATTATTGTGACAATTCAAACTTGGCAAGCATACACAAACAGAAAACAGAAAACACACTCTGCCAGAAACAAATTAGTGGAAGGGAAGATCTCCATGTGACCTATTTGTATAAAAAAATATGACCCAAATGAAAGACTTTAAAATTGTCCTTTACCTATTCAGTAGAAAATATTGCCATACAAAAAAAACAAAAAAACAAACAAAAAAAAACGTGATGCACTAATACATGTGTTTGCTGCCAACATTTTTGTTCTCATGCTATCTCTTGGAACATGACTCATTTTGCGCACCTCTCTCTTGAATATGGAACTTCACCAGGATGACAGGTGGAGCCTTTGAAGCATTAAACTGAGATATAGTATGTCTGTGAATAGGTGGCTGTAATGTGAGAAAAAGAGCACAAGTACAAAGAGCAAAAAAGTGAGGGAGTGTAACAGTGCCCCCATGTGACCCTGTGCCATAGCAGGACCAGAGAAGGCTCACCATTGGAGCACCACTCAGGTTGGTCTCTCTCTCTCTCTCTCTCTCTCTCTCTCTCTGATGGTCTTGTGTACCAGCTCCATGTGTCCTTACACCTCAGCTCTCCTTCCCAGATTTACACAGTCACCCTCTGCCTGTGACAGCCACTTTGTTTCCATCTGTAGCACATGCTGGCTGGAACCCAATACTGCAATCACACTTGCCCAGCGAGATGCAACTGGGTGCATTTACACATCGAAGGTGATACCATGAAATTCACATTTATATGCAGCCTTATGATAGTTAAACATGGCTGTTAAAAAAAGGAGGATCCTTTTACTGACAAACACCATAAAAGTATTGGCTTCCTTTCAATATAAGGATAAATTCCATCATGAGCCACCAGAGGCCACTTTTCGAAATTCTACGTGTTGCTGAATTACCCACCTGTGCCCAGCACATGCCTCATTTCTCTGGCCACCAGCCATGTAAATCACTCAATCAGCACTCTAGCAGCTCTGCCATCAGCACCCTGCCTCACATCTTCTGCGTAATCAGTGTTGTTTTTCCTCTTGCTCACGGCACACGTACGCCGGTCCCTAAATGGAGCGCGCTCCCCACAACCTTCCAGTCCTCCCCCCAACCCACCTGTAAACTATTCCTCTGTTGTGCCTCCTCCACATAGAGTGGCAGCAATCTCCCCTCTGATTGCAATCAATGAAAGAACCAAATTCTGTTTGCTCGATTTAAAAAAAAAACTCTTGAAAGCATTTAACGTCTAACAACTTGTAACAGAATGTATCATTAGAAGCGAATAAACAGTTCTCATACTGGTGCTAAATCACCAGCAGTCCTGCAAAGAGCTCATATTGTTTCAGCAGAGAAAGAATACACACAGTACAAGACCAGCATGTTGATGATGTAAAAATAAATAAATAAATAAAAACTCCAATGCTCCAGAAATGTACATAAATTCTGTGCAGATTTTTTGTAGACAATTGCTTATGAACAGATTAATTTCTATTGCACATTGTTACTAAACATGCAAGTGACTAATGAAACCTACACATCTTTGGGGTGGCACTGGAGCAACGAACACCATTCTTTCAAAAGATAATCCTTTAATTATTCCTTTGATGATAGCGGTGGACAACGCTTGGACAGCAGTTGGATTGTGATCTAGAGACTGTTAAGAAGGCCATGGCATGATTTACATAATTTTGATACTCTTCAAATCATTCAGTGAGCGCTCATGCCCTGTGCATAGGTATATTGTCATCCTGGACATCCCTCCTTATCAGGATAGAAATGTTTCATCATGGGATGAAGGTGATCAGGCAGATTTGTGTGTTGATTTGCAGTGACACTTCCCACCCAATTTGTCACATATCTGCATCCTCTGATGTAACATATTTGTAGAAACAAACACAAGAAATTAGTTATAAACATATTGTAGAAGTACACTAGGACACCTGACCATCACACCCATATGTGGGCGTTCCCCAAACTGTTACCACAAAGTTTGAAGCACACAATTGTGCCTAGCCCAAAACTGTTCCAACATGACAGTGCCCCGGTACACAAAGTGAGGTACACAAAGACATGGTTTGCCAAGGTTGGTGTGGAAGACCTTGAATGGCACTAATGCTTTTGTAGCTCTATGTGCACAAATCATCACAGCCATGTCCCTAAAGGCCTTCCCAGAAGAGCAGAGGTTATTATAGCAGCAAAGAGGGATTAAACCTATAACAGAATGTTCACCAAGCACGTATGGTATATCAGGTGTCCACAGACTTTTGGCAATATAGTGTATGTGCCTGATCTGCTTCGAAACCCATGACTCTTAAATGCAAGTGTAAGAATAACATAATAATATCTGACCTGCTCCAGTTTCAGAGAAAAACAATGGTGTGTAGATTTTCAGGATATTTGAGGAAGAGTGGATTATAAGATTATAAGGCTTTCTACTACTAACACTTGCAAAACTGAATCTTTGAAAATCTCAGACGTGAAATAAATTATATTCTGGATAATAGCTAACACCTGTAAAATCCATCTAAAGTGTCAGTAAACTTTCAGTGATGAAATTACATGTAGGACGTTTACATGAGTTTGGATATTCTGGAGTCTGGGCAATTTCCAATTTGGTCAGTATATTCTGGTATACTGGTTTAAGGCATGTACTGTATATAAATATAATGAAGAGAAAGAGAGACAAAAATAATAAGGGCAACAATAGCAGAAACAATACTGATTCTGAAGACATGCCAGATTAGTTGGCATGAAGTTTGACTTGCCATCTCGTTTGTCAGTCAGAGCTCAGCTCAGCAAGTGAGGGAAAATATAGTAAATCACCTTTAGCCTGTAGCCAACTTAAGAATAAATCTTACTGCACAGTGGGAAAAAAAAAACTATTCCTTCTCGTTCTCTCTTGCAGCTTTCAACACAGTAAAACACCAAATATTTCAGTACCTAGGAACCCAGTGGTTGTGATTGCATTAGAGAAGCACTGCATGAAACTTAAAGAGAGAAAAAACAACTACATGATTGAACACTATGGCATTCTGTAGTGCTATCTGGGGGAAAAGTGAAGCAATAATGAGGACAGAGCACAATACAGAAATTTCATTCACTCGGAATAATTATTTCCAAAGACTGCCATTACTTTGACATTAGGCAAAGCCAGTTTCCCAGAAGAAGCAGGCTAGTCAGGCAGTTCTGCTAGCAGTCAGTGGCAGAATGTAACCTGCAGCAGGCACATGGACACGGCTCATGGAGAACATGCAGGCTTCACTAAGCTTGATTGTTCTCAAATTGCTATATGACAGTGTGGACAGAGAGATGTGATGAATGTGTGTGTGTGAGGGTGGAGGCTGTCTGTGAGCTTGGCCCCTAACGTGAAACATCTGCTGACAATCAAGATGGAAGATGGAGAGTGGCCTTCACAGTACAGCTGTACAGGAGAGTCCATGACAAGCCTCCAGCCTGTTAGCCTGTTAGTAGGACGGAATGGCTTCATTCTGTGAGGTAGAAGACTATACCGTCACCTCGGGGACTGATTTTAGATATTTTTGATATAGAACAGAAGAGAAAGAGAAATAGAAGGGGAAGGGGAGGCAAACTAACTAACTTAATAACTGTCTGTCTGTCTGTCTGTCTGTCTGTCTGTCTGTCCACCTGTCTGTCTACTATGCTGGTCTGTCTGTCTGTTCATCCATCCATCCATCCATCCATCCATCCAGTTTATACTTAATATGATGCTAAGTGTAGAGGTCCCAGCACATGTCATACACAGACAATGTCTGCAGGGGTTGCATGAAGATGAAACCACCTTCACCAGCTTACTACTCACTTTCACATACTCTCTGTGGTTTTGTATTTTCCATCATATATGGGTTCTCCAGTACTGCAGGTAGTGCTATTAAACTTTTATGCCAATTTCCATGACTACAGGAAGAACTTTGCCACTTCTCAAAGTCATCCATCTTGGACTGAATCAGCTTGATCATGCTGATTTTTTTTTTTTGTAATGACCAATCACAGACTTGGTCATGTAATGTGTTCATGCATGAAATTCACCCAATTGCCATGTGCACAGCACAGCAAGCGAAACCTCTGCACGATTCCCGTTTACTCCATAATTATGTCATATTGTTCATAGAAGCAAGCTGAATGTTGTCTCTGCATGATGTCCTGAGACATCACCCATCACAAATGCAACACCTGGTAAAAAGTGTGGGATGGGAGATTCTCAAAGTATTTCAACCATGGTTTTTATTTTACTTTAGTCTATACCGGTAGTTCAGAGAAATCACACAAAAACCAACTAAGTCAGTCATCTAATTCCTATATTACTAATTAGTATCTCTAGGAAAAGTGGAAAAGACCTCACCTTCCCTGAATATACTCTTCTTTCTTACAGCAAGGCAGCTCTGAGCTCAGGGTACATGAGAGCCAGAAATTCAGAAAGCAATTGTGCTTCATAAGTGAAAGGTGTGTATGGGGAGGATGGTAATACTACTGGAGGCATAATCCTTTTATGACGAGAAAATTGGAGTTCATGCATGAATACTGCCGGCAAAATGGCCTGAATTTAAGACATCAAATCCATGCCGCAAAGTGATAGAGAAGAAAAAACCCACAATGTGCAATTTGGTGAGACTTGAGGCGTAATTCTGTAATGACTGTTCATCAGCCGAGCCACTTGCTACACTGCTATCTCCTTAGAGCTCAGCATAAAGGCTGACATCCTGCCACAGAGAAAAGACAGAGAACTGCTTTAGTATTTTTAAAGGAGCAACTCAGATCTTTTCATGTTTAATCACTCATCCGTTTGATACAAATGTTTCACATTCCCTTTAATATGACAGCTTATCATTTTTTAAACAAAGAAGACAATCTACCACAGCAATCACACACAATATGCTGTGTGGCATCAGACTGACAGCACGGGCGAATTCCCCACATCTGGTGCATGACTGAGTTTCTGTCTCTGTCTCCCCCACTGTCTCAATCACTGCCACACAAAGAGTACCTTTTTCAAAGACGAAACATTGCGCAAAGACCATAACGTTTTTGGATATCGGCGTTTTAATGGAAAACAAACTGAAAGATTTGAGACAGGTTAGAGAGTGTGGTGTGATGTGTCTTCAGAGAGTCTTCAGAGGGCTTTATTTGATTGGGCGTCTGGCCAAGGCAAATCAGTGAGTGAGCGTGAGTGCTCGATGGCTGAGCTGTCAAGTTCTGCGTGTCAGTGTGATGGCCTCTTCAACATACAAAGGAGCCGCAGCTCTGGCAAAGAAGTGACTCAAATTGGCCATTACTTTTAAATTAGACAGCTCTGGATTGGACACAGATGGAATAGAGGGAGGAGGTGGGGGACTCTTACTGGCTTAAAGTGAAAATGACTGTTAGAGACAGAGACACTCTATATATCAAACTCCACTTTGCACACACAAACACCCATGCATATAGACAAAAACACATTATAGGATACAGGTTGAAAAGAAAAACAGCAGCTAACATTTTGATTTGAGGCAGAAAGCATGTGTACTCTGTACTTTGAAGAGCTGACACACTAAATGACTCATGCATCTGGCTTTCACAGATGCTGAGGGATCTGCAGTCCATAACGTTTTTTTATAGGAGTCATACTCAAGACTTTCTTATCACTGGGAAATGTAAAATGCTGTTTTTCCCTCTCTTTTTCTAATTTCTTCTTATGTCTGTCATTTGCTATTAAATTGAACTTTAATGAATGCAAATAATATGGAAGTGTCCTTAATACTTGTACTTAACTAGGTGTGCAAGTAAGATTTAAAAACACACACTTGTCTTTAACATGTCTGTTTAGCATGTTTAGCATGTTTAGCATGTAGCACGTATCTGTTTAGGGACTGTCTGTCAGTCAATGTATTAATAGTTCATCAATTTATTTATTTAAAGTACTTTTAACTGTTACTTTCCTAAATCTTAAACTTTAATAAATGTAAAAGAGCAAATTATAGTACTGACGCACAGCTATGCTTCAAATTCACCTCATCCAAAGCAATGTCAATAGCCAGAAAGTGAGACAAGGCAGAAAAGTGTGGCATCCAGGACTAACATTTTTCTTCCTTGTATCTTACACTTCAGGTAAAGATTTTTGGCTTGCAGTATTAAATTAATAGGTTGTGGACGGGAGTAGGGCAGGAAAGCATGACAAATCATACATAATAGCCTAAGAAAAATACTGAAATAATTATTTAACGTTCCTGCTTAATGATATACAATTATGTAAAAACTTTCCATAACTGTATATCATTTATATCATCTTTATGCCTTGGTACATTTGTATGCACACATTTCTCTAAGTTGATTGCAGTTACGGTTATGCTCAAGGGCAATCCACGTACTTCAGGGTGTGGGCCTGTGCAAATACAGTCTCTTTGCCCTCTTTTCCCATCTCTTAAAAATAAAAATAAAAAAACAACATTTGAGAGCTCCATAGGAGCTCCTAGGGCTAACCCGATGATTATTCCTGATGATTATGACCAATTTAAATACAAATAGTAAATAAGGAATTTAATAAAAAATTGGTTTAAACAAACAAACAAACAAGAAATTTGAAATTTGTGGATTTAGATGGATCTTTCTGTCTACCTCTTAATCTAAACTGTGCTTAATCATATAGGCCACCATTCACCATCATTACTCTTAACAAGCCAAAATGAAACTGGCTTAACTGGCCTCAATAAACCATGAAATACATGCATATATTACTACTACATGAAACAATATCAATATCAAGTCCCTTCCATATTCCGAAATGTTATATGAGGCCATTATTTTAACAATTTCGGAGGATACACTCACCGACCACTTTTATAGGAACGCCTGTACGCTCATTCATGCAGTTATCCAATCAGCCAATAATGTGGCAGCAGCACAATACATAAGATTTTGCAGATACAGGTCAAGAGTTCAGTTAATGTTCGCATCAGACATCAGAATAGGGAAAAAATATGATCTCTGTGCCTTTAATGTAGGCATGGTTGTTGATGCCTGTTGGGCTGGTTTGAGTATTTCAGAAACTGCTTGGCCTGAAGACTCTTTAAACAAGAAGCCTGTATGTTGTAAATGAAACAAGTGCTTTTTTGTTTTAATAACAGTGTTTAGATGTTGTATGTTAATATTTGTGATAACTGAGTTGCCTGAAAACAGTTTTGCGCACAGCACTATGTTGTGCAGTTGTAGCAGAGCTACTTCCCCCAACAGCGTCACTCTTGTATCACATTCTACCCAGGAATAGAGGCCGATGAACTGTTACCTATACATAATAAAACATATAAAACGTATATGTTTTTGGTTATTAATGACACATGAATATAAACCCAGTGCACGATGGAATCATGCAGGAGCAGGGACGTGCTAGGTTTGTGATTACAGGCAGTAGACAGGGTGTGTGTGTGTGTGTGTGTGTGTGTGTGTGTGTGTGTGCCATGTTTGGAGTCATGTGTGGTCACTGTTACCATGTAAGAGAGAGACAGACGTGGAAAATTAACAAGTTATTTTATGTAAGCTTATTAAACTCATTGACAAATCATGTTTATTTAAGCCACCTATACCTTCCACATAATCCCCAAATAAGACCAGGTTTATGTTTCTCATAAATGTGAAATATTCAGAAATATAACTGATTCTATGTATTTTATACATTATACATTTTCTGCTCTCTCACTCTCTCTCTCTCTCTCGCTTTCTTTGAATGTGTGTTTGTGTGTCTATCTCAAGTATTTCATTTATAGTACATATGTCTTTCCCGGATGAATACTTTCTGGTGTATTACTGAAAGAGCACTACTGAAATAATAATAGTCGAACTGCTGAAAAGCTGAGAGCTACCTGTGTGTGTGCGTTTCACACATTCACTACAAAATTTGGTTTGATTTCACGTGTGGGTTTTTCGACTTTAGACTCAATTTAGAATAAACCATTATTTTCATTAGACTATGAATTACTGAATACAGAGAGTAGCCTTGGTAGCCTTTTAAGCAATACAATGTACGCTTATTCTCCTGGCTCTATTTCAGAGCACAGTTTCCAAGCAACTGGGCACAAAAAGCATGATTGGAGAGATGCCACAGGCAGCAGGAGCTGATTATCAGTGGCTCTTATCTCATATCGAACTGATACCCAATTTCTAAGCAATTTCTGCTCAGAAACTACACAGAGTGAGGACAAATGGGAGCGTTTAACACCATGAAGTGGAGAAAGCATGGACTCCAAAAGAGGCGGCAAACTCGCTTTAATTTGTGATATGGTGACTTGGCATGTGGTCTTCTCTAGAAAGGACTGAAGTGTAGGAACAGAGGGGGAAAACAAACAGGGCTATCTCTGGAGTCAGAAGGTTGGGAACGAGGACCTCTGCGAAGCTGCCAAACCTTTTATTTGCCAATCAATCATTCATTTCGGGGGAGAGTGAGCACAAGCCAGGAATCTGTCTTCTGGCCAAAATTACCATATACCTACGCACAAACATACTCTCAAGCAAACATATACTGTGTTTGTTGAGTATTTGTAACTGTTCTTTGAGTCTATTACTCTATATCTAAGCACTACAGCAGAGCTTATATTATTGTATTCAATGCTCTGACGGTTTTTACAACTGTTGTTCCATGTATTCAGTATGGGTAGATTTGGTAGGTAAAATATAATATTCATGACGACATACAGAAACTTCTTTTGGACTTTAATAATTAACTACGGAGACCAGTAATACATATACTTAGTCCTCATAGTATCAAAAAAATCTTTCTTTTATATCATAATTATTTATTTCTGTTATTCTTATCAGGGTTGTGGTGGATCTGGAGCCTATCCCAGGAACATAAGCATGAGGCAGGCACTGAGCGTACGGCTAACGTTTTTCTGTAATGTTTTTTTGTTTTGTTTTTTATGTAGTAACATTTTCTCGTTTTTACCATGCAAGCAGGGAAAATTAATATTAGCCAATGTTTCACGTTTCCACAACCCCAACTATCATGCCCACCTATCAGAATTCAGCTGAATTAAAAAAAAATCATCCAGCCTCACAGGGGTCAGGTACTTTAGAGCTCTGAAACCTGATTTTTAAATCAAACTGTGCAGTAACCATTACGAACGTTTTAGTAGGTTTCCAATGAAGTCATGACAGCTATAACATCGGCTGGAGGTTTACGCGTCTCTGGGTTAGAACACAAGGTGCCAATGCAGAAATCTTCCCAGAAGTTTCTTAGTCATCTTAGATAATTAATTGTGTCTATAACATGTTAACTGTAATAAGAAAAATATGAAAACTAAAATTTCACTGTTTTTGTCCACTTGCAGTTTTCTGAAACTTGGCAACTTTCAAAAAGGCTTAAAAGCCCACTTGGTACAATCATGTCACGTCATATACGCCTGGGAAGCTTGTTTGTTGATGTGTGTTAGATTATACAACAGTTAGTTCCGGTCCACTAATCTGATAGGACAAATGCCTCTCCAAGAGTGCTACTATAACAGCAATGGTACAGTGAAATGTATCATTTGTATCATTTCTCTAGTCTGTGTTCACTACATAAAATTACAATTCTAGCTTCAAGAAATGTAACTTTGACAATGATGTGAATGATGTCCGACAGTTAGTCAGAAACCAACCGTACCGTTGTACGTTCACTATCCAGCTGTGGTTGAATTGTCAGCTACTCTATATTAATTTCTTTTTATAGAAATGTTGTATAAAAACAATACCACACTCATGCTGTTGTACTGAATATCAGTGCTGGTATTCAGTATATTAGCACACGTCAGTTATGATAAACATGTCAGTTTCCTTTAGAAACCTTATAAACCACGCTTACTAGAGTGGAGGTACATTAAACCACACTGAAGTTTTAAAATGGTTTTCTCAAAATCATGTTTATATCGTACTTTTCAGAACCAGTTCCTGGTTGACCTTGAAATGTACTTCCAACCAATCCCATACAAGAACACAGAGAGATAGTTCATGCTATAGGCAGTAACTATTAACTCTCTGCGTTGAGGAAAAAAACACCAGACCATGAAGGGGTACTTGTTGCTCTTT
>CM074945.1:3204558-3221595 GCA_037577455.1 Pangasius macronema | reverse complement strand
TCCAACCTCATCACTCCCAAAGAGAACCTCAACATCTTCAGCTCTGCTACCTCTAGCTCTGACTCCTGTCTCTTCCTAAGCAGGTGCATAGTACACACAAACCAAGTTCATTCACTTGAACAGCCTTGTGTGGTGGAGGATATACAAGCACCAGATAATACACAGAGTGAATGGATCTTAGTGAATGTAAGCCAGCTTTGCAGTTACACAGTTTACCAGCCTGTAATTGTGTTTTATTCTCTGCATGTAAGGTTGCATGTAAAGCTCTTGCAAAACAAGGTCTACCACTTCAGACTTTCAGTTCACTGCTATTACTATACTCACAGAGAGTGATTACATTTGATGATAATCTTCTAATAAGATTCTAATAATCTACATATTTTAATAACATCCATTGAACTGTGCAGTCAATGCAGATCATTTGTCAATTCAGCAATACACTATTACTATTGCCTAAGATGTCTAGTCTTCTTATGGTCATCAAAGATCAATGTCTTTATTATGTACTACATTTCATTACAATTTGCCCTTTTCCTATTTATTGGACTTGGGATAAACTGATTTGAATGCAGATCTGAGGGTGTTGTTGTATTCTAGCTAAATATTGCCGCCTAGTGGCCATATGTTGGTAACTTTTAAAAGTTGCTGACCATTGTGTGTTGAACTCTGTACGAATCAGTCTTCTGTTCAAACTCCACATCTGAGAACTACAGATGTGGTCATATATGCAAATGCATAACAGGTTTCAGTAATGATTGCCACAATGCTTTGTCTGCAGTGTGTGTATATATATATATNTATATATATATATGTCCCAAAAATTTCCATACATAGGGGAAATTAACACTTTTTAGCAAAATGTAACTTTATTTACACACACACAGTCGTCTTTCCCAACTTTGGCTCCCAGTCAGTTGGCCACAGTGTTGTGCGTTACATGTTTGCCCTATTTCCATGTCCAAGTCCATCGCAACCTTGCGACAGCTTCCCAATCCAGCCATGAAAATGATTTCAATATGTTCTTCTTTTGTCAAAGGCATTCTTAAAGCCTATCTGAACAATATAAATATAATATAATATAAACCAAATATGAACAATTTTAACTAAAATGTGTTCATTTCCCCTGTGTATGGAGACCTTTGGGACACCCTGTATATATTTCCAGAACTCCATTTACTGTAGCAACTCTCCACTTGATTTTAAACCAGAATCTAACATTCATAATCTAACATCTCTGCATGAAGACCCATGCTTTATGCAAATGAAAAAAAATCATGGTGCATAGAGATGTATGGTGCAACACTGAACTTTAGATACTAGACTTTGCTGGATCATATCCTGGTGTCACTGACTGGAGCTAAAGAAAGATCTTGCACGTGTAAAACACTAAAAGGAAACTCAGACGCACTGAGCTGCCAGAGAAGGGAGTGGTTGAAGAGGGCGTTTCATGAGCTAACTATTGGTGTCCTGCTTCAGGCAGTACATAACCTCATTGGTTGGTTTTCTTACATGCAAAGGATGTAGGCCTGGCCTTAAACAACACCATCTTAAACCACAGGCTTTTCTGTGACGACACGTGGTGTTAAGAGAAGACCTTAGTCTGCAATAATGTTAACTTTAGTGTGAAGGTTTCATTGAGTGCTATTATTTATAGTCACAGATGTTTAGAGTTTGCAGAAAGAACAATGTAAATGCTCATTGAGAACTAGCCATGGAATACTTAACTTGTGGCAACTGTTGTTTTTTTTTTTCCCTGTGGGATGGCTCAGTGGTACAATGTTTAGCGTCGCAGTCTCACAGCCCCAGGGTCCTGAGTTCAATTCCTAAGCATGGAGGTGATTGATAATATTGCACTTCACTTCCAGTGCTGAGATTTCAAAAGTTTATATAGGGTACCCAACAAAGCATTTTGGTGAGAAGCAGACCGGTTGTGAGATTCATTGTTAGATGTTGATTGCTCCCAGTCGGTGGTAAAATGCTTTAAACAGAAGACTGAATTGTAGCAATCAACAGCTCTGAGATTACACTAGTGAGACATTCTGGTAATCAAACATCCTGCTTCAAAACAACACTAAGATAAAATCAGTATCTAAGAATGTATAAGCTGTACTGGAGTCACTGCCGTTGCGACATGGATACACCATTAGAACCAATCACCTTAAGCGAATTAAAGTGAATAGACTTTTTTGCATTTTCCCATCAAGTAATCAACTGGTGGCCACATATCACTCATGACTTTCCACAACATAGTAAATCATAGGCACATGTTACACAATTCATGCAGACAAATTTGTTATGTCATATTATGTCCACAACATAATAATTTGTGCTCACATATATACTAAATAAAGGTCTGTCCCACACAAGCAAGAACCTACACACACTCATTTCTTTATGGGAGTTTTTCAGTAAAATGTACGGCACATTTGAATATTAGTTTTGGGGGAGGACTGAAGCTGTGAGTCATTTCCTCCGTTCTTTTGGGTGTGGCAAACATTCAATACATATTTCTCAGGTGTTAGTTCTGCAAACTAGGAGCTGCTTCCTCAACAATCTGTGACCACTGAAACTCCAGGAAGGAAATACTCTCTGTACTTCTTAGTCTAGGACATTTTTGCGCAACTTATTCAAAGCTTATAACAGATATGCAAATATGTGGATAATATTGAAATTGTGCCTTTTGTATATGGAGAAAATATGGAGCTCAGAGAAGTCATTGCATGTCAAAACATGGTTATCAAACACTGTTATTGTTTACAAAATGTATGTAAGATATCCCATATGACTTAAAGAAGAATGTAACATAATAGTCAAGGGAACCAATTTCACATAACTGACTCAACAAGCAACACCTACGCACTAATCAAAATGTAAAGTTACTGTTTGAACTTGTGTGAATGTGAAATATACACACCCAAAGTAATTAGCTCAGGTTAATAAACTCTGTGGCCAGTAACTCATTAGAAAAACACTTTCCTATCCAGCTGGGTTTTCAGTATATAAACACATAGGACAATTTCAATGTCCATTTATAAAGCAGGTTATTTGTTTAAAATAAAAACTAACTAACTTTAAAGTTTTATTATACATGTACTTAGACTGAAATGAACATTAATCATACTTCATGGCACTTTAGATGAGAAAAGGACCAGCTTCCTAAAACAAAGGCATTAGAGTGATTGGCATACTTTGAAACCCGTTAAATTCAAGGTACCAATCAATTAGGCCTATAAAACTATAACAGCATTTAAAGATGATGGAGATAGTGATCTCTACAATCAGTACATCCACAATAAATAGAACAATAAGAAAACCACAGACACCTTTCATTTTCATTTATTATTTCATTCATTCATCGTCATTAATCACTTTATCCTGGTCAGGATTGCAGCCGATCCGGACCCTATCCTGGTAACACTTGGCACAAGGCAGTCCGAGACACTTGGGATGCCAGTCCGAGGCACAATACACACACCTTCACAACTAGGGACTATTTAGCGTAGCCAACACGCAGACCTGCATGTTTTTAGACAGTAGGAGGAACTGAATTGAACTGGAGAATGACCAATAATGTCACATATATATATAATGTTTGCAAGCAATATTAGCTAAACATTTTCACAACTACATAATCCCCCAATTAAGATTGTGTACTGTGTACTAGTCAGCTCTGCATTGTATTTTCCCATGCCTATTGTCCTGTTTTAGCAATCATTGTACTGTCTTACAAGTGTAGGTCTGTGTAATCTTATTTAGTTCTGTGTAGTCTCATGTAGTTCTGTGTTGTTTTATGTAGCACCGTGGTCCTGGAGGACGGTTGTTTTGTTTCACTCTATGCTGTAACAGCTGTATATGGTTGAAATGACAATAAAGCCACTTTACTTGAGATTCAGAAAGAGGCTTAGTGAAACATTCCTTTGTCTGATGTTAAATATTTCAACTGCTTATATTTTGTAATAGCAATACAGTACGACAAAGCACCTATTTGAAATGTTCCCATATAAGGCAAAAATCAGTGTAGAGTGTATACAAGAGTGCCAGAGCACGCCCATTGCACAAGCTGAGCTTTTTGCATTATATAACATTGTATATATAGCACATCGATAGCACACTAAAGTCTGCAAACATGCTTTGTGGGCAGCACTAAAGGCACCACTTGCAACAGTGAGTACATAAACTGTCTTGTTTTCTTTTTCAGCACTTCATTACTATATTGCTGCCCCACTTTTCCTCCTGTCACCATGTATGGTGTCCTACTCTCCAAGGTGCCAGCTGTTTGCCTGGCCTGGTCCTTGGACACAACAAGTGCTTCTGAAAATAGTTTGTTTACTCATATTTCAACACTGACTGTACACACCCTTTGAAGCTCAGTGTGCATTTGAACCCTAGTGTATTTTGCATTAGGTCAGATATGCAAAAGGGAGAGTAGAACGGTTTGGTGAGATGTAACTATTGATAAAAGCAGAGCAAGTAGGGCCTGCTGACTGCAGCATTTCCTAAAGCTGCTGTGCTTTCAAGCAGCCAGTGTTCGGACTGGACCAATGCCAGCCGGGGGGTTTCTCTGTGGTAAAAACACATGCAGGCTGAGGGCACCGAGTACACAGCTGAACACGTGCTCACTCTGTCTACAACACAAACCCAGCGTGGAGTGGGAGGAGCCCCATTTCTAGGAAATCTTAACCGACTGGAACAAATGTTCTCTCCACCCTAAAATCCTTCCTTCATTTCTCTTCCTTTTCTCTATCTAAGTGATCGGCTGCATTTAGTGCCCTGATAAAGATTTGTTTACTCCAGATCCTCAAGCGTGAGATCACTTTTTAAAGCACACACTCAGACTAACCAGCAAGATTATATTTCATATAAAACCCAACATAGTGTATCAAACTGCAGTTGTATTAAAAGACAAACAACGTTCATTCAGCAATGAGTGGTTGGACATGGTTGGAATTACCACTTTACATTATTCTTTATGTAGAAAAAGAATATTAACACATACAGATGCCTGTGAATTCTCACTCTTGCATGAAGATCAGGGTCTCTAAACTTCTACCACATTTCCACCAGACTGAAAAGTGAACTATTAGATAAGTAGATGTGAAAGTTCGCAAGTGAACTGCCTAAAAGTAATTGCAACAAATGTGGACAGAATTAAAAACACAATATCACACACTGCTAGGAGTGAAGAAAGGTGACACCAAGAAGCTGGAGGGTCTGTGGTGGAAATCACAACCCTCCATTATCAGGGTTATTATATGTATTACTGAGTTCCTAGGTTTACTGAATTGAATTGGTTTACTCCAAACCATGGAGGCACGGCCACGCAGTGGGTTGTGTTGCCTGCCTCGCAGCTCCAGTATCCAGAGCTCGGGCTATTGTCTGTGCGGAGTTTCTCTGCATGTTCTCACTGTGTCCATGTGGGTTTCCTCCAGGTTCACCGGAGGTGAATTGGCTGTTCAAATTTACCCCTGTGTGTACGGTGTCCTGCAATGTCCTTGCGTATTCCCACCTCATATTCAGTGATCCTGGGATAGGCTCCAGATCCAGCGCCACCCTGACCAGAACAAAGTGCTCACTAAATATGAATTAATTAACAAATAATCAAACTTCAACAACTCAAAAACAAGCAGACCTATAAATAATGTTAATGTAAATCCAATGAAACTTTTACATAAAATGTGTTCTGTGTTGGAAAGTTCAATAAAAAGCTATATGGTGCCAAAAAAGCAGCCAAAAATGATTGTACACATGTAACTACTTAGATTATGATGATAAATTAAATTAATGCAAAGGTGATCTGTGGAATTTAT
This sequence comes from Pangasius macronema, assembly GCA_037577455.1. NCBI lineage: Eukaryota > Metazoa > Chordata > Actinopteri > Siluriformes > Pangasiidae > Pangasius > Pangasius macronema. Next base: position 3,215,788 of record CM074945.1, on the reverse strand, counting down.
TTTATAGTTAAAAAGGTCTCTGGGTGCAAAAGGTTTATGAACCCCTGCTTTCTGGTAAGGAGAATTAATGTATAAACAGACATAACAGACCCCCTGTGTTTCTCTGAAAGCCTGTTTCAGCCTCCCCTCCCCCTCACACTAACCATTTACAGTCAAAGCACTCCCATAACGGCCTAGGTAAGTGGTGGCTACAATGAGAAAATCATCGTAGTTTACAGTTCCATGAAGTTATGATCAAGAATTTATTCTGACCCTCTAAACAAAAAATCTGTACCTTAATTATTTATCGCTGCCTTATCTTCCATTTAAACCATGGAGATAAAGCTGGATATCCCCATTTGGCTCATGTCCCATACAAAGTACATAGTGCATGCATGTCTCAAATTTCATTTTGAAATCAGTTGAAGCTTAATGATTAAGCAGAAAATTTGCCATGAAACAATAACAAAGTGAAATATGCACGTGCTTCAAGGACAGTACCGGTGATTATAAATGTTTATTACTTTTTTATGGCCAAACCTGGCCAGTAAAATATGCTTTCCACTAATTACTTTATAATGAATCACTTCTTTACATTTGCTGGAGTTCCTTAGACAAGTGCCTTTTCTTCCCCTCAAGTGTATTAAATTTCCAGTACCAGAACCATTTTTCAAAACTCTTTCCACCACTATTGCCTGGCCACACATATGTAGTACATTACTTATAATGGGTTGTTCTGTATTGAAATAGTCTACACCTGGAACTGTGAACAGAGAATAGTAAAAACAAGTTTCCTTCTTTCACACAGCTAGATACATGTACAGAATAAGCAAGCAAATCAGCATTCCAGTCATGGCATGTTCCTCACTGTTTAAATGATGCACAGTTGATTATGGATTATTTGCTTGGTTACTTGGCTTAAGTTTGGTTTGTGCTACTTTAATCACAGTGAAATCTCTTACTCAACCCAGTATTCAGACGTTCTCAATTATAAGAGCTTTCATGAAAAAGTAGAGCTGCTTCTAAAATTTTAATCTGAGTGATCTTTTCTTTATATCTACCCACCTGCCAAACCCTATATTATGACATGGGGGAGGTTGACAGTTCATTCACACACAGTACATCCCACATGTACATATGATCCTACCCTACTGCATTCCAGAGAGTTTCGTAATGTAAATGTTTCTATGTGTATATATCATGAGCAGTGATGGCATACTTCCATCATTTTCCATCATCTAGTATGAACAGCTTTTATAGTTATTTGAGATGTAATATTAGTAGCACATTATTAGTAACACTAATATTAGTATCTAATATTAGTAGCACATATGCAATCACCAAGACAATTCCACTGAGCCTCTACATTCAAAGTCAGTGACCCATGCTAATAGAAAGGATGACCTCAGAGCCTGAGAAACAGTACAGCGTGTCTTTGTTTTTCAGGAAGGACGGTACTGTGAAGCAGAACCCCCATGGCTGAGCTGATTACCAAGACATGGTGCACCAGCACACCAACTGTTACCAGGTTGCTCCTGGGCTAAATGCCTTGTTCTAAACAAGCACAATCGATTTATTCATTATCCTGTTTACATTGCACATCTTCAGGTATATCTCATTTCAGAAACCAGATGAAAACTGGAATGGCTTGAATATTCTGATTTGTATATGTAGTTGCAATGTAGGTACTTTAAGGAGTGAGGGTGAAAAGTTGATATGTGTATAGCAGCCAAAGGTTTCCACAGACTGTCAACACATTCAGCCACATTATTCATCTGAAACATCAGCTAGGTCTTAAATGAATAGTGTCGATATCATAAAAGTGATGCCATTTCCGATAACACCGTACAATGAATTCTGAAAGCCTGTAGTCTCAACTGTCATAAATCCCATAATGGAGTAGTATGAAACAGATATAATGAGATAATAGTGAACAGGAATTTCCAGTGTAAGCATATGAATGTGTCGGACTTCATGCTTGTGAATACAAATGGTGAAAATACCATTACTCACTTTCGTAAATGAAATGAAAAAAAAGGGTTATTTTGTACAACTGAAACTTAGAAGAGCTCTGACAGGAAATATAGCTAAATAGAAACTGAGTTGTGATAGTGTTTGAGTTCTGAGGAAACCTCTGAGAACCAGGCTTTGTTCATCTAACAGGAAGAGGAAGTGGTGAAAGGTGGCATGAGTAGTGTTGGTTCCACTTTAAGCTTCAACACATTTAATAAGATTTCATTTCATTTTTTTTTTAATAATCTAAATATTTTTAGCTTTGGGAAAATAAAATCAAGTGTGTGTTTATTCATTTCTTGAAAAATATGTTCACTTTATCCATATTTTGTGGGTGAGTTGAAATCAAATTCAGTATTTTATGCTATAACATAAATGTTTTATTTAATTAGTATTGTCTGGAGATGAAAATTGGCACAGATTCATTAAAACACTTTGTTCAGTGTGTCTGTGTACGGTGTTCCTACACCCTGCAGTTCCGTTTGTGTAATGCTATTTGGTTTGAAGATGTGGGTATCACCCATGGCGTCAAACTGGGGGTTCTGATATTTTAATTTTAATTAATATTTTAACATTAATATCCTGTGGGTCTTGTTCAGCTATAGATAGTCACAAATACTAGAGTAGTTGATAGATATTCAATTATAAGCATCGTCTGTTTAATGTTAAGCTACATCACAAATATGAAATTAGATCTGCTCTCCCCGGGCAAATGGTACGTTCCGGCGGTTGCGTCATTCATTGTTTACAAACCAACCCTAGCGGCTGCTTTCCGTTGGGCAGCGTGGTGGCAGTGGACGCCGGTGAAGCGCCCTCGCTTTATTTGGACAGAATTGTGTGTAAAGGTTTAAGATTCAGCTGAAAAATGCCTTGTCGAAAGGAGAACTACATTTTTTTGGAGCAGTCCGTTACCGTGGATTCTAAAGAGGTGGACGCTCTTGTGACAAAAATTGGCGAGGCTCTTCAGCTACACAACAATAGCGCTACACAGCAGACGATGTCGCGTCTCCACGGTCTGACCAGCAGCAGCAGTAGCAGCAGCAGCAGCAACAACAACAACAACAACGGCAAGCAGAGCAACAACAGCAACACTGCCAGCGCACAGAAGAGAAATGGCTGCTGTATACGTCTCCGCAGCGGCCGGAAAGCGACCCGAGCAAGTCCGTACAACATACCCGGCTCCAGCGATCAGGAATGGGAGCATTTCGCGACGTGGAACCGAAAGGGTCTGGACGGTACGGGCAGCGAGGACGATCCCCACCAGCTCCTCCAGGAACTGATCTTATCTGGGAACCTCATCAAAGAAGCGGTTAGACGACTTCAGTTCTCGTCCGAGTCGCACCGCGATTTCTCGAAACAAATCGACTGAAAGTGCGAGGCAGCAGCCCGCTAGCGGACAGCAGAAATGTGGCGGCGGCGGCGGTGGTGGATTAAGATTGTGCTATCTGATCACCTCGGCTAACCTGGTTAGCTGGATAGCCAACGAGTTCATGAGCTATCACGATAATACTCATACATTTTTTTCTGGAAGTTTATATAAGTGAACGTTACTAAAACCGCGATGTTGGATCAAAAAAAACGAACCTGTAACATTATTTCGACTGTTAGCTAGCGCTGTTTTTGTTTGAAACGGGACTAAACGTTGTGAGTGTGTCACTAGCACGCCAACTGAGACTGGGTGTCTTTTTTTTTTCTCACCGAAATGTAAACGGCAAGTTATTATTTGTCCTTAACTCCACACGTATTGTGTTAACATTGTGTTTTGAAACGGTATTCCTGTTTGCAGGCTAGTAGACCAAATGGTCAGTGAGTGCACCATGTTTGGTAGCAAGTAAGAGGTTAGCATTGTGCCCTTGGCGTGCTACCTTTGTTTACAGTCTTGCTATCAGTAGTTTGGTGTGGGGATGGGCCACTGCTACACCTCTCTCTCTCTTTCTCTCTCTCTCTCTCTTTCTAAAGCTCCTCTCACTCACCAAGAAGGTACTACAATGTCTGTATTTAGACTCTGAAGCTGTTTTCTACACCCTCATGGACTTCTCCATCGAGTCCCACTGGAAACACAGGACCTGTTGGGTACTTTTTGAGGAGAAGCTGACTCTGGAGAGGGAGAGGAGTGAGAGAGACATGGACATTTCCCCAGCAGACTCTGGTGCTTTCTGAATTCCTGTATGGAGTTCGTCTGTTTCTCTGCTTTCTCTGTCATGTCTGTATGCTTCGTAACGAAGTCATTTTAACAGCCCTGACTTTTTCAGGCAGTTTGGTCTATAATAAACACGGTGGATTTTTTTTTTCATTTGGCTGCTAATTGTGATTTTTCTTCACTCACGCACTGCCCTGCTGAGAAGAAAAAAAACAACAGAAATCAATAGAAACCATCACAGAAATTCTAATGGTTTCCACTACAAATACCATTACAAGACATCAGCTAACCATTAAAACTGTTATTGGTCCATAATGGTATCCACTTGACATAACATGCCACCTATAGAAGGCAACAAAGTACCAGTAGAGACATTGTAGTTTCCATTAAAACCATTACAAGTTCTATGATGGTTTCTGTTGGTTTTTTCTGTGTGGTTTTTCCCCCCCTCAGCAGAGTGGTGGTGGTGTACAGGCAAACAGAAACTATACTCTCGGGGGAAAAAATGGTACTAAACTGTACTTTTATTGTTCTTTGTCACTGGGGTGGTAACCTCAATGGTACATCTTCAATGGTACATCTGGTACAAAAGATAAGGGTGCCGTTTAGTACCCTTTTCTTTCCCTGCAAACGTAACGTTAGTCTGGAAAAAAATGGTACTAAAGTGCGGTTTTACTGTTCTGCGTCACTGGGGTGGTAACCTCAAGGGTACATCTTCCTTACCGCTTACCTAGAAAGGTACAAAGTGTACTTTTATTAAAACCTTACATTAAAAATGTAATTATGGTCCTTTTTGTACCATAAAATCTTTAAAGGTACACTATAGCCACATTTCTAGGTGAAAGATGCCCAGGTACAAAGGTACAAAAGGCAAGGGTACAGTTGAGTACCTTTTTTTCTGAGAATGTACTGATACTCAGGGGGAAAAAAAAGTTACTAAACTATACTTTTCTATGTGACTGGGGTGGTAAAGTCAGTGCTTACATAGAAAGGTACACAGGGTACTTTTATTAAAGATTTACTTTAATGTAAATATGGTCATTTTAAGTCTTTAAATATACACTATATCCATGTTTTTAGGTGAAAGATGCCTATTAAAGGTACAAAAAGATAAGGGTACTACCCCAGCAACAAGGAAGGGCACAGTTTAGTACCTTTTGTCTGAGAATTTAATGATACTCAGGAAAAAAATGAGATGAGTGTTTGAAATTGCTGTAACAAATGTAGATCTGTACACATTCACTGACATTCTTCTGACTTTTTCAAGCAGACAGAAGATCAGTGGATATGTACAGACCTACATTTGTGTCTACGGCTCACAGGCGAATGCTCTGAGCAGTAGACACGTGTAATATCTGTGGACTCATTCTTCCTGTAGTTCTTGGTAATAGAAACCTTTTTCTGAAATGCTGCCACGTGTGTAGCAGCCAGCGGTCTGTACTTCCTCTATCAATCACACACACACACACACAGCTAGTTACGGTGCGTTATATTATTATCCCAGTCTCATATGATGTACTCTAGTCTCTCTAACACATATATTACACCTAGTACAATAATATTTTCATTCAGTGTCCACAAATGGCAAACACACCATGAGATCCCCTTCCTTTTAAAATGGCAAAATCCTGCAGTCAGCGCAGGACCTGAGATACATTTCATAACGTGACAGTGTTAAACATGAGCCAGGAATGAGCAGATATGATCTTAATGGCTTGGCAGTATAAAATACATACATTGCTGATTCATGCATGTTTATGAATTTGACTGATTTCATTTCTTACTTAAAGTAGTAGCACCGATTTATTCTGTCATAGGTCCATAGTGCTACAAATGTTCTGAATTAAGTCTTTAAACGTAACCGTAATTGAGTTGCTCTACACTGAGATTTTTCAGTAGTCAATATTTTATGACATTACAGGAAAACCTAAAAATTGACTACATGTTTTATATGCTCCACATTGCCCGAACAGCTGCACCAATATTTGTGCCAGATTGTAAATGATTTCCCAATGTTCAGTTGCTTTTTTTTTTTTTTAAACTGATGTTTTATTTCCCAAATACACATTTTGTTAGTGCAAATCTGCACACTGTTCTTAAGTTGTGGGAAGCAGCTATGAAACTACTGAAGACTTAATACCAGTAAACCTCTTATGAGTAACTGAAAATGGCAGTCTGGTCTTGGCACATCATACATACCTCAAACCAAGACTTAAATCTTAAAAGCCATATGCTTGCAATTACTGTTGGGAAGTAGGTCCAAGTATTCATTGCCCTTTTACACAAATCTAGGACAAGTTTCAAAGAATTATACTCAATGCCTCATAATTCAGTGTTCTGTTCTCCATCTGAAACTAGTCCCTTGGATACAGAGATTTATAGTATATCATCTTTTGAATGTTTACCCAGAGCAAAAAATGGCAGTGTAATCTCACCAAGCCAAGACCTTAAAATAGGTCATGCTATGCAGGAACCATATCTGCCAAAATAAAATGCACTGTACTGGAGGGATGAAAACCATTCTTCCTCAGTTGTTGGTTTGATGATGGTGGTGGTGGTGGAGAGTGCTGTCTAACGTTGGTCTAAAAAGACTACACCGATCAGGAAGGAAATGTTTCATTGTAAGATTTTAAGATAAGAACATTTTTGTATTGATTTGCAGTGACTCTTCCCTCTAAGGAGGCAAGTGGACCCAAAACAATGCCCAGTGTGTACTTCTGCTACTTCATATATTACAAATGTATTTATTTCGGTATTACATTATCCATATCATCGTGGATAGATCATCAGTCAAATGTAAGCGTCTCCTTATTTCCAGTGGTTGATCGATTTGAGATTTCAGATTCAGTAACTGTGCTGTGAGGGAGAGCGGGGTAAGTTGTCAGCCTGTTCATTTCTCCAACACCAGAGGCACAAACTCAATAGTTAAATAGCTGTTTTCTTTTGTTTATGCTTCATGTTCTGAGGCGAATTTCCTGTTCATATGAAGTCAAAGTCACTCTAATTGTCCTTTAATACTTCAGCAGTAGTCCAATGTTAAGTTGAGATTTATTCACCATTCTGGCACGTCAGTTTGAGGTAAAATGTCACGTGAAACAATGTGGCCTGGTATAGAAACTGACCCATAGAATTTGCTCAAAAATCATGATGAGATTGTGTAATTAGCTTCTGGGGTTCTGATAATAGTGTTAAATGTTACTGTAAATGGATTACTCTATAATTATTATATAATGTATATTATTTACAGTATCTAACATTACATGATTCACATTCTAGTGTGTGAGGCAGTATGATATAAACACACACACACACATACAAAATGGCACCCACCCCTTCCAGATCTGGCTTCACAACTGATTAAGTTGTACTTGGTTTTAAATTTAAAAAAAAATACTTATAACAACATATATTCTTATGTGTTGAAAAATCCAGTGTGACAATTGGCCACACTTGTCACAAGTACAAACTCTCTACTTAACTTCATACTTAAATAATATATGAAGATAATACAATAAATGTGCCTGAGACTTCTTTCTTTCATTTGGTATGACATTTATTCCATTGTAGGCCATAGATATCCAGTGCTAATCTGGAATATTTACTCTTTTTTTTCTGACTATTTGTTCCAGTTTGCTGCCAAACCAACTAACTATATTTCAGTAAAATCACTAATAACTCAGCTTGGGAAGTGGTCTGTAGTTTCGGTTACTTTATGGCCTTTTAAGGATATAATATAAACCCAAACCCAACAACTTTCTTATCAAGATTTAGGTTTCTGTTTCCTGTTGTCTGCTACTGTAAGGTTTTCTACTTCTTTTCTACTTAAAATCAGTTGCTGAAACTGAAGTCACTGACAGAATCATATAACAATAAAAGCCATATTAATGCTTAATGCTCAAAACTCATTCAGACAGGATATATACAGTTCTGTAAGATCAGAGCAGTAGCATACTATCCATGAGATGGGGCCCCTCAGACATCATACAGAAACCGCAGAAATGGCTTGGTATGTGTAAGTAATGTGCACCAACACACGTAAGAACACATCCTTGTTATAACTGGCAATTGACAAAATGATGCAGAAATAATTAAGGAAATGGACGAATGTATACAAGCATAGCTACAGAAGTTGTTCTTGTTCCTCATTCAGCTGCTCCTGTTAGGGGTCACCACAGTGGGTCATGGGTTCCTATATTTGATTTGGCACAGCTTTACCCCGGATGCCCTCCCCAATTTTATCCAGGTTTGGGATTGGCACTGAGAGCTCACTTTTGTGCACAACTCCAGTGGCTAGGGTTGGTTCCCTGGCCAGGAATTGCACCCAGGCTGCAGCAGTGAGAGCACCATGGCCTAACCACTAGCCCTCCAGGGACCCACAAGCATAAGTACAGAAGTAACTACAGAAAAATATCTAACAATAAATGAAGTTGAAATGCACATTAACTTAGTAGTTAATAGATTAAGACAAATCAAATGAAAAAATCTAAAACAATTTTCAATTTAGGTCTGAGGATTGGTCAATAGATGTCTTAGAGTATGCATTTTTCTTTCCTTAATTCTCAACTTTGTTGTCTTACTGATGTTTAAATCCCAGGTAGCATTTCACGACTCTTGCATGTTCTCTCTGTTGTCCTTTGGCGTGGTATTTGAGCAGATGAAACCTGTACAGAGCCTATAAACAGATGCATTTTATGACATATGCAATGACATACAGTGGGGTCCAAAAGTCTATAACCCTGATGGATTTGATCTAAAATGGATCATAGGGTTTTGAACAAACTCGTGGAGTCTGTCCCGGCTCGAGTGCACACTGTCATTAAAGCAAAAAGGGGACGTGCTGAATACTAAGAAACTCTGAAATTCATGTAAATATTTCAAAGATTCTCCTTCTCTACTTTTGGACCCTACTCAGACTTTTGGACCCCACTCTTATGATAACAGTTTAATTTAGCTGAAGAGGAGGTTCCCGGTCTTGAATATAGAAATTAATAAATTAATACTATTGTTGTAATAATTTTGTTGTTGTAATAATTTTTAAATCCAGCAGAGGGCAATCTAACATAAATCACTCCACCTCGTGTTTAAATAATAACAAGCCTATGCATATGTGCAGTAAAGAATCTCAGCTTTTATGCATTATACTAAAACAGAGCAGAACTTTATCACATGAATACTTTTATGATGAAGGTTCTCATATTCAGGCTGGAAGAAGTGTGTATTGCCTGAAATTGGACTAGGTCCTCTTTATAAGGATCACAATAAAATGGCAGACTTTAATAACCTTCCTTCCTTAACAATCAGGTAGTCTGCACACCCTCAGCCATGGAACTTTGCTTAACAAGCTAAAGTATGAGACTGAATGAAGCATTTTAAGCATACTTAATTATTTTTATACAGTCACCAGAAAATGGCACTAGCTAGCGTAGGCTTAGTCTGGTGGCCGGTTTAGTTTAGCCCACTTATCACTTGCATTAAGTGAAACATTGCAGTAGATATTCTCTTCTGCTTCTGTGTAACCCATCTATGGAAAATTATTTGTATAAATGTCTTTGGTGTTTTCCTGGGTCATTAAAAGTTCCCACTATAGCTGAAATTGTTGTAACAGGAATACATTCATTTTTCACGCACTCATCACATTCCCACATGCCAAAGACTGTTTTTGTAAATGTCACAACAAGTAAGGCACAATAATTTTATGCATGAGCCTTATGTAAGTGCAATGTTTTTTTAACCTGTCCTATATTCTGACCTAAATCACAAAATAATGATGATTAAAAATAGGAACTCGGAATACAAGCTTTAGGAATGTCATGGATGCTATATCAAAGAGTGATACTTTTCTCTGATACTCTCACAATGAAATCTAGGGCATGGAATCCAGCCTCCTGACTGTTTGGGCAGTGAAGTTTAAGACAGACGGATATTACTGGGACATTATCTACATGTCCTTCATGAAGATAAGATGGGCAGTGCTAGTTTTATCCATACTGCTTAAAGGAAAGCACTGGCAGTCTGGCAGTTTCATTCAGTTAAGTAGTAGTGTCTTAAATTGTTTTAAAAATGTGACTGATTTTTCTACATTTTATTATTTTACTATATATTGATACATGTCCTTTCAGATGATAACCCACAATGCTTTAAAGGTCAGTTTAACCCAGATCCTTTGTCTATCACTCCTTGTGGTTTGAACAAGAAATAAGCTTCATTCTACTTTCTTTCATTCTGAACCTGTTTCCTTTGGAACAAGTGGAGTCTTCCTGTTTGTTGTTTCCTTGCCATGTTGCCGCAGCAGGAACAAAAGTGAGCAGACGACTCGACTGAGCAGTCCCATGGAAGAGGAGAGTGGCTTTACTGTATTGAAACATAGATTAGAGGAGCTGGCAGCGGGCACGGGATAAAAACAAGACCCTGATGTGCTATCTGTGTCTCAGTCTGGCCTGAAAATCAAAAGCGAAAGTCATTACTAAGCCCTTGCAGTGGAATTGCTTGATATAAATAACATGACTTAATGCGTGGAGCATCATGTAAGGGGGTGTGATCACCACAAAACAAGTAGGTGACCCCAAAAAACTTAGGGTAGGAAAAATGGTATGTGTTTTGGCTGTTTGGGGTTTTTTTATTCATAAGCTTAAAACTGTGATACTTAATATAGTATTACACATATTTATTCTACATATATACATATGATGTTCTACTGTAAAAATAAATATAAAGTTAGTTAAAATCATGTACAGATAATTTCATCCTTTTCTAGATTAAACATGGTTTGGTAAGTTGGGACAGTTTGGTTCAGGTAAATTGGGACAGTTTTCATTTTTTCACTTAGCAGACACTTTTATCCAAAGTGACTTACAAATGAGGAAATACAGAAAGATTTTAATTGAGTGCTAGAGGAGCAAAGTGCACAGAGTAGAGGTGTAAGAGCCGTTTTTTTTAATGCAATAAGTGGAAAGAGGAAAAGTGAAGGGATATCAAAACCCCACAGCTATACATAATGCATAGATGGATTTCATGTGCATTCAGTTGTGTTTTAATGAAGCATCTTAATAATCAGGTGAATAAAGTAGACCTGCGAAATACTGAACATTTACTTAGTAC
>CM074945.1:3188537-3199318 GCA_037577455.1 Pangasius macronema | reverse complement strand
CCTAATCCTGTCCAACCTCGTCACTCCCAAAGAGAACCTCAACATCTTCACCTCTGCTACCTCTAGCTCTGACTCCTATCTCTTCCTCAGTGCCACTGTCTCTAAATAGTATAATACTAATATACTAATATATTAATAATATTATATACTAATCTTCTAAATCAGTCTTGAGTTACATATCAGTCTTGGCACTAAGGTTTCACCAAGTAGATCTGATCTTTGGAGAGGTCAAAGACTGTATCAAAGACTCACAAAGATACGAAATAAAAATACAATTTTTTTTAACATATTTTCTGATTATTCTCACTCCGACTGTTAAACGACAATTGTCACTTCTGACGTGTTCTTAAATTAGAAGTCCTGGACAACTTTTGTATCAGGCTTTCTTTGTGTAGTCTCATTAGTTGTATCTGGACAGAAAAATAATCTTTGAATGGACTCATCCATTATAACTTCAAACATTCATATGAAAGCTAGCTGACATTCCACAAAGGTCTAATAACCACCCACATTTTCTAAAGGTAAATGAACATCAAGGTGCACTACACCTTGTTTCGACTAAAATACTGATTATAAATAGACAGTACCAAAACTAGACAGTCTCGGCTGCTTGCTTTCCTCTGTGACTTGTCAAGGTTTCAGCTCATGTCCTGTAAAAATGTGTCAGATGCAGCAAATCTGACAAAGATCATGTATTTAAAACTCTCTAAAAGTGTGACACCAAATCCCAATCAGGGGACTAAAGCACTACTCAAAATGAGAACATATCCTTCTAGACTGCTGCTTAACCCCATAATATTTGAATTTAGAGATGAAAAGTGTTTCTCCGGGGTGCATGGAAAGACCAGTACTCATTTATAGATGAACACCTGAGTTTTAGTTCACCTGGGAAGAATACTGAGAGCAATTTGTATCTCACCCCAATGGTCAAAAACGTTTAGAATATTTGAAATTATTAATTCACTGTTCTTGAAGTCAGAAGGAGAACGTGACTTTATCAGTTTGGCTTGCATGTAGTGTCTTTTCATTTGGCAAGGCCATCTACAGTGCTGCAAAAGATTATTAGAGTGAAAATTCAAAAGTGATGACACATCCCAGCTAATAGTTTCATCTTAGCAGAACATTTTGGTACTAATAATGTTTAACCTTTCCAAATTTTTCTTGACGTTCTCAGAATGTTTTCCACAAGGTTGCTGCGATATTAATTAGCAGTAATAACGTTAGCATCAGAATAATTTTAGCTTTATTGGGAACAGCTGCAATTATCTTACTAATAACAACAGCAAGCCTAATAGAAAATCGAATAGCAAACCATAATCACAGCAGGTGTTTTTATAACAGTCCCATCCCATTGTTATTGGGGTAGGCTCTGGATCTATCACAACCCTGACCAGGATAAAAGCGTTTACTAAAGATGAACAATGATTCTTTGTTAACACTGAATTGTAGAAGCTGATGAATACTTTGCTGAATGTCTTGATAATTAATACTTTACTGAATGTCTTGTCTTGAAACAGAAAGACAACAATTCAACATTTTTGTCTCCTGGCTGTTATTTGTAAGCATCGCAATTCTTCTCTTCATGATACATTCTGCCAAGGACACAGGAAGTTGGGGTGATGAGGATTTGCAACACTCCCTTTCCTGACGTTGAGGATTCCTTTAAGTGCAACTGCAGCTGCAACTGAAATAAGTGAAACTAAAATAAGTGAAGTGAAGTGAAGTGAAGTGACTTTGTGGCCAAGTGTGGTGACCCATACTCGGGATTTGTGCTCTGCATTTANCCCCCACCTACAATCCCTGCCGGACCCGAGACTCGAACCCACGACCTTCAGGTTCACCTTCAGGTTACAAGTCAGCCTCTCAGACCATTAGGCCACAACTGCCCCCTAAATAAGAATAATAATAGTAATAATATACTGTAGATAATGTACATTGCACATCTTCTGCTTAAAGCTCCAGCTCCCCCAGTGTAAAACATCCCTGCATTCTGCTGTCCTCACTCCTTTGCGGCTATCACCTGGCCTCCATTTTGACTTTGCTGCAGTCACACTGCAGAAATCTTTTTATGGTGCAGCATTCTTTTCCAAAAATGTGATGGAGCCCTGAGAATAGGAAGCTTTCATGCCAGTTAACACGTTACCCTGCTTTGTGATGTTGAGCGTAGCTGAACGCACCCCTGAATGCATTATGAGTTATAACCTTTTTTAATTTTATATATAAAATATTGAGTATTGCTAAATGAACTCCATGTACCTAACTCTTAGCAATTTATTAAATTATATTTAGGTCCATGACGTACTTTGACGTTATTGTCTTTTAGTCGTGAGGAGTGCTTTTAGAAAGTCTGTTGAATGAGCACATCAAGGTCTAGCGTTATCATGGTGAATCAAATACTGATTTTTGTGTAGCTGTGCAACTCAAAAGGTAAGCAAGGAGAACTGTACATTGAATCGAAAGTAATAATGATGAAAATTTTAACTCTTTCAAGAGCATGGGGAAAATATTTCTTTATTAGAAACAGGACTGGTTAAAGAACAGTTTTCGATTTTGTCGCATTCAGGGGACATAAAAATAGCTATCCTTACATCCTTCCCTTCACTCATAGATTCCATGCTCATATATCTGGGTCTCCAAGGACACACTGTTTTCCACCCCTTGCCACTCTGACCTATTTGTAAGATACCACATTGTTTCATGGGAAAAACGCTCATTTTTCACTTTCACTCTCACTGGTCTCTGAAGAATGAATAGCTTGAGCAATGTCCTTCACTTCCCATAGGAAGGATATCCCTCCATAAACTCGGAAGTAAGCTGTGATTTTATATATGAAAAAATAAAAAAAAGAGGTCCAGCTTTTTTGTTTGAACATACTTTAATATTTTATTCTGCTACCTGAACTCATCAGATTTATATACTGTTGTCTTATTGTTGTTGTGTTCATAGACAATGGAAATATTTAAAATAAGGTAGAGTACACAGCCAGGTTTTCTTCCTGACATTATTCACTGTACAGTCAACACAGCTGTTAGCCTCAAGATGTGTGTCAGTGATTTAAAGATGTATGCTAAAGCCTTTGGAAAACTGCTAGCCAAGCAATCCACGCTCCATGACCATTAAAGTGTGTATGTGTCTGGCATCCTGCCTCGATTCCCACCATTTAGATTTTCTCATCGCTGTCTTGAAAAAACAAATGGTGCTTCTCGTTTTGGGCATCAGCATCAAATTGTTATTCTTTACAGAGAAATGAAAGATTCAATGCTCTAGTCTGTTTAATTTCTCATAGGGAAAAACAGAGCCATAGATTACAGTCTGCTAGGTCGGGAAAATCCTTTTGAACAACAGCTTGACGCAAGTGGTGTCTCCCTGATGTCTTCTCTTGTTCCCTTTCTGACTCTTTCTGTCTTTTTTGTCTCTTCTGTCTTGCTGCTTCCTTCATGCATACACATGTACAAATCCAGCAACCGGGATCATCTAATTATATAGGCAATGTCCGCTTGTTGGTGCTGCTAGGATGAAAGGTTGAAGGAGAAGCTGGTCATCTGGGGAATAGATAAACCCTCATCCCTGTGCATCAAACACATTCAAATGCATTCTATTTATAACTCAACCTGGGCGGGCTGCCTGTTCACCCACCATCCTCTGATCAGTCGTATAATAAATGTCTGGATTGTATCACATGAAATTACAAAGCAAACAAAAAGATACAAGAAAAAGAATACACACCGTTGCATGTATGAGCGCCAAATACTAAGAAATTCACATAAATTCTTCCAAGAGTCTACTTTTCGTTCACATTGCTGCTGATAATATAATTGGTCATGAAAGATTTTATAAAGAAAAGAATGCTAAATTTCGTGGGAAAGCCAAACCGCCTCTAATCTATAAATATCAAGAGTGTATTCCTGTAAAAGAGGGAGCGTCTAAAGAGCTGATGCTTAAATGGATGTCATGCTTTTTTTTCTTTTTTCTTTTTTAATGCCCTGCTTCTATCTTCAGTTTCATGTGGCAGACTATCATGGGTGACGCTCTGACATCGAAAAAAATATTACAAGTGAAATAAAGAGAAATGGGACATGACAAATCCTTGCTCACCATGACTGGATGCACTGAGGAAAAATCTATGCCATGCCTGTATGCAGAAAGTATTAGATTTATTACATGGACCTAAAAGTTAGTAAGCACATTCTAGACATTACTTCAGCAAGTTTTCTCCGTTGTGTCCCACTATCACCAGACATCTCCTGCGCTGCTGCGTGTGCTCGTCCTGTCTCTGCCGTACATCCGCAGCAGTTCTAGCACACTGCGGGCGTAGGTATCTCGCACGTTGAGCCCTACTGCTGGCTGCATCCCCTCTGAGGCTGAGTTGCGCTTCAGACGCTTCAGTGCCTCACTGTGCCGTAGCGCTACCTCTTTCATCTTCAGCGTTAAGTAGCAGACTGAGAAGCGGTCGTTGATGATGGCAATGGGCAGGGCGAGGACAAGGATGCCTGAGAGAATGCAGATGAAGGCTATGACCTTGCCAATGGCCGTGTCTGGGCGGATGTCCCCATAGCCCACGGTGGTCATGGATGTCGTGGCCCACCACCAGGCGCAAGGCACGTTGGTGAATGTAGTCTCAGGCATGTCATGCTCAATGGCATACTCCACCATGGCGAAGATGGAAATGCCCACAGAAAGGAAGAGCATCAGCAGGCCAACCTCCTCATAGCACTGAGCGATCGTCATTCCCAAAGACTTCAGACCTGATGAGGAGTGTAAATTATAGGTTACACACAGGTCATATGTTTTTGGAGGATCTGGAACACTTCATTTTTAATGTGGGCATTAAAAGTGATTTCTGGAATACACCGTGAAGGGAATTAAGGAAAGCAATTATGCAATTAGAAATGAGACTAATAATAATGCAGATTTTATGTTCAGATCCTGATGCAAAGTACAAACTATTGGCTTCACGCGTAGTGAGGATTTAATGATACTGAGCACAACTGTATTCATACCTCAGGCTTAAGCACTGAAAATTGGACACAATGCTTATCTAAGGATCTGATTTTATGGTAAAAGTCATAGCAGATGAACACTTGATCAGCATCTTCAAACAATGGGCACATTTTCTTAACAGGACAAAAACATCATTATTACATATGAACAAAAACTTTGGCACTATTACATTTAACTTTTCTTTTAAGAATTTTGTTAGCCTTCCAAAAATTGTGTATTGATGTGTAAAGCTCAAGGTGCCAGGCTCCAAATCAGGTGCTACATCACACACTGAAATGGATTCATTTATAATTATCTTCATGGACCTGTCTGTCCACCTCCCTGAATAAATGTATATAGTGAAGCATTTACTGCATTTAGAATCTGTAACTTGCTTTGTCCTAGTTAAATTTTTTTTATGCCTCAAATATAGAAAGTTAAAAACTGTTACCTTAGATTTTTTCCTCAACTTTACCTGTCATGAGTTGAGTTGATTTCCTCTTACTGTGGTGTCTTAAGCACCATGGCTGTAAATGAATAAAACTAATTTACACATGTTCAAATATATTGCAGTGCAGGCTGCCTTTATTGGCTGCCATATGACCTGTGTTTCCATAACCAGACTAACCACAGCCAAGGACAAACACGTTCTGTGCGAAGGAGAGTGACTACAATCTCACGCAATATTAAAATGCCATGGAAATAATGCAGGCTGCTGTTCCCATTGTGGGTTATCAGTCTGTAGCCATTGCTGATTTTACAAGGCCTGCTCATAAACATTCATCTGCATCTGGAATGTTTTTATCTGTGCTCTTAATTCACAGTGTCATAATTGTTGGGTGAAGGATATCATAGGTAAAGTTGTATGATAAATAAATTAATTAATTTAAAAAAATTATTCATACCATATCTAAAACAGCTTTTGTAAAATTTATTTTACGATTTTGCAGGAAATCTCAAGCAAGCACCTATTTTCTTTCTTCTTCTTTTTTTTCTATATGCATCAGTCCCTGCTGTACCTACTTCTGTCCGCTCTGAAATATAATTTTCTTTAATTATTCACGACCCTCTCAGGACCTTCTCACTGCGACATTCATAAGATTAAAGCCAGTCATGATGTGCTCGGAAACTTTTTTTCTGTCGCTCAGCCTCCTCCTCCCAGTCTCTATGGGAAGAATGTCCAAATATGAATGAATGGATGAATGAATGAATAAATTTGTACTCTCTCTCTCTTGCACTCTCTCTCTCTCTCTCTTGCTCTCTCTCTCTCTCTCTCTCTCTCTCAAAATAGCTTGAAAAATAAAAGCTCATGAATGATGAAATCAGCTAGATAGAAAGCATATTTCTTTAGAGGGAGCGCCAAAGCCTGTCTTAACCTACTAAGCACAAACTGTACAATATCTGAACAATTCTGTTTTAATTTCAATTTAGTGGTGTTTTCAAGGATTGCTAGTTGAATGGCAGTTCTAGGTCATACAGAATGACTCACATAATCTTTTAATGAGCACTGTCTCGTCCAACATAATAAATCGAAAAGGAACACATGGAACTCCTATTTAGGAGCTATTCTCAAATACATCTGCATGTAGATATATTATAACAAATGCACTGTGTTTAGATTTATTTTGGTATATTTTTACCTTTATTCTGACATTCTGACCTCTTTTTTTTTTTTAGAAGATTTTCCTTACATTTATGAGGCATTTATAAGTTTATTTGTAATAGATGTGTAAAATGTGCTTTATCTTGATCTTTTTGCAAGATAAAATTCTGATTCTCAACCATGATTCAATTACTTCAATTACCTGTGGAATGACGTCCAAGTTTCAGCATTCTGAGAGACCTCATCAGTCGCAGGACCTGCACTACGCGTCCCACGTTTTCCAATTCTGTTGACCCGCCGTGCAGATTCTCCACTGCTACCGTGATATAGAAAGGCAGGATGGCCAGCAGGTCAATGATGTTCACCACACTTCTGCTGAATTTACATTTGTCCTTCACACACAGGAAACGGAGCACCAGCTCCCCTGTGAACCACACAATACAGATGTACTCAAGAATATCCAAGACGGGTGCACCAAGGATAGTAAAGTCCAGAGAGATCAGAGCCATGTTCACGATGGACACGATCACAAAGAACATGGACAACGTCCCATACGTTTTTGCTGCCTTGGACGAATCTGGCTTCTCCATGAGGTCCCAGAGACGCCGGCGAATGTCCTCACACAACACTCCAGTGAAGTCATCCTCCACACCATGCATTTCGACATCTTTTTCAATATCTATGGATTCCTTCATCTCCTTCTTGCGGTAGTACCTGTCCCTGCAACAGTGGTCTATGCGCAGCTCATCAATACCCCAATACTCGATTTCTTGCAGGAACGAGAACACACACAGTTCCTCTCTAACATGCAGATGGCCTGTCTTATAAAAGTTCATGATGTACTGGAAGGTTTGAGAACTGCGGTCAAAGAAGTATTCATTTTCCAGGAAGTCTGCATCATCGCACAAGTCTAAAGCCGAATCTCGGGTGGAGAGTGCCAGCTTGCCCAGGCGTGTCTCTGGGTGAGAAGCCAGCAGCTCCTGAGAGAGAATGTATCGGCTTCCTCCGACATTAATGATGAAGAAGTCAAGCGGATTGTCAGATGGTTGAGGGGGTTCACTGAAGAATACACTGGAATCCTGAGACAACACTGAGGCACTGTCCCCATAGACCTCTGCTGCACTTGATACATCGCTAATCATAGTGCTCGGGATAGTGTATGTCCTTTACAAACAGAAAAATGAATGAATTAAATAAATGTACTTCAATAATTATATATATATATATACACACACGTTTTCTTTTCAAGTATAATGGAGCATCATTCACTTGATGGAGGAACATCTTCCTCCTCCACCACCACTGAATGATCACACATCACACACACAGGGAGGGACGAAGCCCTTGGCAGTGCCCTACTTCTTCAAATCTGCTCAATGAGATTTAAATATTTTAGCTGTCCTGCCTAATGAATTGCTCTAAAGCTACTATTCTTGTAATCATTAATTCTCTTGGGTAACTTCCTCTACATAATATTGTCATGATAGTAATTTTGAGGCTTGCATTTTTAATCAGATCTCATGAAAGAGCATGAAAGATGTCTCATGCCATAGAGAACACACAGATGTGTGGAAGTTGATAACATGTACTTAACCAGCAATACAGCAATACAGCAATATTGCAAACCAATACAGTAGTAGCAGCAGCAGCAGTAGTAGTAGTAGAGGTAGTAGTAGTAGTAGTAGTAGTAGTATTTTCCCTTTTGGGAACATTATTTAAATGTGGTTTCACATATTTCCATCCACACTATGAAATATATAACTGAGCATCTTAACATGGTCAGTGCTGTATAATAATCACTGGTGGAGTTCTGAAAATAATCGATAACATATCCACAATTTGAAATGCACTAAAAATGCAATTATTTTTACTTAACTGAGAGCTGATTTGAGTCTGGCTTGATTCACATGATTTGTCATATAGACTTAAAAATAGGTGTGAAGACTCATTAGGGGTAAATTTCTTTAATTAAGACAGATTATTCAGATTAAGAACATGCACTGCGTAAAGAAACCATACTACTAGCCTAATAAAAAACAGACTATGGTTGCACACGAGATAAAAAAAAGATAAATACATAAAAGCATCATTGCTGTGTTAAGACCAAAGTAGTGAATTAAGCATTAAAGTAATTAGAGTGCTGTTCAGCCTACTTGGACAGAAGTCGATGTTTTGGATAAAGGTATGAAGATCACAGTTCATGCTCCTCTTTGCAGTTCCCTGTTGTAGCTAGTCGAGAAGGGTTTTGGCTGAAAAGGTTCCAGTGAGGAGCTGCAGGTTCATAGCGTTGATCTGCGATCACTGAGCTCGGTAACTGTGCAAGAAAGCCACCAGACGCTCGCGCGCTCTCACGTCCACGCGCACTTTAAAGGTTCGGAGCGAGCCAGCGCGCGTGATTGAGACTCATGAACGAGTCATGCTTTTTAAATGACTCCTCTATGAGCATCAGACGAATCGATTCATGAGTTGCTTTCTGCACTCTAACACAAGTTCAGTCTTGATAAACGATGCTTAGTGCGTGATGTCTGGGCTATGAATGTGTATAAACATTTCACTCCTAATATTTCCATACATTCAGTGGCCATTTTGTTGCCTTGTACTGACACTGACTGCTCATTTTATCTTTACAGTTTTACAGTGCATTGCATAAATATCAACCCTTACTTTTTTTTTTAATGGAATGGGGATTACAGTGGGGTCCAAAAGTCTATGACCACATAGAAAATCTGGTATTTTTATTCATCTACAATTGGAAATAAACAGAAGGTTTTAGAACTGTGAAATATTTAAAACAAAGAAAGTAAATGTTCAATATTTTGAATATTTAAATATTCAAGATTCTGCACTATTTCTAGGTCCCTATTTAAATGTAAGCTAATTGGTAATATTGACTATGTTAACTGCATTGTACAGTAGGTCAGATTTTCCTCATGTCTAATCTGTGCTATTGAAGCAGATCATAAGGTTTTGCAGAAACTTGTAGAGTCCATGCCGGCTCAAGTACCAAATGTACCAAATTCTAAGAAGCTCTGAATTTCATTTTCACTAGTGGTCTCAGACTTTTGGACCCCACTGTATCTGTCATGAGTCTACATACACTGATGATGGCAATGGGCAGGGCGAGGACAAGGATGCCTGAGAGAATGCAGATGAAGGCTATGACCTTGCCAATGGCCNCAAGGCACGTTGGTGAATGTAGTCTCAGGCATGTCATGCTCAATGGCATACTCCACCATGAGTCTACATAATGACCAATGGCTATAGCTCAATGGCATACTCCACCATGAGTGGCTCAATGGCATACTCCACCATGAGTGGCTCAATGGCATACTCCACCATGGGTCGCCACCATGAGTCTACATAATAGTCCATAACACTGAAGATGGAGGGATTAATATAGTTAGTTACCAAAAATAAAAATCACCCCTTAGCTGTGAAATCCCTAATTACTCTACATGGCCAAGATATGTGCCACATCACCCATAGAAAACACACAATTGTATAGAATGTCTTTGTATACTGTATAGCATTACGATTTCCTTTCACTGGAACTAAGGGGCCCAAACCTGTTCCAGAAGCCAAGAGAAACTCTCAGCACGCTGCTACCACCACCATGCTTCACTGTGGTGATGGTGTTCTCATTCCACCCCATCCAACAATAGAAATGGACCCCCATTCGAACACCACCGATAATAATTTGGGTGGTAAACCAAAATGTAGTCATTTGTGAGAATTAAGAGCCACGGTTATACTGAATGGTTGTTTGGCTCCATCTACTGTTTCTTAACAGGAATACAGACATAACACACATTTAGTATTTGGATGCTTCTGTAGAATCAATGTAGGCCTTCATTTCCATACATGTGCACAAATATCCGCCCCAAAAACGTATGGAGGTTCAACTAGACTTACCAAGGACTTGGCAAGGACTGTCAGGATATCACTTTCAAGCACACCCAGACATTCAACTGCTTGAAAGCCAGGTTAGACAAGGCCAAAAACAAACAAACAATCAAACAAACAAACAAACAAACAAACAAACAAACATTCAGGCAGTTTCCAAACTTTTTTGGAAAACACACACACACACACACACACACACACACACACACACACACACTCGCATAGTGACAGAGTGGTTTAAATGACTGTTTTTTAACATTTCTACATAATTTTCCACATTATTTGTACTAGTAAG